>CM076574.1:977520496-977821660 GCA_034641835.2 Pinus albicaulis
TATTTTGGTTTGAGGCTCTTCATGGTGTTTTGCTCATAGTTTAGATTACAAATCTCTGGTGCTGGGCTTTGCCTTCCACTTGGTGATCCATGGATTAGCTTGCTGATCCATGTTATGTTTAGATATGATCCATTGTAATGAAATTTTATATTCAGAAATTTACTGCAGCATTTTACAGATTTGCAACTTGTTTCTCAGATCTACTCTTATTTATGCATGCTTTTGTCAAACCAAGGGGATCTTGAAGAGAAAACTATCTAGTTTCCAGATCTGAAATAGATCTGATGTTTTTTCCACATATCTTTCCTAGATCTAAGTTGTAACTTCCAGCTACTGAAGCTCCTTAAAAATAATGCTATTGAGCCTTTTCTGCAAGTATACATGTGTTCTAGCTCTCTTTTCTAAAGATTTTTTTTTGTATTATATCATACATTCTACTGTATAGTGAAAGAACTTCATCATAATTCTGATTTGCTTCTGTATTAATGAAATATAAACCTTCTTGCTGATCTCCTCTAAATATCTGATAAAATTGCGCAATTCCTGAGGCAATGTTTACATTTGGTTGCAGCCTTCCTCTTTGGGTGTTTTTTAGCTAGTCTAGTTTGTGGGAGATCTATTTAGTGTGTCTAAACTGATTTTTTAAGATTAAATTCCATACATAAGTCCCATACAGCATAATTCAGAGGAACCAAGTCCTGATCTGCGTTTCTGTTGCACATCTTTTATTATACAACATTTTTCTTGAGCACATTGTTGATATTCCTGGAAAAAGGAATATTACATCGAGGCTATTAATTATGATGATGAAGAGGGATAATTATATCTTGAAGGAGAACTGCTAAGTGCACTTCATGAAATAGAGAGGAAAAAGAATAAAAACAAATCCCAAAAGGAGTCCTTGATGAAATAGAAAAAGGAGGTTGTTGATCCATTTCTCTTGCAAGTGGAAGAGGGTAAGAAGAATCAATAATCTTTGAACTATAAACTCAATGAAAAAGTTCAATCATGTGAAAGGTTGGAAGGAGAAATTATGTTGCTAAAGAAGGAGTTGGAGAAGGCCAAAACACAACTATGTTTCAACTAGAAATTTAGTAAAGGGAATGGAAATTTAAATGAAATATTGGTTTCACAATGAATTGCCTTGCATCAAACTAGTCTAGGCTTTGAAGTTGAGTCCACTGCAAAAACATAAATGAAAGGAAAGAAGAAAATTGATTTTTTTCTAGCATCTAAATTGTTATCACAAAATTGTACTTGATTGGTTGTTGATTAGACAACTCTATGTAACTTTTTCAAACTAGCTTTTGGCTGAAGCCTAGCCTCTTCAATCTAAGAGGGCTCTCTCAAAGGGGTTTATGATATTTGACAATGATAGTACTAGATGGCTAACTCTATTTGAAAATTAATTTGTTTTTTATGATTGCAAGTTCAAAGAATACAAGCTTACTAACATTGGGATTATGGAGTCAACAATCAGTATTTTCAGTGGCAAGGTTTCTTGACATGGAAGTTGAGGCAGATAAGGCTCTTTAACAGATGAAAATGACTCATAAGACATAGGGCAACACATTCATTTCATCAATAAAGGAAGTCAGAGCATAAAAATATGAATTGTGGGTAATAAAGATGAAATCTACTGCAAGTGGTAAATATAAAGATATAGATCATAAAAACATTAAAAACCCCATGAGAATCTCAGGTCTCTCAAGAAGAAATTCACTCTGTATTACTGATGTAAATCAAATTACATAAGCAGCAGTTTGGTGTAAAAAAATATCCAACCCTTTACTACTTCGATAATTTGCCTTTAAATAGACATTCTTACAGCAAGGATGATTTTCCTCATGGCTAGATTCATTGAATTCTTCCTATGACACCTCATATAATATAAAAGCATGTCTTTTAACAAGAAAATGGCAGCTACACCCTAAAGAAGACGTTTCCTAGTAGGAATCAAACTCCTATTTATTACATCATTCTACCTTATCTTTGAAATAGTTACATGTCAGTTACAAATAAGCATCACATGCTCGAATAGGCTATGACATAGTTCATCACTACTTTACATATTAAAAACCCTCCTAGACATGTGGAACAAAACCCTATTTTTCAGGAATGCAAGACCTTTATCTTCTACGAAAGCTTTGGCTGATGATTTGTCTCCATAACACTTTCTTCAAGTCATAAATGTTTGATGGTAAGGTCCCTTGACCTGTTGGAGGAGTCCAAATGTCCAGAAATACCATTAGGATGCTCCAAAAACTTCAAAAACAACTCACTACGAAAACAAGATAGTTTCGTAGTGAGCTTTAGTAGCGTCCAAAAAAATAGCTTTTTCACCCAAAAACTTTGCTCCTTTTCTATTCTATGGTGTCAACCAAGTCATGACACATCACCACCATTAAATTCCCTCCTTTAAAACTACCAAAAATTATTTTGGAATCAAATAAGCTGCTACAAAAATTTTCGTAGCGTTTTCCTGGCTTTAAGCCTAGGAAACGCTACGAAACTGTGAAAAACTGCAGAATTTCCAGATTTGAACACTGTCCCAAAAAAATGACCTCCAATTGCAAAAAAATGGTCTTTAGCATTCTATGAACCTTCTGAAACATAATCAATCTCAACTTAAGACCCTTGTGGTGTTCCCTCTTCATTAATGATCATTTGAGAAATAGGCTCCTCAACCACAGTCATATTTAATCCTTTTTTCTCCAGCTCTTCATGAATCATTTCTAATTTATCTTGAAGGTATTTGACTTGGTATTTTAGTTTTTTGTTCTTAGACTGTAGGTGCAAGTTCATTTTTCTAATATGTTTCACCTCTCCTCTCAATGGCTTAGTCCATTTGATTAGTTTTTCTGTGTTGTCCAAGGTCTTAGAGACACTTGTGACTTGATCCTCCCAAATCTCTTTCATTTTCTCAAACTGTACCTTCTGAAACTTGTGCTTCCTTGCCTCTTTCTTCAAGGCTGATATTTCATCATTTTCCAGCTTCAACTGCTCCCTAAAGACCTCAGTCTCTATTTTTTCAATGATTTTCTCTTTTCCTTTATTTTGTTTAATGAATAATTCTTCTTTTGCAGGTGAGGAAAGGCCAATGATGCTTGGTGGTTGCTGGACAGTTTCAGTGACCTTCTCAACTTCTTTACTTCTTTCCAAGACCTTTATGGCATGTCTTGTCATTGGTTTCCTAGATTGAAACATGAATCCTACATCTTCACCTTCAAACTCTAACTTCTTAGCTGTTTTGGCTTTTTTGAGCTTCTTTCCTCCCTCATCTATGTCTTCATCTTGGACTAGGACTATGGGAGTTTCTTCAATATCAATAGCATGCAAAATGTCTTCTAAGTTACCCTTAGCCACTGTTTGGCTTCTTGTAACCCTCTTGCTGCCATGTTTTCTCACTATTGGCTTTTGTTTTGTAGGGGTAACTTTGGGTGTGTCAGCTTTCTACAATGGTTCTATCTCCATGATCACTGGCTCAATTTGCTCTACCACTAAAGTTGATGGTATATCTATAGCTTTAGGAGTTCTTTTAGGAGTGATGACATCTACTTCAAAACCACTGAAAAACGGAAAAGATTACCACTCTCTACCTAATCTCTTTAACTCCTCTAAAACCAACAACTTGATTAAACCATGATGAAAGAGTGAGGTTTCATTTCCTTCAGATTTAGCTTGAAAATTTTCTGACATTTTAGCTAAGCTTCTATATAAGTAAAAAGGTAAATCAAGAGACCTCTTACCAACAAAATGTAGCAGAAGCTTGAGGTGGTAGGAATAAACCATATGATACCTCCCTTCACATGTGAAGTACTTCTGAATTATTAGAAGCAACTTTGAGAAGTTTTCTTTTATGTATCTCCTTGGGATGAAATTTGTTAGATCAATCTCACTATGCTCTGGCTTGATAAATTCCTTATAGTACTGCATGGTGAACTTGAAGGCTTTGAACCATTGTTCTCCTCCTCTTGGAATTCCTGTTTCTGCTGCAATGGTCTCTGGTGTTACAACGAGGTTCAACATTCTGACCTTTGAAGCTTTCCCATTGAAACTGATGGCAAACTCCTTGGAAACCTGCACATGGCACCTTTGCAATCTTTTTCAAAACTGAAAACACCGTGTTCTTCTGAAAATTTATAAGGAAGTTAGGTCTTCATTGATCAAATTCATGTTTGATGGCTCATATCTAAGGCAATGTCCACCTTTTTTGGTCTTCCTCTTTGTAGCCATGATGATTTTATACCTTCTCTTCCTCGCTTAATCAGTGACACCTGCAACTTTTGAAAATACCAGCAACCAGATTGGCTTGGTGAAACGGCTCTCTAGAGCTCAGTAGCATGCAAAGATGGAGCAGAGAATGACAAATGACTCAATTGGGTAATATTTTAAAGTTTCGATGACAACCCATGGCTTAATCATGACTCATACATGCTAAAAACAATAATAATGACCTCAGCCATGACCATTGTACCTTGATTTAACCCTAACTGACTCAAATGACATCCACCCTAACACTTCTAATCATTGACTGACACCTGGCACCGAATTTGAAAAGACCGACAGAAAAACCTCTTTTCGTAGCATAGTTAGTGTATTTTTTGGCAGTTTTGCTACAAAAGTATTATCAATTTTGTAGTGAAAACTGCCTCTTTACTGTGTAATTCGCTACGAAAACAAGAAATATTGGCTAAAGTGACCTTTTTGAATTTAAAATCTTGGGAAATGGTATATGTCAACAAATGATGACTGATGGGACATGATATGACTTGCATGGGGGTGGGTTTGGACCTTAGGATAAGCTAATATGAAAAAAATTTAAATTTTCCTAATGAACTCTATCACCATACCTTTGACAATTGAACTTCTAAGACTATGTCAAATGATGTTTCACTTTTTCTGAGTGATAACATAAATAAGGACCTGTGCAAAAACAAAAGGAGACTATGTAAGCCTAAGAAATATCAACAATAGTAAATGAAAAACATTATCCAAGAAAATTAAAATGCTCAGAATTTAACCCAACATGGAAGGAATCATTCCAGATACAAGGATATATTCCTAGCGTATTATTTCACATGCATGAACTATGGCCACAAAGAAAAAAAATGTTGAGTCAATCTTTCCTATAAGCAACTTAGATCTAGAAGAAGATTTCAAAAGAGGAAAAGTATACCGAGGTATAGTAATTATTTTTCTCCTCTAAAATATCTGGTTTAATGTTTTAAATGTCAAAAATTTTGGCATATAGCAGCCAATCTTTTACTTAAGGAGAAGAATACAGAAAAAATTATTGAGAAAATTGAACGGAAGATCAAAATCTGGGAAATAAAAGAGAAATCAGAGCAATGTGATATTTCTTTGTATGCTTAGAATGAAAGGATCCATTCAATATGTGGAAAGTAGTTGTTCGAGGTGCATTTCAAGATATAGGAGAAATTTTTTGACATGGAAACCAATTGATAAAATTAATGTGTCTTTTGACAGTAATGCTCCAGAAACAATTATAGCAAAATGAGTGGTCAGTTTTTTCAATGGCTAAGGCAAAGCCAAGAATGTTCTATATGGTGATGGGTTGAAGCATAACCTGCTTAGTGTATCTTAGATGTGTGATCAAGGGTATGATGTGATTTTTAAAGAAAAAAATTGTCAAATCAAGTCTACAGGCACTAGTGAGATAGCTTTTGAAGCTATGAGAATAGATAATAATGTATATGTGCTCAAAGAGAATATATAGAGGTTCTTCCTATCAAAGATTGATGAAATTTGGTTGTGGCATAAGAGACTTAGACATCTAAACTTTGATCAGAGAGTCAATACGAGAAAGAAGAACATTGTTAAGGATTTAGCCTGGCTTTCAAAACTAGAGAATGGAATTTCAAAATCTTGCCAATTGGGAAAGAAAACGTGTGTTCCATTTAACGAAAAGGAAAAATCTTCATCAAAACCATTGCAGGTGGTACACATGGACCTCTTTGGACCATCCTAAACACAGTCACCCATAGTTAAATTATTTTTTATGTTAATAACTGATTATTTTAATAAAACGATGTGGGGTTCCTTCCTTAGAGCAAAATCTAATGATTTTGAGAAATTTAAAGAGTTCAAATCCATGGTTGAGAATGAAACTAATTGAAAAATAAAAAGCACAAGGTTTGAGAACGAAGGTGAGTTCACTTCAAAATAATTTTATGAATTTTGCAAGAAGAATGGCATCAAGAGGTTGCTTACAATAGCAGAGACTCCCCAACAAAATGGTGTAGTAGAAAGAGAAAATAGATCGATGCAACAATTAACCAAAGCCAGTGGTTTTGGGCAGAATTTATTCATACATCAGTGGTTATCCTCAATAAATCTCATTTTAGATTAAACAATGAGAAATCTCCTTATGATTTGTGGCATGGCAGACCTACAATAGTTAAGCACCTCATATTGTTTGGTAGCATATGTTATATCACCGAAATGATGAGAAGTTGGGAAAGTTCGATGCAAGATCAAATGAAGGAATTTTTTTGGGATATTCATACAACAACAAAGGGTATAGATGATATAAAAAGAACACTAAGAGGGTCATTGATTTTATTAATGTCAAGGTGGATGAATAAGTTGAACAAAAACAACCAATGAAAAACAATGTTGATGAACCAGTCAGCATTGGTGAAGAGTATAATGAGCCATCTATAGAAGAAGAATACAATGAAGAACCCTATGGTCCTCAAGCCAAATATCCTTCAAGGTATCTGCAAAAACATTACTAAGCTGATCAGATTGTTGGTGAATTAAGCTTTGGTGTGTAGACAAGAAGGAATTAGTTTAACCCCCTTCTGCAAGAACATGTATCCCTACTATCCATGGAGGAACCAAAGGATGTTGTACAAGCTAGTAAATATTAAAAATGGTTAAAATAAATGCATGAATAATTGGACCAAATAGAGAAAAATGATATTTGGGAACTTGTTTCAAGACCTTCTAATAAGAATGTCATTGGCACAAAGTGGGTTTCCAGGAATAAATTGAATGATCATGGTGAAGTAGTAAGGAACAAGGAAAAATTTGTATGCAAAGGTTATGCTCAAATAGAAGGACTATATTTTGATGAAAATTTTGCTCCTATTTCTATATTATAAGCAATAATATTTTTTTTTGCATTTGGTTTCTTTAAGAAATTCAAAATATATCAACTGGATGTGACATCTACCTTTGTCAATGGAAAACTATAGGAGGAAGTGTACATAGAGCATCCAGAAGGATTTTAGTTGATAGAGAAACCATATTATGTTTGCAGACTCAAGAAGTCCTTGTATGTTCTCAAGAAAAATGCTATAGATTATAATTCCAAGCTTGAAAGCTACCTTCTTAAGTATTGATTCAAAAGAGGTGCAATTTACAACAACTTATATGTTAAAGAAAAATGATGGAAAATTTATCATGGTGGTCGTATATGTTGATGGCACTATATTTTCCAATGATTCATATTTTTTGACCAATGAATTTGCAGTTGATATGAAGGTCGAGCTTGAGATTTCCATGCTTGGAGAGATATCCCATTTCCTTGGATTGCAGATTTTGCATATCCCCAAAGGAAGTTTTATCTCTCAAATAAAGTGTCTCAAAGAAGTGATTAAGAAAATTGGCATGTAAGAATGATCTTTGGTGAGCAGAAAAATGGCGACAAGTTGCAAACTTAAAAATATGGATGAAACTCTAGCAGTGGACCGGATTTTATATAGATTCGTCATTGGAAGCCTCTTGTATTTTATAACATCAAGACCGCACATCATGTAGGTTGTTGGTCTAGTTAGAAGATTCCAAGTAGGCCCTAGAGAAATTCATCCACTAACAGGAAAAAGGATTCTTAGATATCTCAGAGAAACAATGGATTATGGACTTTGGTAACCAAAAGATTAAAAAAAAAAAAACATTAATTGTTTATAATAATGTTGATTGGGTAGGTGATGTAGATGATAGAAAGAGAAAAAATGGTGGTTATTTCTTTATTGGAGAATGTCTAGTTTCATGGTTGAGCAAGAAGTAAGCATCCATTTACTTATCTACAACTAAATTAGAGTATATTGCAACAAATTCTTGTTGCACTCAACTATTTTGGATGAAGAAAACCTTATAGGATGTACAAGTGTTCTATGAAAGTTATAGAATATTCTTTTTCACTCTAGGACAAAACATATTATAATCAAGTATCATTTCTTGAGAGAGAAATTTTCCAATCAGAATGTGAAGCTAGAGTATGTTACTGCAAAATAGAATGTTGTTGATACTTTCACCAAGCCACTTCTTATAGAACAGTTTGAGTATTTGAGGCAAATATTTGGATTTGTTCCTCTTGCCTCCCTTCTTTAGCTCTTACTTCAAGGGGAAGAAACGTAGTTGTTGTATTTTTAACATATCAACATAAAGCTTCCAGGTCCATGAGATCAACATGATAAAGAGAGATTTTTTACAGGAGGAGTATGATGAAAGGGGGAGCATGTTGGTGTCTTTTCCATTGATGTCAAAGGGGGAGAGGTAATGGTGATCAAACAAAAGTAAGGAGAAGTGTTACAAAAAAATGAAGAGGTGCATGGTGAAGAACGAGCAGAGGTTCTTAGTGAAGGGGAGCAAGGAACATTGATAGCAAATAATAGCTACACCACAGTAGCATAAAAAACTAAGGATAATTTAAGTGCATCTCAGAGGGAGAAACACTCAAAGGAGAAAATTAATGTTGATATGTTTTGCTAATGATATTTTGTTTTCTTTTGGTGTTTCCAACAATGCTAAAGAGGGATGATGTTGGAAATATGTTGTCATTGATGGAAAAACATGGAAAAATGTCAACAAAGGGAAAAGAAGAAATCAGGGGATCAGGTTACAAGCACAAGTGGAAGAATCAAGGAGCTACATAGATGAGAATGGTGTAGAGAATTTGGATCCAATATTGGAGTGGAAGATCATCTCAAATGTATATGAAACCCACTTGGATGGAAATAGCTCAAAAAATATTTTCCAGTGGTATGTGGAAGTCTGAAAATGGCCTCCTGGTTTGAGATATAGAGCTTGTCAAAGTTCTATAGCCCCAAGGTTGAACTATTGCAGAGTTAGTGGTGGTTGGAGACCCTTTTGGTGCATAGCCAAGGTTTGTGGAGCAGCCAGACCTAGTGACATTGATGGCAGGGAAGCCAAAAGAGGATTGGGATGACTTGGCATGACAACAATGCACAAAAATAATTCTCTATTGGCCATCAGAAGAGCCAACCTATAGCCTGGATGGATGAAGGAAGCCCCACGATATATGCCCAGAGTATTTTATTATGCATGAAAAAAAAATGTCACGGGGTAGGAAACAGGCATACCTGGCCCTGAAATAGGAAGAGGGAAGTATTCAATGGCTAAGAGTTGAGAACGAGGCCCCCATGTTTACAACTCAACCCATTAAAAGTTTTCCTGGAAGTTTTCAAATCATCGACTAAGAGGAAGAAATATGAAGATACAAGCTAGGGCCCCAATTTTTTTATAAAGGAAATATTGTGAAAAACCATCCTCGATCACTTATCTCTCCTCTATTATAGTGGAAAATTGATAGTATTTCGTTGTCCTAGATGATGAAGGATGATGGTGTCATCATTATATCATCCCGGTGTTCACAACTCGAAATACTAAAGGAGAAACACTTAAATGAACTAAATAGATGACTAGGCATTGGTTGACATAGGTAGTGTTAGATCTGACTTAGCCTGGGAGCATATCTATTAACTCTTGGATGTAGGGTGGACCCTACAATACAACTTGGAAACGAAAGGTATGAAACTAACGATGGTTGAAGGTGCACAAAGTGAAAGAGTCGAGGAGTAGGCATCAGGATGAGAAAGATTTTGACAGAGCGATTCCCAATTAGAAAGGTGTTGGGTGGACCCCGCAGGATAGATAAGGTTGCAAAGCGTAGCCTAAAATTTTTCTAAGGGAACATGAATAAAACATTGAGATTTTATGGAAAAATAAGGAGAGGGAGATGGAAAAATTCCCAACAGTTTAAGATTTCGTTGAGTCATGGAAAGCCACCGAAGACACGGTTTTGCGATGAGTTTGTGTTTTAAAAGAGACCTAGGGCACAAAGGTTTATTATTAAGAAAACACGGCCCCAGAAGCCTAAAATGAATTTTATCACCTAAATTCTTAAGAAAATATCAGAACACCTAGTCATGTGGGCAGAAAATAGGTAAAGGTGTCAGCGAAAGGGGCTAAGGGCTAACTCGGTAGTATTGGAAGTATTTTTAGTTAAAAAGGGACTGTGAAGGTCTATTTGGTAGCACAGTTATAATTGAAAGAAATATTTGTTAAAAGGCCTTTAGGGACTATATTAAAAGGCTTCGAGTCATAACCAAAGGCCTTGGATGAATGAGTCAGCAGTTGTTTTGGCAATGCATTGGGCTAGCGGCAGAACGAACTGGAGCTTTTAAAAGGTGACATTTTAATGGCACATATATAAGTTAAGCCACAATTAACTGCAAATAGAAATATGAAAGCCTCACTAAAAATTGGTAAAAGGTTAGATTAGATTAAATAATAACAATACTTAGTTTAACTTGCACAAAAGGTTGGTTGAAGTTTGAAAACTTGGACAAAGGAAAAAATAATGCCATTCATGCAACAATACAAGAAAAGTTAAGTGGGCAAAAATATGAAGCCAAAATATTTATAAGTAATAAATAGGAAATGGGTTTGATAGTTCTCATGAGAAATTTGAGGTGAAGTTGATGGCATGCTCAGTAATTAGAGGTTGTTGAAGGTATTGGTGATTAAGAGGAAATTATTTTATTTTGAAGGAAGAGTTGACATTCATGGTTCTAGTATGAAAATGGATGAAAGATGAATCATTGAGTGTCAAGCAAGTTAAATATTTAGGGGTTGTAGCTCCTTTTAGTTGTTGATGATAAATTAGGGAGTTGTAGCTTCCTGTTGGTTGTAGCCAGAGAATTTTAACAACAATTAGTAGCTTTCCTTGTGAATAATTTGAAGAGTAGTTTTTGAATAACTTATGTTTTCCATTCTGATTGTTGATATTGTTTCTTGTCATGCTTATTTCAATTACTTAATTGTTGAAGTACTTAATGGCATCCTATTTTTCTTGCACGAAGCAAAAGAAAGTTTTTAAATTGGTAAAATTCCTACAATACTGATTCCCCCCCCCCCCCCCCCCCCCCCCCCCTTCTCAATATTTTCCTGGTTTCTAGCAAAGAGCACTCCTAGAAAACATTCTCTCAACAAATATTGAAACATATATTTAAATGAAATGAACACAACATCAAATTATGATAGGAATTAAATAAATTTCACACTCACAAAGGAACCAATCCAAGACCTATGTTGTTACCCAATATAGATGTTAGAATTTTACAATCATTAAAGTGTGAACAATACTAGCAATAACATTAAGAGCATTCACACATGAATTATAACTGAGAGGAAATAAATCAATAGCTACAATACCTTCCTTACCAGTGATCCCAACTAAGAAGGAGGACCCTTCCATCCAACTAGGGGTTGTTACACTACACAACACACATTCCGAACAACAGAAAGGTATGGAACCATGAATGATTGTGAAATAACAATGGGAGTAATGGCGATAGTGAATAATTACTAATTTAGGATAAGTGTATTGTGAGTCCACTCCTCCACTCAACTTAAGTACAAAATCTGTCCTCGGCATGTGTAACAGAAAAATTCATATCCAATGCCATAATGACAAGAAAAATAGTATGTTACATAGGAAGCTAAAATGTATGCTAAAAACAATTCCATAACTAGGAGAAAAACAAGATGTTACATAAGAATCTATACATGAAGCTACTTCAAGAGATAAGGAAGAGGTTAAAATGAGATATTAGTCGGCACTAAATTCAGTGCTAATTATCATTGAATTTAGTGTCAATTTTCCGTGATTGGAGAAAAAAATGCCAAAACTAGCGCCATCTTGATAAATAACATTGATTTTTTCAAAAAGGTGGAGAAAAATACACTAAAATAGTCAGTGGAAGAAAAAAGGGAGATAAATAATAATATAATCATAATGATTTGTTTTAGTGCATTAAGGATACCACACATGCAATGATGGTCCAATAATAAAAATACCTCATGGTTCCACACCCACAAATTTGCATGTGAAACCCACTACTTAGGTACTTCACTCACAAAGTTCTTTGATGGTTCCAACTCACATAAACCCAGTACCAACGGTTGTGGGGTACCTTTGAGGATATAAAAACTATTGATCAATGGTTTTCATTGATGTCAACCCAAGCAGCACCAGGGCTACCCCGATCTTGCATGGGAATTTTGACCTACCAAATTACTATATTCTGGGTCAAGAATATTATTTATGGTTTCTACTTGTCGATATGTTTCCGTTGATATATTGCATGCCATGTAATTCTTCACGGTTTGAGAGATATTCATGTTTGAAGTTTGTAACCCCAGTTAGTGGGCTAAAACCCCATGGGGTTGTAGCATGGGTCATTGAAAATTCAATTATTAATAATTTTTAAGCTCCTAAAATCCCTCCCACGTTCACTTTTTGAAGTCCCTCTCAACCTAAGCATTTATATAAATTGTGATCCTCATATCCTCCTCATGTAGGGATTTCGCTACCTAAAACAGGCCATTGTGGAATTTGCGCTATAACGTTTTTTTACGAAGGCTTAGAAGCTGAAATTTTTATGAGGCGAAGCCAAAATACTGAGGAAGCTCCTATAAAAATTCGAGATCAAGGTGTGCAATATTTTCAGAGATTTGATCTGTGGAATTCAGTGTTTTTGCAGGCTCATGAGCTTCATCTCAAAGAAGTGACCTTGGGAAAATCGTCATAAATTTCTCTCTGAGTATCAAATTGAAATTTTGTAAAAAGTGGCAGATATTGAATGGAATTTAGTTTTGATTGTATCATTTTTAAAGCTGGATGAAGAAACAGTGACATGTGGCACACCATACAAGTTTGCTATACTGAACGAGTCCATAATTAGGGCATTGTGAGAGATTGGGCATAATTCTCACTTGAAGAATCCAAATTGGGTCAAACCTATGGCATTAAAAAGAAGACTCAAAGGACTACCACAGGACCAAAAATCACATATTGGCAATATGAAATTACAGAGATACATGAGATTCAATATTGAGATCCTAGAAGGCAAGATAAATCTAGATCATGTGTTGTCAAGGGTTGCAAAGGACCAGACTTTCTAGGGAAGAAAAGTAAAGCAAGGTGTAGCAGAGGGTAGCATGACAAGAGCAGAAATCAAGGTGCAGAAGAGCAGCAATAAGTTCACCGCATGAAGTCTTCAAGTGGGAAGCACTACATATAGTCATTGTAAAGGTATTATTGTAAAAATTCATTGTAAATGCATCATTGTAAAAATTGTACAAGTGTCTATCTGCCAAGAGTTGAAGAGGCAGTTTAGGGAGGTCTAGGATCATCATTAGGTGGTTGTGTCACATTTGGGTTATGGTCTAGTGTGTCTTCTTCTTCTACATCATTCTATATCATTGTAAAGTGGACCATTTTCCCTAGTACGAGAGTCCATTCTTGTTTTATGCTTCTATAGGGTGGTAGGGTGGTGCTAGGGTGAGCTGTAGTTCATTGGCTGTTGGGGCATCTTTTCAGTTGACTATTGAAGAATCTCAGGTGTTGAAGCGTCCATCCAGTGGGATCTGGAGAAGGATTATTTTCTAAATTATAGGAAGTTAGAGCTTTATTTTCAATTGGAGTTGAATATTAAAGAATTATTAGAAAAGAATTTAGGTGGTTTTTGTCCTGGAGTGGGTTTCCACCTTAAAAAATGTGTGCATTTGTGTTCCTTTTGTTTACTGCTATAATTTTACAAACACTCATAATAATTGAAGATTAAATAATTCTCTGAAAGGAATACTGATTCACCTCCCCCCCCCCCCTCTCAGTATTTCCAACAATTTGTATCGGAGCTTGGCTCCTTCAATAACAGTTTAACAGCTGGAAGGAGTTCATGGAGCATACCAAGAATGGTGTACCTCTGTTCAATGAAAATAATTATGCACTCTATAAAGGAAGAATGGAGGTCTATCTCTTGGCTCAAGGTTATGAAGTATGGGAAATTGTTCAAAATGGCTTTACACACCCACAAATGAACAAGGTAAGAAGAATTTGGTAAATGATGCAAAAGCAAATAATATTATTATCAGTGGACTTATTGAATCTGCTTATCATAAGGTTTTGGGTTGTAAAACCACCAAAAATGCATGGGACAAGCTTGAGAATATATATGTAGGTGATTCAAATGTCAAAGAAGAAAAACTTCAAATCTATAGAGAAAAATTTGAGAAACTAAGAATGAAAGAAGATGGCAACATTGATGCATACTTCCACTATGTTGATGAAATAACCAACACTCTGGAAGGATTAGGAGAGCCAGTTGATGAGAAGACTATTATACGAAATATTCTTAAAACATTACAAGGGAGATTCAACCCAAAGGTATAGGCCTTAGAATACAGTACAAATTTGGACAAACTCAACAAAGAGGAATTACATGGAGTTCTCATAGCATGTGAAATTAGACTTGATGAAGAAGAGGGTACTTTGCATCTAGAAACTGTGTTCATTTCATATAAGAAAAAAAAAGGACAAACAACCTTCAATTGAAAAGACATGCACCTACAAGTGTGAAGAAAAGGGAGATGATGAAGAAGGTCTTTCAGATGAAGAATATGCTTACTTTACGAAAATTGGTAAGGGAAAATTCAAAGGTAAACTTCCATTGATATGTTTCGGTTGTGATGAGGTTGGGAATTTCGCATCAAAATGTCCGAACAAAAGTGATGGCAACTCAAAAGGAAAGAAAGGCTTTAAGAAATTCAACAAGCAAGGAAAAAAGAAAGGATCCAAAAGGAACTTTCTCTCTAAAGAATATAGCCCATCATTCGATGAAGATCGTGAAAGAAAAGAAGAAGCCAATGAGAGAGTATTATTTATGGCCAAGAAAAATAAACAAGATGTATCAAACAACGAAGAAGAAGGGTTGACCATAGAAGAATTTTCTAAGGAGGAAATCAAGCTTATAAAAGAGCTCAAGGCTAAGAAGATCAGTTCCAATACTCTTGAAGAACAAGTTCAAGGTCTCCAAATTGAAGTTGAAGAACACAAATTTATTGAAGAGTCACTTCAAAAGAAGTTGGAAGAAAGAAACCAAGGAAGGGAAGCATTAGAAGCCGAAGTAGTCTCGTTAAGTAAGGAAGTGAGGAAGGTAAAGATTGTCCAAATCTATGCCAACAGCTCAAGGGCATTGGAAGTGTTAGCTCATCGTAATTTTCTAGATTGATTGAGATACAAAGGTACAGGGTAACATCAAACCAAGCTTTGGAATCCAAGACCTAGCCTTCCTAGATTTGGAGAGGGACTCTCTAGTAGGTGCAAATATGTGAACTTGTTTGCTGATTAGGGTCGATTTTAGGCTAGATGTTAAGTGCAGGGTATTTTGATTATTTTTGGTTGGGTATGATGCTCAGATGGATTTAGATAGAAAACATGGAAGATTTTTAATTCATTGGGCAATGGAGTCTAACAAGGTCATGACAAGTTCATCAATGGTTTCAAGAGCATTTGCAAGGCAATTTTAACTTGGTTGGTAGGTCTTTGAGGTTGTGGTGGATGATGAGATGAACATTAAACTTGAGAATAAAATCTAGTGAAGGGCAGAACTGAATCCTTAATAACTTTTTAGACTAAGGGAGTTAGAAAATCATAAGCATGGAAAGAGAATCAAAGGCATAAGTGAAACCTAATCCTTTTTATTTCAAACTGAACAGAGATGATTATCCAAGACAAACGTTCAAATGAAATTATGGAAAGGAAAGAAACTTATTTAACTTTCATAGATCTCATTATCAAGAGAAGAAAAGACAATTAAGATGCACAAGTAGTTATAACCATAGAAGAAGAGAAAAATCTGAACATCTAAAGTTACAATTGTGAAGGTTCTTTGAAACAAATTTAGCTAGTAAAGGCAAAGAACATGATTGAAATAGACTTCTTTGACAAACCTAGGCAAAGCTGCTCTAAAGAGTTGAATCCAAAACATAGTATTTCAGTAGCAACAATATGCAGGACTAGCCATAAATCATACTTGACACTAACTGATCTAAACCATTCAAGAAATGGACAAGCTAAGAACTTCTTAGAGAGCAAGAGATGGATTCCCTAATATATCTCAACAGAAGAAAACATTAAGGCAGTGAAGGACAAACAGAAGTAAGGTGCCATCAAGAAACATTTCTTAATCTAAATTTTTTGTCCTACTGCAACATATCAAGACGGAAAACATAATGGAAAACTAGAAAAATTAAACATAAGAAACACTTCACCATCGACCAAGCTTATGGATCATGCAAACAGTCTCTCTCCATCAACAAGCAAACCAGGGCATGCATGAGCTCCAAGACATCAAATTTCCATAAAAAACTCCAAGAGACTATGTATTTGCTTCAGTATAAGTCATCAAAATCCAACCAAATACATAAGACCCTCATGCTCTATTTATGGATCAAATGAGGAGGTGGAAACCCTAAGAGGCTTCCAGAAACCCTAATTTAGCCATACATGTCATAAATGTGCTTAATGACCATGCAAGGCCCAAGACACATAAGAGATAAGATAATAAATGAAAAATAACAAAACATAACTCCAAAATCAAATCAGGAGTGATTTTACCAAAAAAATATTAAAAAACCAATTTGCCATTAATTAGTGTCTTTTGTTGACTTTTTGGCCAAAAGTTGTCTCTGTGCGTAGCTCCATATCAGCAGAAAATGGGGCCTGTTGTAGCTGAGTTTTGGACCCCTTCCCAACATCAAATTTGGCCCTGTGATGGCTCGTTGGAAATATTTAAGAGTATACCTTCAAAAAATACTTTGATTTTTGCTGAATGGATTCCATTTACGTACTCAAAAATCCAATCTCCCATGACTACTCAGCGCGCAGCGCCAGGCCTAAAAAGGAGGCAGAAAAGTCATTTTTTATGTGTTTTGTGACCTTTTGGGGGAAAAAAATGCTCCAATTGACCTGAAATTTTGTGGGTATAATTCTGGTGACATGAAAAACCCAAAAATTTAAAATTTAGTAGCTGAGGATGTCCCAAAAAAGAGCATAGAGCCTAGGGTTTTGTGCTCTTAGGGGCCAAAATTGTGAAAAAAAAAAAGTTTCTGGATTTTCTTCAAAATTGGTGTGTATACCCCTCAAGGGGTTTTAGACACCTACTAAGAAGCATCAACCAAGATCCTGAGGCTGTCATGCCCTTTGGGCCTTTTTAGCTCTTCTAGCTCTAGGAGGACTTGTTCAATTTGGCATTAGCAAGCATGCTCTTCCTTACATAGTGTTTGACCATTTTTTTCTGCAAGGCAAGGCCCCTATTCACCTCTTTGAAATGTTTGTGCTCTTGTTTATAATAGTAGATGACCCTTTGTGCCCTTTCAAAGTCCTTTTCCCATTCTTGAAGTTGGGCATCCTTTTCTAAGAGGAGAAATTTTGTACTCATCCCTTGGTCCTCATTATCACTGTCTAGATCAACAAAGAGAGGCCCTTGAGAATCCTTTATTATCCTTTTTCTCCTCTTAACTGGTGTCTTTTGCTCAACACTCTTCATTTTTTATTTTCCTTTGTCCAATGCTTTGGTATTTTGTGAGGAAATGGCCCTTTGCCTTTTAGAGGTAGCAAACACATCCCTTTTCCCTATGTGATAAGTGCATGAGAGAGGGACGATAATGGGAGTCTCAAAGGAAATGTTGCCATCATTTTTTCCTTCAATTTGCTCTACATTTTCTGTACCTTCCTCACACTGATTCTTTTTGTCTTCTACGGACTGATTTTTGTCAAGATAGTCATGACAGTTGTCATGACTGTCATGACTCTTTCTTGGACTATCTTGGGCACTTAGATAGCTGCCTTCCTCATCTTGTTGTTCTCCCTCTTCACTGTCTTCTTCTTCAATTTTTTATTCTTTATTTTTTTCCTCTTCCTCATCATTGTTATCCTCTTCCTCATCATCATGTTCACTGCTTTCATCCTTGTGGCTGCTTTCACTAAGATTATCTTTGTGGTTGCCATTACTAGTTTCATCTATGTTTTCTCCTTCATTATCTTGCTGCCCTTGGCCATTGTTGATTTCTTCTTGGCCGCCTTCCTCTCCTTCTTTTTATTCTTCATCTACATCATCATCCTTTTCAATGCTTTCCTCATGTTCATCACTTCTTTCTTCATGATCATGGCTGCTTTCTTCATGGCCACCACTGCTTTCTTCATGGCTACTTCCCTCCTCTTCACCATTTTATTCATTTTCATCATCCTCTTCTTTTTCATCATATTCTTCTTTACTGTTCTCTCCTTTTCCATCATTATCTGTCTCGTCTTCCTCCTGACTGTTGCCTCCTATTTGTTCTTCACTGGGGCTACTGTCAGCCCCTTCACTTGGTAATTTAGGGGAGGAGGTAATAGGTGAAATTATTTGTGGAGAAGGCACATGGGGAGATGATGGATGTGTGGAGGTAGATGGTTTTGAAGTGGAAGGCAAGTTCTGCTAGATGAAGCCCCGGGGGTCTGCAAACACATCATGTGAGATGAAGGTCTCCCAAGATATACTTTGTCTCTCTAGCTGGTATAGGACAATCATCTTGTTCAGGGAGTGATGAAAGAAGCTAGGCATTTGGTGGTCATAGATTTTCCTCTTGACAACGGAGGCCATTTTATCAATACTCCGGAAAATTTAATAAGGTAGGTTCATCATCTTGACTTTGGTAAAAGGCATCAACAACCTGATATGATATGAGTAGAGCCAGGAGTATCTTCCCTCACATGTGAAAAAACTGATAATCTGCCTCATTAATGCTGCATACCTCTCTAGAAAATGAGAAAAAGGGAAAATAGCCTTACAATTTTGCTGATAGGTGGGTTTCAAATAAGGCCCATAATAACCCAAATCCAACTTCCTTTGTTTGAACCAAAACTCACCAATGTCTGGTATACCTGTTGCCTTGGAAATGATTTTAGATGAAAGCTCAAATTGGACCCCTACTAGGTTAACTTGGTGGTTTTGTAGGCTATAGGAAAATAATCTAGTCAATTCTGGATGACTGTTGACTTGCTTGACCTTCTCACAAAAATTGTAGCACCCTACATCGTAGAAACATGAGAGGATCATAGGAGAGGAAGTGATTGGAATGGTGTCTAGGGGCTCAAATATTTTAGCTTTTCCTCCATGTTGTTTTGGCTTGGTCGGAGTGTGACTCTCATCACCACTGGTGTGACTGTCTCCCTCTGACATGATGGCTAGTCCAAAATAACAGAAGAAACCTTGGGCTTTTCTTGAGGGTTTTTGGAGTAAAATAAGTGGTGTAGGTCAACTCTTTGCAAAAAGGAAAGCTAAGGTGAAGACAACTTTCAAAACTTGTTCTTGGTGGTGGAGGTTAGCCTTATAGTTACTCAGTCCTATCTTTGCACTCAAAACCAAATTTTCTTAAAATCCTAGCTCAAAGACATAAAAATTGATTTTTTCATAGTCTAGGGTTTGGTCAAATTTTGACTATGGATGTCCTCATTGATTTTAGGAAAATAATGCTTGGGAGGAGAAAAAAGGGTTTTACCAACCTTGTATTTAGCTTGTAGAAGTTTAGAGGCCAAAAATTTGATATTGAAGGTCTTTGGAAGGATCTGCAGAATGCTGCCAGGAGTGCAGCGCCGAGCCGGTCGGGCTGTCAGAGCGTAGCGCTGGGCGAAATGGGCGGTCTCTCAGGCACCTGTTGTATTTTCTAGGCCTACGCGTAGTGCCAAACCAAGCACGTAGCACCATGCTACGAGCATGTAGCACAGTGTAATTTTACACTACCCATCTCGCCTTTGTGCGTAGTGTCGGAGGCTAGGGGCGTAGCGCCAGCCTCTGCACGTAGCGCCGGTCAATTTTCACAGTTTGCCCGAAAAACACTACAACTCTCCTCCAATAGTTTCCTTTCCTTTCAAAGTGGAAAATGGTGTGGGGGGGGAATTAGAAGGGGCCCTTTATAGCTTTTTTGAAAATAAATTAAAAGGGCAAACCCACCTTTGTAAAGTTCAAGTTTCCCTCTATTCTTGCATGTGTCTTTTTACTAACATTTCACTATGTGGAACACTTTTTGGCACAGTTTTTGCAAAAATGTTTACTTAAGCTTTTATCATCTTTTTGCAGGAAAATCCCTTGACAAGGATGCTCTTGTTGGGGTCTTCAGCCGAGATGTAAATCACGAGCAAAATGCTTCTTAATCCATTTCTATTAATGAATTATGTCCCATTTTGATTCTAAGGTAATAAATCTGTTTCTACCTCTTTGGTGAGATGAGACTCTGCATACTGATACTCTTTATATCTTTCCTTCAGTGCAGATGACCTAATGCTATCCTTGGAAGTAACCTTGGGGAGGTGACTTCTGCCTTTGTGGTGTTTGTGGTGATTTTCTTGTTTGTCACCATTGTTTTGCGACTAATAAAAACACCCCTTTTCTCCTTGAACACACGTCCTTTGATGATCAGTATTTTTACTAATTTACCATAAACTCATGGTGTTTCTGTTTGTCTTAAGTTTACTGTGTCTCTTATAAAAAATGGCTTTATGAACTCTTTCACAGGTACTTACTTTATTTTTATTATCTCTGCTTTAGATTTCTCTTCAAGGTATTTTTGCAGAAAGGTTTGGAGGTGATAGTTTATCCTTTGTATGTTTAGGTGTTGAAATAAGAGTTTGCTTTTGGAGGTCCCTTTTGAAATCCCCTCTACTATTTATGAAGGATACTTTTTATTCCATTACCTTGCCTTTTTGCTAACTCGATGCCCTTTTGACCACTCTTGCAGAGATGTGAGCACAGAGCAACTGTCTCCTTGCAAGATTCATGTCTTTAGGCATAAAAAGTTCCTTGACTGATCTCTTTGGTGTATCTAGGACCAGTGACTTGTCCCCTTATTTTGAATGTATTCCCTTTATATAGAAGAAGAAGCAGAATATGTAGGGCACCAAATCCATCCTATGACTTTGTGAAACCCTAGGTGATCTAGTGGAGGCCTTCTTGGACTTCGTTTTTGGGCTGGGATCTAGACTTAGGGTTTACAAGTGTAAGACAGGATCCATGCCAAGATTTGTGTATTTGTGGGCCTAAGATGCAACACACATACTTGAATACCTAAAGGCTCTGCAGAGACACCCAGTTTTTGAGAATTGCTAAAGGAGGCACAACAAAGCTGCTTTATTTGGCAGGTTTAGGTGGTGGTGGGGAATTGTGTAGGTAAGAAAAAATAGAGGTTTTAACCCAAGGAGACAGGTTAGGTTTAAAAATGAAAGGCTTGAGCCCCTGATGGGTCTTCCGGGAGTAGTGGGCCAGTTATCACTAGATAGGATAACGAAATAGTGAACATTCTACCTTGAGGATAATGAAGGTAGTGAGATTTCGCAAACTCATAATGTTCTATAAACTTTGTTTCTAGAAATCTTGGGGTAATCATTTAGTCATCACCAAAGAAAAAATTTATTGATGACTAACAGGAAGATCTCATCAACGATCAACGATCTTACAACGACAAAACTGGCCTCGATTACAAAGAAGAAGAAGTAGGACCTTCTATAACAAAATACAATGAACCTATGAGATTTAACATGCATTTGGACTTCATTGGACAATATTCGCAAGAACATCCTTGGAAGACGATTCCTCAATGAATATTGATATCTAGGTATCAACATATTTTTCATGGCTATTGTTATTCATGTGGAAAATTTGGTCATAAAGCTGTAGAATGTCACATGTACCCTAGGAACCAATACAATTCCAAGAGATCCTTCAAATATGAACCTCCTAGGGCCCAATGAAACAAAAATAGATTTGAACATTTAAGAAATAATATGGAATGTTACAAATGTCAGAACTTTTGACACATAACTAGAGACTGCAGACTTGAAAATCCTCCAGAAGAATCTTCGAAGCCATAGAACAAACGAACATGGAAGAAGAATAGGATTGATAATTGTGCTTTCACTCTCAAGGCTCAAAACAACAAGGATGTGTGGTATGTTGATAGCGGTTCCTCAACGAATATGACTAGAGATAGAAATAAATTTGTATCTCTGAAAGAGAAGAAGGATGGAACCGTATCCTTTGGAAATGATGGATCTTCAAATGTTATAGGATTAGGTAGCATCACTCTTGGAAGAAAAGATGTTCTAGCCAAGAATATTCTATTGGTTGAAAACATGAACCACAATCTGATCAGTGTTGGCTAAATGTGTGATCAAGGACACACAATGCTATTCAACTCCACAAAATGTGAAATTAGGAAAGGCATGTATGGTAAAATTGTGTCCACAGCAAGTCAAGCTCCAAATGACATATATGTTCTAGATGAAGCATCTAAATCATGTCTACTAGCTAAAGAATATGAACGTTGGTTATGGCACAAATGAATGGGTCACATAAACTTTGACAATATTGTCAGGATAAGCAAAAAGGAAGAAGTACGAGAAATGTTGAAAATCTCAAAACCTTCCAACACACTATGTGAGGCCTGTCGGCATGGCAAGCAGACAAAAGTCCAATTTAAAACAAAAGAACACTTTGCATCACATCCATTGGAATTGATACATACTGATATATGTGGTCCTGTGAGAGCAAAAGTCCTAGATAGAGAATTATATTTCATGTTAATGATAGATGACTATACCGAGATGACAGCTGTCAGTTTCCTAAAGAAAAAATTTGAAGCATTTGAGTGCTTTAAGATCTACAAGGAGTTGGTAGAAAATGAAACTGATTTGAAAATAAAGTGTCTAAGATCAGATAATGGCAGATAATTCACTTCCAAATTATTTCAGCAATAATGTGAAGAAAGTGGAATAAAAATATAGTTTTCAACAACATGAACACCTCAGCAAAATGGATTTGCTAAAAGAAAGAACATAACCATACAAGAAATGGGTAGAACAATGTTGAAGGACTCAAAATTGGATGAAAAATTCTGGGTTCAGGCAATTGATATGGAAGTCTTCATTATCAACCTAAGTCTTCTCAGAAATAATTGCAAAAATACCCCATATGAATTATGGAAAGGAAAACCAGCTAATGTAAAATATTTCAGAATCTTCGGAAGAAAATGTTATATCGAAAGAGAAGATCAAAATTTGGGTAAGTTTGAATCACATGTTGATGAAGGTATCTTTGTTGGTTACTCATGCAAAAGAAAGGCCTATGAATGCTATAATCTAAGACGAAACAGATAGTGGAGAGCATAAATGTTAAATTTGATGAAGATGGTGTTCTAACAAATAATGATGAGGATCTAGAATATTTTAAACTTGAGACAGAGGCTGAAAAAGACATAGAGAAAATTCTAGAACAAGAAGCAACTATCAACCAGGAAGAAGTAAATAATGATCATCAAGATATACCAAAACAACAACAAGAAGCTCCTCCAAAGAGAAAAAAAAGAATGGATTCAAAAGAACCATCCATCAAATCAAATAATTGGTGACATAAATGAAGGTCAACAACTTCGTTCATCACAACAAGCTCACATTGCTTTTCTAGCAACCTTTGAGCCTAGAAGTTTTGAGGAAGCCAACTAGAATGAAAATTGGGTAGCATTTATGAATGAAGAATTGGATCAAATCGAGAAGAATAAAACTTGGGAATTAGTTCCATGACCAAAAGATAAAAATGTCATTGGGACTAAATGGGTGTTTAGGAAAAAATTGAATGAATATGGTCAGGTTACCAGAAACAAAGTAAGATTGGTTTGCAAAGGCTATGTACAAGTGGGAGGAATTGATTTTGACGAAACATTTGCACCAGTTGCCAGAATGGAAGCCATCTGAATGTTTCTTGCCTATGCATGTTCAAGAAAAATCAAAGTCTACCAAATGGATGTTAAGTCAGCATTTCTGAATGGCGAATTAGAAGAAGAAGTTTACATTGAACAACCTGAAGGTTTTCTATTATCAGAAAAAGAAGACTATGCTTGCAGGTTAAAGAAGGCTCTATATGGTCTCAAGCATGCTCCTAGAGCATGGTATGATCATCTTGATGAATATCTAATTCAATAAGGGTTCAAGAAAGGTACTGTTGATTGCAATCTTTATGTACAAATAGATAAAGATAATTTAACAATCGTTGAGGTATATGTGGATGATATAATATTTGGTAGCAATGATGATCGCCTAAGTAAGAACTTTTCTATAGAGATGCAAAGTGAGTTAGAGATGTCCTTACTTGGTGAGCTGACATAGTTCTTAGGGCTTCAAATATCTCAGCAAGAGAAAGGAATATTTATATGTCAAGCCAAGTACATCAAGGAAATGCTTAAGAAATTCAAAATGGAAGATTGCAAACCCATCCTTACTCTGATGGTAATAGGTTGCAAATTGAGAATAGACGACTCATCTAAGGATGTGGATCATAGGTTATACATATGTATGATTGGTAGTCTTCTATATATGACAACCTCCCAGCTAGATGTTTGCAAGCAGTTGGACAAGTAGAAAGATTCCAAGAAGTACCAAAAGAATCACATATTATTGTCGTCAAAAGAATTCTTCAATATCTAAAGGGCACAAAATAATATGGCTTGTGGTATCCTAAGGGTAGCAATCTCATTATTCAAGCCTTTACATATCCAGATTGGGTAGGAAGCATTGATGATCGTAATAGTACTAGTTGAGCAACATTCTATCTAGATGGTTGTCTCATGTCATGGTTGAGAAAAAAACAAACCTCAATCTCATTATCTACAACGAAAGCAGAATACATTGCAGCGTCATCATGTTGTACTCAATTCCTTTGGATGAAACAAAATTTTCAAGATATTCAACTACAACTCAGTGAGCCTATTCCCATATTATATGACAACACCAGTGCCATCAGCATCTCCAAGAATTCTGTCATGCATTCAAAAACAAAACACATCCGATCAAATATCATTTTGTTAGAGAACAAGTCACTGAAAATAATATCAAACTTGAGTATGTCGGAAAAAAATAACAAATCGTTGATATATTCACTAAACCTTTACCTCGTGAAGCATTTGAATATATTCACCAGAATCTTGGGATTCTCCCAAGTTCTCATTAGTTTTTCCTTATTCAAACTATAAAGGGGGAGCAGAAGTGTGAATAGGTCCGCAGTATGGTTGTGTGTCAAGGGGAGTTACCCTTTTCCATTGATGTCAAAGGGTGAGATAATGTCGTAGGAAGAGGTGTCATGATCGCAAGGGGAGTACTTGTGTTGCCATCAATTCCAAAGGGGGAGATTGTTGATCAGTGGTTGTCATTGATGTCAACCCAAGCAACACCAGGGGCTACCCCGATCTTGAATGGGAATTTTGACCTACCAAAATACTATATTTTGGGTCAAGAATATTATTTATGGTTTCTACTTGTCAATATGTTTCCGTTGATATATGGCACGCCATGTAATTCTTCACGGTTTGAGAGATATTCATGTTTGAAGTTTGTAACCCAAGTTAGTGGGCTAAAACCCCATGGGGTTGTAACATGGGTCATTGAAAAGTCAATAATTAATAATTTTTAAGCTCCTAAAATCCCTCCCACGTTCACTTGTTGAATTCCCTCTAAACCTAAGCATTTATATAAATTGTGATCCTCATATCCTCCTCATGTAGGCATTTCGCTACATGAAATAGGTCATTGTGGAATTTGCACTATAACTTTTTTCTATGAAGTTTCAGAAGCTGAAATTTTTATGAGGCGAAGCCGAGATCCCAAGGAAGCACCTATAAAAATTTTAGATCAAGGTGTGCAATATTTTTAGAGATTTGATCTGTGGAAGTCAGTGTTTTTGCAAGCTCCTGAACTTCATCTCAAAGAAGTGACCTTGGAAAAATCATCATAAATTTCTCTCTGAGTATCATTGGAATTATGTAAAACGTGGCGGATAGTGCACGGGCTGTCATTTTTTTTGTATCAATTTTAGAGCTGAATAAAGAAACGGTGACACGTGGCACACCATACAAGTTCGATCTACTCAACTAGTCCATAATTAGGGCATTGTGAGAGATTGGGCATAACTCTCAATTGAAGAATCCAAATTGGGTCAGACCTATGGCATTGGAAAAAAGACTTAGAGGAATACTACAGGACCTAAAATCACATATTGGGGATCTGAAATAACAGAGATACACAGGATTCAATATCGATCTCCTAGAAGGAAAGAAAGAGATAGATCATGTGTTTTCAAGGGATGCAAAGGACCAGACTTTCTAGGGCAGCAAAGCAAAGCAAGGTGCAGCAGAGGGTAGCATGACAATAGTAGTAATCAAGGTGCAGAACAACAACAATAAGTTCACCACATGAAGTCTTCAAGTGGGCAACACTACATACAGTCATTGTAAATGCATCATTGTAAAAATTGTACAAGTGTCTATCTGCCAAGAGTTGAAGAGGCAGTGTTGAGAGGTCTAGGATTATCATTAGGTGGTTATGTCACAGTTGGGGTTATGGTATAGTGTGTCTTCTTCTTCTACATCATTCTATATCATTTTAAAGTGGACCATTTTCCCTGGTATGGGAGTCCATTCTTGTTTTATTCTTCTATAGGGTGGTAGGGTGGTGTTTGGGTGAGTTGTAGCTCATTGGGTGTTGGGGCATCCATTCAGTTGACTACTGAAGAATCTCGGGCATTGGAGCATCCATCCAGTGGGAGCTATAGAAGAATGCTTTTCTAGATTCTAGGAAGTTGGAGCTTTATTTTCAATTGGATTTGAATATTAAAGAATTATTAGAAAATAATTCAGGTGGTTTTTGTCCTGGAGTGGGTTTCCACCTTAAAAACTATGTGCATTTGAATATTAACTAAGGCTCTGAAAGGAATACTAATTCACCCCCCTCTCAGTATTTCAACCAAAAACAAATGCTTCCCCTTAGAGAGGAAGGTAATTACGCTACTAATATGTATCCCATCATCATCATCACTACTAGCGACACTATCCCAACTCCAGGCGTTTACCATTCTAACATACCCTATAGAATGCACCACACTCTTCTCGGTAGTTTCTTTACCATGAGAAGCTTGCTACTTATTCTTCTCCTTAAATGATTTCATGTCATCCCACAATTACTTATTTATATCTGTAGAAGTATCCTTACTCCCACTAAGCATGACCTCTTATTGGGCTACACATTCTCCCTCTAAAACTACAAAATCCACCTATAACTTGGCTCCCTATGAACCTCAAGAGCTTGCACCTTCTTCTACTTCTCATGATTTATATAATTTCCCATTAACTAGTATAGACCATGCTCCCTAACTCTAATAACCACTCTTGTAGACTTAGAGCCTTTGGTTCTAAGCTTTTCTTTCCCATCCTGGAAAATTATGTAAAACACTTTCCACTCTATCACTGAGACAAACAACACATTATATTTGAGCTTCGGTACAAACAATACATCTTGAACTCTCATCATCCAACATGACTCCATATTGAATGGAAAAACACCATATCCTTTTATCTCTTTTCGACTTTTATCACCATATGTGCAACTTCGAGTCCCACTAAGTTAGAGTCTCGAACACATCAAACGAACTTATCATATGCTTTGACGCACCACTATCCACATACCATGTAGTATTGTCAATGAAACCCCCAAAGAAATGAGATAGTATAGAAAAAACTCCACTCTCCAATCTTATTGAGAGTTCATCGGACTTATAAGATGTAGCGACACCTGTTATCTCTTTCCCCTTATTCTTCTTTGGAAACTTCATCTAATAATGACCATATTCGACACAAATGAAACACTTCAGCATTCCCTTCATTATCCCTACAAGATCCACATTATCATCTGATGTATTCTTCTTCATATGAAGGTCCTCATTTCGCAGTTCCTACTAAATGAAGTCATTTCGCAACCAACTCCAGTCTAGAAGGTTCTCTCAAGCGACAATCCCTTTAATGAAGGGCTTCCATCCCTCATTGAACCCTTTCAAATAAATCATCACCATATCAGAATATTTAATATTTTCACTGATAGAAACAAGCTCATCTCAAACCTAATACAATCTCATCAGATATGACGCCACTACTTCTCCTTCTAACGTCTTGGTGCTCTTAAAATTTTCCTTCAATATCAACAATCGATTCTAGCTATATTTTTAGAAAAAATACCAAATACCCTTCCACATTTCATGAAAAATACTCTTCCCCAACATATGAGGTATCAAATTATCCTTGACACCATCTATGATGATAATATTTTCCTTCGTATATAGCTCATCCTACACTTCCAACTCCTTAGGGTCAGTTGGTTTCTTGATCTCCTTATGAGAAAAATGATAGATAATTTTTACCATCAAGACCAAATTAATCCTTTCCTTCCATGAACTATATTTAGACAACCCATCAAACCTATCCTTACTTCATATACCAACTGATAACCTCACCATTCTTATTAGCCCTTCAAAAAAAATTGAACCAACTCCCTCTTGAGTTGTAAGTTTTTTTGTGCACACTCTGAATAACTGGACCTTAAAATTAACTTTGATACAATATTTATTTTCTATGGCACTCAATAATCTGGTTTGAGTCTTAAAATATCCAACAAAAACACACTTGAATTCCACAACAATGCTACTTTGCACAATGGAACAAACACAACAATGAAGCAACTAGTACACAATACACAAATTTTCAACCCAACTTCATTATATTACAAATATTTAATATGAAATTCTAGGGATATCGTACCAGGTATCATGGCCCTTACAATTAGGTTTGATACAATAAAATAATAGAGATTTGTATCAAATTAAATCTATGATGACCAATATACCTTGAACAGATTACAACTGTCCTACCTTTTTTCGTTCACATTCACAATCCTTTTGGTCCACGTACCTGGAACACTTTGGTAGCACTTTCCCTTCAAATCTACACCTCAAAAAATATCCCCCTATTAAATAACACAACTCCTTTAGGTCACTGAACTTTTTTCCAAATCAATCTTCCCTCTAGCTGCTCCTTCCTTCAAGGACTCCAACACAGAGGGCCTTTAATAACATTTCCCACTTTTGTTACACTAGTACTCCAATATGATAGATCTAGGGCTATGGAGGCTTCCAAATTTTCATTGAATATGACCTCTAGAGGAAATTGAATTAATGCTTATTCAATAGCCCTCTTGGTTTCCCTTTTTCCTTCAAAGATCACCCCTTAGGCTCCAAACAACTTTCCCTTCTAATACACTTGTAGTCCTTCACAAATAATTTATTTTCGTGCTCTTCTAATAGCTATCTAGAAACTCTCCTTAATGCACATGAAACTACACAAACTATCCAACAACCTAGAAACAACACCAAACATGGAAGAAGATTTACCATACCTTGATACATCAACATCTATCCATAATTCCTTGGACCTGTGCATGCATGTGATCTATAATTTTTAGCCCTAGGTAGGGTTGACTTTGGAAACTACATAAGAACCCTTTTCTTGGCTTCAAAATACTCCCAAAAACATTTCTCTTTCTCTTCTAACAAACTTTTCTATTTCACTATCCTTTAAGACCTTTCGACCTCTGATTTCAACCACTTGTTAGGCCTTAAAACCCTCCAAACTAGAGCTATAGGAGCTCTTCCTTCCTTCCCAAGAGTCACACAAAATTGTAAGTTATTCTTAATAGAATTAGTAATCCAAACTATGCACCAATCTGCCCATACTTTGTCCTCCAACCCTCTTCCCAACCCATCCAACAGGAGACACAAGAAAAAACCTATTCTATACTTCTACTAGAGTTCTAGAGGATGCAACTATTTTAAATCTCCTTCTCCAATGATGAATTGCAATTTTTATGTGCATTGAATGAGGTATACTTGTTTTCTATTTATAGTGGTCTTGGTGGGTTACCTTTAGCCACCAAGGGTCATCACATAACTCCATGATGACCTAGACAATTTTTTTAACCTCCATAAAACATAATACATAAAATTATTTTCCTTCATCCAACACAATGGCATTGATGAATTAGATGACCCTTATATGTTTAAGAGTTCCCCACACAGGTCTAACAAGTTTTCCTTAGTTTCCCCTTGATCTCTTAAGGTTTCCACACATCCAATGATGGTCCAATCATGAAAATACCTCCTATTTTCATGCTTGAAAATTTGGGTGCAAAACTCCCTGCTTATGTACTTCAACCACAAAGTGCTTTTATGGTGCCAACTCACCCAAACCCAGTAACAGACATTTTGGAGTACCTCCAAAGGTACAAAAATAAATATAATAACACTACCTCATACACCAAGTTGAAGAGAATGAATTGTGTGGATGTGTACACATGTTTACAGTAATTGAAATCCATCAACCAAGGGGGTATCCAAAATGTGAATTCCCATCTAGATGTCACACCGTTTGGAGTAGGGGACTCATCTAGAGTATTGAACCGACCACCATAACTCTAAGATTTTCCTTGGTTTCAAGGAATCACATAAGAGAGTATGCACATAATCTTTGAGATCAACAATTAATTTTACATTGTAAAACACCAATTGTGATGCATCAAAATAGGCCTATACGTGAGGGAAATATGAGTGAGTCTATGGAAGGAAACAAACAGTAATATCCTAAGAGAGGCACATGAGAGCGGGGAAAGTTTTTTTAATTATCTAGTGAAATAGTTCACATAGACACAATTATCATTAAAGTAAATACAATACATATCCAACAAGATAAGTACAAAATCCAATGAAGTAGTTCAATTTCTTTAATACATATGAGCATAACATATACCATAAACATCCAAATAATCGACTTAAAATATTCATGATACACACATGAAAATGTGTCAACACAACAAGCTTCAGATTATTAGGTGAAAGATCCAAGTACACAATTACAATGGCGAGCCACTAACTCCAATAGTGGAACATTCAATCACTTCTTGCTTCCCCAAAGAATGATAATATCTCCTATGCCAAGCTAGAGAAGTTTTTTGGTCAATTTAGTGTGTCCTAAATTGCTACATTTAATTTGTCAATCCGGGATTCGTAAGCTGACGAAGTGTGGCGCACTATATGTGAAAGATAACCTATCTCTTATTTTTTTGTCGTTTTTGGATTTTTGTGAAATTCTAAAAGACAAGTATGGAGACAAATATTCAAGACAACAATGTCTTTCTAATTATTTTCCAAACTTCAAAAGAATTTTAAAAACACACAATGACAAAATCAGTTCTTCAAAGAAAATGAAATTAAAGAAAATGAAATTGCATCACTACTCTAGTCAAACAAACAATGAACTACTGATCATGAAACTCATTATTCTTGTTGCTGTTCAAACATAAAAGAAACTATGCTGAAAGAAATCCAAAAGTTGCAACAAAGTAAATCTAAATAAAATTACATCAACTTATCTTCTGATCCCTCGTCATTAGTCCAACTATGATTTTTGGAGGTAACCATAAACAACTTGAGTAACCTAATATCTAACTTGCAGAAAGTAAACTAATATCAAACTACACATTCATAATTCATTCCCTCACCATCAGTCCAGCTATGGCTTTCGGAGGTAACTAAAGATGTCATGATAAATTTAATATATCTAACTTGTAGAAAGTAAACTAATATCAAACTACACATTCATAATTCAATCCCTCACCATCAGTCCAGTTGTGGCTTTCGGAGGTAACTGAAGATGTCATGAGCAATTTAATATATCTAAATCTAACTACCGAAACAAATGTACAAAATTGAAATAAACAAAGCAGTACTGAAATTAAACAGAAACTAAGAAAAGTAAATTAGCAACAGAACAATATTAATTCCATGTCATTAGTGAAAAAGTTATGCAAATGCCCGGGCTTCCTATTTATAACCTGAAACAAGAACACTGATCAGTTAACAATAACATAAAACATGAAAGATTATGGACAAAAGCAAGACGTAAAGCATAAAAGATTATAAACAGAAATGAAGCATATATACCATGAAAGATGCAATGTATAAACATGTGAATGAATTATGGCACAATGAGCTTAAAGAAATAAAACAAGAACTATACAATAATGCACAAAACCTCAGCGTGTGTAGGGGCCCTCTACACCAGCCTTGGAAACAGACTTCAAGTACGAATTACGCTTGGAAACAGAGTCTTCTTATATATTAAAATGCAATCATAACAGAAAGGTGATATTACGGCACAGTGGCAACGTAATTACATTACAGAGCTATCTGGAAGCTAATGGAGACTAATAAAAACTAACTCTTATGCGTATGCAAACGCATTATTTATACTGAAGGTGATATAACTAATTTCCTAAAGTTTATGCTGATAGAGAACACGTAAACCATTACGTCCAGAGATCTAGGATCATGGCTGCGTTGAGGAGTAAATCTATGAAGAGTGGATGTTTGAATTCGGCTTATGGAGCCATGTACAGGTGTTGATTTGTCTCCCGCAATTCAGAAACGGCCATATAAATCTTCACGTGACGAGAAACAGAGTCCTGTCACCGTGGGACTCTACGGTTGACTTCCACTTGGCCACCTTTGACCGTAGCCTCCTTAGGTGAATTTGCTCGAGCCAATAGGACACGATCCATGTCCACATCATTTCTGACTTGCCCATGTGGCTTGTTTTACCTGAAGACACCTGTAACATAGAGTTTCACAAAATGGCTGCGGAAAGTTGCAGCAGCTGCGGAAAGTGGCAAGATTCCGCAGCTAAATGAGAAAAATCTAAATCAAACAGCAGACACAAAAATATAGTTAAAAACCATTTTCGATGCTCTTTTGCAATTAATATACAATGATATTGACAACTGGGAAGGTTCAGGTGAATGAAAAAGGTATAGAAAGGTGTATGGAAAAGATGCAGATTTGGGACTCAACATACCCCCACTATGAAGGTGTTTCATGTCCTCATGCAGCTAAAATTTTGATAATCCTTCCTCAGTTCATATGCCTTGATACTTCAGCCAGTACATCCAGCCCTCTCCTCTTCTTCCTTGGTGCTGCCAACATCCTGGGATTCTTCATTAAGCATCTAAATTTGATATTAACTAGTGCTCTGCTTAACTTCTGGCATTTCTTTTTCAATTTCTTGTTCTTCTTCTGCCATATTCCCAGATGTAGCATGGTATTATCATGAATGATTTTGTCCAATTTGCTTTGTTCCTTCAATGTCTCATTTTCATTTTTAATGTGTCTATTTAAAAGCTCTAGCTCAAAGATTTCCTATTTTAGTGATTGGACTAAATCATCTTGTACTGTGTGAGGCTGAATGGACGAAGTACTGGGACCTGTAGCTGCTTTTTCTAAAGATTCTATATAATAATATACTTCTTGCTGCTTGGGGTCTATATCAGGTGTCATTTTTATTGGGTTGTCCCCAAAATGCCGTGAAGGAGAGTTATCTTCAAAATCTGACTGAGAAGGGCTCACATCAACATCTTGCTGAGAATGGGATGGACTATGTTCAATCTCTGACTAAGAATGAAATGAACCAGGTTCACTAACTGATTTAGAGTGAGATGTACTATGGTCAGCTAGGGATTGTTCAGATGTTTCTTCTCCCAAATTGATGAAATGGGGTCCTTTCATTTGCGTTTTCCTCAATTTCCCCTTAAGTCTGGAACTTCTTCTCACACGCTGTGGACCACTGTCCTTTTGCTTTTGTTTTCCTTTTTCTTTCTTCTTGGCTATAGATAACTGTTCTTGAAGATGAACCAATCTCTCAGATAACACTTGATGATCTTCTTCTTCGGAAGAAGGGGTTTGATGTATAGCCTCAATACTTTTTCTCTCTTTTGGTGTTATTGGCTTTTTACCCTTGGTTTCTCTCTTCTTCCTTTTTGACAATCTCTCTTCCCTACTGGTTCTTTCAATTGTAGTAGTAGGAGTACTTTGAGTTTCATCATTTGTTCTTTTTCTCCTACTCCTTCTTAATGTGCTACCTTCAGGAATTTCCTGAGGTTCCTCAAAGAAATTTCTAATCAAAAATTGTTCCCATGTGTCTTTCTTCTCCTTTAACTCTTTTTCAATCAAATTTTTTACAAGACCGTGGTGATATAGATGTGGTTCTACATCTCCTAAATGCTTCTGAACAGTCACAGACATTTTCTTCAAACTATTTAATAGAAAATATGGGAGATTGAGAGTTTGATTATCTAGAAAAATCATCAGCAATCTGGTATGGTACATATACATGGACCCAAAACGGCCTTCACAGGTAATGAATTTTTGAACAACTAGCAGCAAAGTAGCCCATTCCTCTTTCAAAGCATGAGCAGGAATTCCTCTTTTAAAAATAGTTATGTCCATGCCTTGGTTTCGTAAGATTATTCTCCAGGCTTCATCACTAATGCTTTTATTTTTAAACCAACGTTCACCCTCTTGAAGAAGTTTTGTGGAAGATGCTATAGATGCTTCATTCACCGCAAACTTAAGGTCTCCAATCTCTACCTCCAGGCCATTGAACGACCTTGCAAATGCTTTTGTCACTTCTTTATGGTAGCCTCTAAACTTTTGGATAAACCGCAGCCACTTTGCTTTCTTCAATATATCCCTGACTTGCGGATACCCTTCCATTAATTTAGGTCCTTCTGGTTCTGCTCTTAATAATTTACCCATTCTTCTTTCTGATCTTCAAAAATTTGCCTGCGTGAGGGTTCAATGGAAGTAGAATGGCTGAATGCACGGAAATGAGCACAATGACTATAGGTAGATATCAGAGAGTGGGTATACAGGCTGTAGCGTAACAGAGAACGAAATGGAGTGAAACGTAACAAAGAGGGGTTTCGTGAGCACGGCAGAGATACGGTTGTGAGATTAAAAGAACAATAGGAGGAGTATAACACATCCGGCAGTGTTTGAAATTTGGTGGCTGCAAAATAAATGTAAGCACGTTTAAACAACGGCTATGGATTTTATGCGGATGAAAGAGGCCGTGGTCAAATCAACTACGTCTCATTGTCATAGGTGGAATATCGGAGTATGAGTGAAGATCGGAGGTTTAATTATGGGACCGTTTGAGAATGAATGCGGGAGGATCATATGGAGATCGTGAAAGGGTTACGGAGTTTGTCAATATAATCATTGCACATAATGGATGGAGCTTATGGTTTAGAACTATATAAAAATGTGTTTTCAATGCTATTTGAAATGAATTTTTACTCATACCTTGGAATCTTTGCCTTTTTACTTGGTCTTCAATTAGTTTCTCTTCATTGGTATCTTGAATGCTCCATGTCTTCATTTTTGGTCCTCATACCTGCATTTTATTTCATGATTATGGAAATAACATCTGGCTGTACATTCTTTTGAAAACAGAGTGGTAGCTGCGGAATCTTCTTCTGGCTGCAGAAACTGGTGTCAGCTGCGGAAATAGATGTCAGCTGTGGAAACTGACACAACTATTATTTTGGTGAATGGAAATGAACGGATGACAAATGACTAGATGGAAATGGTCATGAAAAATAATTTTATTGGTGAAATGGAATGAAATAGATAAAATGAAGTGGAATGGAGTGAAATGAAGTGAAATGAAGTGGAATGAAGTGGAATGGGTGGTCACAAAACTTGTGAAATGAAAGAGAGAGATTTTTTTTGGAAAATATAGAGTGTCAGGTGTTCCTGATTTTCACCCTATATTTTCTGTATAAGACTGTCAATCAGTGATTGGTTTTCAGGCTTATACAAAATGTTTTTTTTTTTTTTTTAATTGAAAGAACAAAAACTAGGCTGGTGGAGAAGAAGAATTCTTCTGTACCAGCCTGATTGCAGAATTTTCTTGAAACATTTTGACAAAATCCTCTTTTGAGAGTGGCTTATGATAAACTTTTAGTCTGTGGCCATTCACAATAAGAGGGGTTTGAAACTCATCAATGGTCTTGATTCTTACCGCTCCATTACTAAAGATCTTGTCAATCTCATATGGCCCAAGCCAATGAGTCTGAAATTTTCCTTGAAAATATTTAAACTTGGAATCAAATAACAATGCCCAATCTCCTTCTTAAAACTTCTTCTCTTTGATGTACTTGTCATGCCATTTAGCTCTTTGATATTGAACTAGATCAGTTCTTAAAATTGCTTCTTGTCTGATTTCATCTAGCTCATTCAACTGCTCCATTCTATGCTTTTGGGCTTCTGATAAGTCCATCCCCAACTGAACTGCTATCTTGAAGGTCTTGACTTGGAACTCAATGGGGAGTAAGACTTCTTTCCCATAAACAAGTTCATAGGGAGAATGTCCTGTTGTATTCCTCCATGTAGTTCTGTAGGCCCACAAGGCTTCGGGAAGCCTTTCTGCCCAATCTCTTCTATGTAGATGAACAGTTTTGGTGATGATACTTTCAAGAACTTTGTTTGTGGACTCCACTTGACCATTTGCTTGCGGATGGTAAGGAGTAGATCTTTTGTGCTTGATTTTGTATTCTTCCATCAATTTCTCCACCAAATTGGATGTGAATTGGCTCCCCTGATTTGTCACAATTTCTCTTGGAACACCAAAGCGAGTAAAAATATCCTCATAAAGAAAATGAACAACTGAATTTTCAGTAGCAGATACTAATGCTTTGGCTTCTACCCATTTAGTAACATAATTAGTACAAACCAATATATACTTCTTTTGTTTAGATGGTGGATTAATAGGTCCAATGAAATCTAAAGCCCATTTTTCAAAGGGTTCAATGAGTACCTGTGGTTGCAATGGCATTTCATTTGAAAGGGTAGGTTTCCCTACTCTTTGGCAGCTGTCACACCTTCTGACATATTGTTTTGCATCTTTGAAGAGGGAAGGCCAAAAATATCCTAAAGAGAGGATTTTATAGGCCATCCTTTTGTCTGAAAAGTGCCCACCGCATGGTTCATCATGACATGCCTTAAGAATATTAGGAATTTCATCTTCCCTGACACATCTTCTGATCACAAGATCTGGCCCTGTTTTAAACAATTCGTTAGAAATCCATGAATATTTTGAACTCTCCTGAATAATTTTTCGTTTTTCATTTGGAAATAAATGTGAAGGCAGTTTCCCTATAACCAAATAGTTATCAATATCTGCATACGAAGGAGTCTTAATAGTTACTGCAAACAAGTATTCATCAGGAAACTTATCCTCTACAGGAGAATCTTCTTTAGTATTCTGAATCCTAGACAAGAAATCAGCTACTGTATTTTGTTTTCCCGGTCTATCCAACACAGCAATATTGAATTCTTGCAAAATTAAGAGCCATCTTGTCACTCTGCCATTAGTAACAGGTTTGTTCATTAAATATCTAATTTCAGAATGGTCAGTATGAATAAAAGTTTCATAGCCTGTTATGTAATGTCTAAACTTATTAATTGCATGAACAACAGCTAAAAACTCTTTTTCAGTCACAGTATAATTCAACTCTGTGGGAGTCAAATTTTTACTGGTATAATAAATGGCATAAGGAACTAAATCTTTTTGACCCAACACGGCTCCTAGAGCTGTATCTGAAGCATCCGTAGAAATATGGAAAGGGAGTTTCCAATTTGGTCCTCTCAAGATAGGTGCTTCAGATATTCTTGTTTTCAAAGTTTCAAAAGCTGATTGACAATCAGGATCCCATTTGAATTCACAATCTTTTATAAGCAATTTGAAGAGTGGAGATGCTATTTTAGTGAAGTTTTCTATAAATCTTCTATAGTAACCGGTAAATCCCAGAAAACTTCTAACATCTCTTTGACAATTTGGAATAGGTAACTTGGAGATGACTTCAACTTTTGATCTATCAACCTTAATCCCATCTCCTGAAATATGATGTCCTAAAACAATACCTTTAGTAAACATCATAAAGCATTTTTCACGGCTTAATGAAAGGTTTGTTTCTTTACATCTTCTAAGGACTTTTTCCAAATTTTCTAATGCTTCTTCAAATGAATTACCATAAACTGTAAAATCATCCATATAAACCTCTACACAATCATGGATTAGATCAGAAAAAATTCCTAGTACTACTCTTTGGAATGTTGCAGGTGCATTACATAACCCAAAAGGAAGTACTCAGTAGGCAAAAGTTCCCCATGGACAAGTAAATGTGGTCTTATCTTGATCTTCAGGTGCTACCTGAATTTGATTATAGCCACTAAAACCATCCAAAAATGAAAAGTAATTTTTACCTGCTAATGTATCTAATACTTGATCGATAAAAGGCAAAGGAAAGTGATCCTTCAAAGTTGCTTTGTTCAATTCCCTGTAATCAATGCATACCCTCCATTTACCATTCTTTTTAGGTACTATAACCTGAGGAGAAACCCATCGGCTATCTGAAATTGGATAAATGAAGTTTACATTGAGTAGTTTTTGGAGCTCTTCTTTCACTATCTCCCTAAGATTTGGATTCATCCTTCTTTGAGGTTGTCTGATTGGTCTACTGTTTTCCTCAATATAGATATGATGGATGCAAATCTTAGGATCAATACCTTTCATGTCAGTATACTCCCATGCAAATGCAGTAGAATGTTTTTTCAAGAGTTTGATTAGTTCTTTTTGTTGTGACTTTTCCAAATGTTTGTTGATATTCAATGTTTTTCCTAGAAAAATCTCAATGGTAGAACTACCAAACTCTTCCATAGACTAAAGAGACATTTGTCTTAATGATAAATATTCTATGTCAGATTCCAACTGAAATTATGTGGGGTCATATTCTGAAGACGTCTCAAAATTCTCTAATGTGTTCAGAATTTGACTATCCTCACTAATTTCCGAAATGGTAAAGACAGGTTGTATAATGTCATCATCATCGACCCATTCATTGTCTCCTACTTTTGTAATTACTTTTGCTGGAGGATACAAATTGAATTTCTTTATTGAATTACCATTAGAAATGTACATATCCCCAGATCTACAACTAATAAAAGCATCAGCTATGGCTAGCCAAGGTCTTCCTAAGATAAGTGGGTGCCCTCCTAGATTACTCTTGGGAGTCAAAATCATAAAATCTACCGGATATTCCCAAGAATCTAAGGAGACTAAAATATCTTCTAATACACCATCTGGTTTAATAATTGATCGATCTGCAAGTTGCAGTAAAGTAGGTGTAAAAATAAGGTTAGGAAGTTTTAGCTGTTCCGTAGTCTGTCTACTCATAATGTTGATAGCAGCCCCTAAGTCAATCAATGCGTTTGGAATTTCTATCCTATTTATATGTGTCTTGAAAATTGGAATTCCTGGATCTATATACTTTTGCCTGGTAATTTTTCCCATCATGATATCTGCAATTTTTCCTACCAGGTGGATTCTTCTTGTGTCTTTTAGTTTCCTTCCTGGTCTTTTGAAACTCAACTCCTTTATTGTTTTTGCTAGAATAGGAATCTCTCGAATGGCTTGTAGCAAGGGAATCTTGATACAAACATTCTTCAACTCATCTAGAAAATCATAGTTAGGCAACAAGATTTGTTTTTCCACCCCCTTGTCAATTTGTAGTCTTTCAGGAAAAGGAGGTGTAGATGAAGATGCAGGTTGCTCAACTATAGGAGTTGTGGGTGTTAAATTTTCTTTTTCCTTTTGAATATTTGAGTTTTGAAGAGATACTTCTTCAGAACCCTTATTGGCTTCAAGAGAGTCCTCCTCAGAGGTATCCTGTTCTAGGTCATCTATAGAAGGTTTTTCTAAAACTCTACCAGATCTGAGTTGTACATCATTGAGAGGAACAATCATATAGGTAGGAAATTGTTGTCCTTCTATCATGTAAGTATTCTGAGGATTTTTATTGTTAGGATTTGGAAATGGCTAAGCTGGAAGTTGATTTGTCTTTTGTTGGTATGGGAGCATGAGTTGAGGATTTGGATTTTGTTGAGAAGGTTGTTGTTGTGGAAATGGAAATGAAAGTTGAGGATTTGTGTTTGGAAGTTGTGGAGCTTGTTGGTTTTGAAAATATGGAGGATATTGATAAAATTGAGCAAATATCCCATAAGGATTTTACATCCCTTGTACCCATGGCTGATATGGATTTTGATGTTGGGGCCAAGTTTGTTGCCAAGGATTCCAATTTGGTGGGGTTTGAAGATTCATAGGGTTGTTAAACCCTTGAGTTTGTTGTCCCTGCCAAGGTCTTCTTGCAACAAAACAGAGAGATTCTACTGAATTTGGGTCTTCCTGAAAAATAGCTTTGAGTCCAGGAATTGAAGGACAATCCTTGATTTCATGATTCTTTGAGAAAATCATACATGTTTCTACAACTTTTGCATCCAAGGGACATTCCCTTAAAGCATGTTTCTTCCTACATTTCGGACAAAAGATAGCTAAAGCATCTGTTTCTGCTTTCTGCTTGTTTTGGATTTTAAGGGTGTCTAGTTGTTCACTAAGGCTCCCTAAGATATCAATTTTGAATTCATCAAGCATATTACCAATCTCTGCCCTACTTACTGATCCAGTTGCAGATTTGTTAGCCCTAATAAGAGAAGGATCCCTAGGCCCTTTTCTTGTTTTAGATTTTCCTCTTGAGAGATGGACACATAGTTCTGTTATGTCACGAAGTGGAAGTTGAGAAATGTCTCCTTTCCCCATCATGTTTAAAATATATATCCATTCATCTCTAATGGATTTTAATATGAGGGCTTTCAAGGTTTCATCATCTAAGTTGCTCATCTTTGCTCTTTTCAAGTTGTATTGAAATATTTCAAGTAAGTCTTCCAAATTTTTATCTTCTTTTTGCATCATTTTGAATACCTCATCCTTGTGATTGGTGGGCATACAATAGTCCAAGTATCTATCCAAAAATGTTTGTTTCATATCATTCCAAGTCCTAATAGATTGAGTGGCCAATCCCATGAACCATTTCAAAGCATCTCCCTTCAATGTTGAAGGAAACAGTTTGAGTTTTTGAGAGTCTTCCATATAGTCATAAGTTCGGCACACAACTTCAAACTCAAACAGAAATGTTTCAGGATCCTCACTTCGCAATCCATAAAATTTAGGGAGGACATATGGTGAGATATTTTTCATCATTGTATGAGTTTCCTCATCAACTATAGGGAATCCAAACAAGTTGTCTCCTTCCCTATTTCTTCCATTATTTCCTTCACCATTGTTGTCTCCATTGTTTCCTTCTCCTCTACCTCTACCTCTAAATTCATCTATTATTTCCTCTGCCATGATAGTTTCTTTAGAGTCCTTAAATTCCTCTAGTTCTTCTATCAAAGGAGGATGAGAGGGAGTCTCTTCCTTTTCTAAATGAGATTTATTAGGTGGTATAGGAGAATCCTCTAATTCAGCTGCTCCTTGAATTCCAAAAATCTTAAGGCTAGGGGTAGATGGTGGTGATTCTTGTCTATGCCTTGAAGAAGATGGAGTTGTGAAAATCGAACTCTTGGCTTTAGCTATAAACCTTCCCCTAGAATCTCTTGCTCTATGCATGTCATTTTTTATTTTTATTTTTAAGTAGGGATAATAATTCTCTTTCTGATCTTCCAGGTCACACTAGGTGCAAGAAGAGAGCATACTTAAGAAATTACTAAACCAATAATTCTCTTTTCTGATCCTCCAGATCACACTAGGTGCAAGAGGAGAGCATACTTCAAGAAATTATCAAGTTTTCCCTTCTTTTATTATTTTGTTTTTTTTTAAGAAATTGGCTACCTAGTTACACTTCCCCGGCAACGGCGCCAAAATGTTTGGTCAATTTAGTGTGTCCTAAATTGCTACATTTAATTTTTCAATCTGGGATTCGTAAGCTGACGAAGTGTGGCGCACTATATGTGCAAGATAACCTATCTCTTACTTTTTTGTCGTTTTTGGATTTTTTGTGAAATTCTAAAAGACAAGTATGGAGACAAATATTCAAGACAACAATGTCTTTCTAATGATTTTCCAAACTTCAAAATAATTTTAAAACACACAATGACAAAATTAATTCTTCAAAGAAAATGAAATTGCATCACTACTCTAGTCAAACAAACAATGAACTACTGATCATGAAACTCATTATTCTTGATGTTGTTCAAACACAAAAGAAACTATGCTGAAAGAAATCCAAAAGTTGCAACAAAGTAAATCTAAATCAAATTACATCAACTTATCTTCTGATCCCTCATCATTAGTCCAGCTATGATTTTCGGAGGTAACCATAAACAACTTGAGTAACCTGATATCTAACTTGCAGAAAGTAAACTAATATCAAACTACACATTCTTAATTCAATCCCTCACCATCAGTCCAGCTGTGGCTTTCGGAGGTAACTGAAGATGTCATGAGAAATTTAATATATCTAACTTGCAGAAAGTAAACTAATATCAAACTACACATTCATAATTCAATCCCTCACCATCAGTCCAGCTGTGGCTTTCGGAGGTAACTGAAAATGTCATGAGCAATTTAATATATCTAATTTGCAGAAAGTAAACTAATATCAAACTACACATTCATAATTCAATCCCTCACCATCAGTCCAGCTGTGGCTTTCAGAGGTAACTGAAAATGACATGAACAATTTGATATATCTAAATCTAACTACTGAAACAAATGTGCAAGACTGAAATAAACAAAGCAGTACTGAAATTAAACAGAAACTAAAAAAAGTAAATTAGCAGCAGAACAATATTAATTCCATGTCATTAGTCAAAAAGTTATGCAAATGCCCGGGCTGCCTATTTATAACATGAAACAAGAACACTGATCAGTTAACAATAACATAAAACATGAAAGACAGAAGTAAAATGTAAAGCATGAAAGATTATAGACATAAATGAAGCATATATACCATGAAAGATGCAATGTATAAACACATGAATGAATTATGGCACAATGAGCTTAAATAAATAAAACAAGAACTATACAATAATGCACAAAACCTCAACGTGTGCAGGGGCCCTCTACACCAGCCTTGGCAACAGTCTTCAAGTACGAATTACGCTTGGAAATAGAGGCTTCTTATATATTAAAATGCAGTCATAACAGAAAGGTGATATTACGGCACAGTGGCAACGTAATTACATTACAAAGCTATCTGGAAGCTAATGGAGACTAATCTAATATGCGTATGCAAACGCATTATTTATAACAAAGGAAATATAACTAATTCCCTAAAGTTTGTGCTGATGGATAACACATAAACCATTACGTCCAGAGATCTAGGATCATGGCTGCGTTGAGGAGTAAATCTATGAAGAGTGGATGTTTGAATTCGGCTTATGGAGCCATGTACAGGTGTTGATTTGTCTCCCGCAATTCAAAAACGGCCATATAAGTCTTCACGTGACAAGAAACAGAGTCCTGTCACCGTGGGACTCTACGGTTGACTTCCACTTGGCCACCTTTGACCGCAGCCTCCTTGGGTGAATTTGCTCGAGCCAATAGGACACGATCCATGTCCACATCATTTCTAACTTGCCCATGTGGCTCGTTTTTCCTTAAGACACCTGTAACATAGAGTTTCACAAAATGGCTGCGGAAAGTTGTAGCAGCTGCAGAAAGTGGCAAGATCTCATACACTAAATGACAAAAATCTAAAACTGTTTACATACAACATAGTTAAAAACCATTTTAGATGCTCTTTTGCAATTAATATACAATGATATTGACAACTGGGAAGGTTCAGGTGAATGAAAAAGGTATAGAAAGGTGTATGGAAAAGATGCAGATTTGAGACTCAACAACCCATCCGAACGCGTTTCCCTGTGCGCCCTCACATGACTCGACCCAACCCGACCTGCTCGTGCGTGTTTCCCTGGGCACCCTCACATGACTCGACCCGACCCGCACGAACGTGTTTCCTAAGGTACGCACCCTCACACGACCTGACCCGGCTGACTCGAACGCGTTTCCTTGGGCACCCTCACATGACCTAACCCGACCCAACTTGCCTGAACACGTTTCCTCAGGCGGCCTCACATGACCTGACTTGACCTGCCTGAACGCATTTCCCTAGGTGCCCTGCACGACTTGACCTGACCTAACCCACCCGAACGTGTTTCCCTGGGCACCCTCATGTCACCTAACCCAAACCGACCTGAACGTGTTTCCCTAAGTTCCCTCACATGACCCAACCCGACCTGCATGAACGTGTTCCCTTATAGGGCACCCTTACATGAGCCGAACTGACGCGGCGTGCCCGAACACGTTTCCTTGGGCGCCCTCACATGACCTGAACCGACCCAACCTAGCCGAACGCGTTTCTTGGTTGCCCTCACAAGACACGACCTGACCTGACCTGACCCGACCTGACCCGACCTGCCCAAACGCATTTCCTTGGGTGGCCTCACACAGCACGACCCGAACTGACCCGCTCGAACGCATTTTCCTGGGCACCCTCACAGAATAGGACCTGACCCAACCTGCCTGAACGTGTTTCCTTAGGCGCCCTCACATGGCACGACCCTACCCAACCCACTTGAACGCATTTTCTTCAATGCCCTTACATGACACGACCCTACCTGACTCGCCCGAACGTGTTTCCTTGGGGGCCCTCACATGACACAACCTGACTCAACCTTCCCGAACACATTTCCTTGGGCAGCCTCAGATGGCACGACCCGACCTAACCTGCTCGATTGTGTTTCCTTAGGTGCTCTCACACGACCTGACCCACACTAACACATTTCCTTGGGCTCCCTCACACGACCCGACCCGAATGACTCAGCCTGTTGGGGCCCTTGTTTTTGTTTAGTTTTGACATCTTGGCCAAGACATTTTGAGTTTTGACTCTTTTTGAGTTGTGGAATAAATACACATGGCAACCGCGACCGCGCCGCAACTACCAGGAGTTGCAGAGCTATCAAGGTGGCGTGAAAGCACTCGATAGCTGGAGATAGAATGGAGATAAGTGCAGATGAAGGAAACACAGCAGAAAACAGAAAGTGGAACACGCAGACATCAGAAGAAAAGCTGAGAGAAGCCAAAGTGAAGACGCAGAGGAGCCAATAGTCGTGAGAGCGGGTGAATAAGTAACAGTCACCCGGCTGAAAAGGTTGTTGAATGCTGAGAATTGAATGAGTACTAAAGAAGTCGCGAGGCCAGAGACAAGGAAGGACGCGTAGAGCAGCTGCGGAGGATTCATGCATGTGCTTCATATGGTTCCTTATCTTCTCTATTCTACCCTTCTGTTCTGAGATTCATCTGTATCAGCTTTGTGAGCTAACAAGAAGATTGCCATGTAATCATGTAATGGGCCAAGAGATTAATACAATGGAAGATTTCTGTCTCAATAAGATGTTAATGTGCATGTAATGCGTTTCTGATGGTTTAAAATTTTATTTATGAATGTCTGAATGCTTATTAAGTGATCTTGCGCATATAACTTTATATATGAATGGATGAACTGTCTTTCTTTAGTTGCGGGTTTGTTCCTTGCCCTTGATCTCATCCCCTTTTGCATGTGGTTGCGGCACGCCTCGGGTGAGACGCACTGCTCTCCTGAGCAGGGTGAAAATGCCGGCGTGTTCCTAGACTACACCGGACCCCTTTGTTGGCCACAACTCTTGAACCTGGGTCTTGTCCGCGAGACCTGACTTCTCGCCAACAAATGGTTCCGTTGCCGGGACCTGCATGTTCTAAGGGGATCTAGATCATGGTATCGAGGATTTTTGAAGGAGCAATACGGCGATGGTGGGATGATCATCTGGACCAGTTCATTGCTCAGCAAGCAGAGCTGACCAAGAAAAATGAGGCGGCGATCAAGGAGCTTGTTCTTTTCTCGGATTCAGCCAGTGATACGTACGAAATTTTCTGGGGAAGGTTCCCTACGGATCTTTACAATTGGTTGCGAAGGTTACGAGAGACGCTTCCCCAAGACGGCTTGCGGAAGATAAACCGCAGGTGGACGCACGGAAACCTGGTGGCACTCCATCGGGTAGATACTGACCTAACCCGCGCAGTGGATTTCTGGGTAAGGACCACGTTGGAAGGATACACTGTGGAGTTTGCTGCTGAGTGCTACCAATCCTTCTCGAAGGCCGAGGTTGTTTTTCACTCAGGGCTAAGGGGGAAGCTGTTGAAGGAGATTCCGCTGTGGATCAAAGCCCTGATGGTGGACGAAGGGTTGATTGAATTCCACAAAATGAGTATGGAAGCGTAAACCATCCGTACTGGGGGAAGGAATAAGGGGACCGATGCTGTGTAGACTGTGAGAGTGGGGAGCGGGGGATGGACGTTGAGGCCGCATGCAAGTTGCGGGAGCTACGTGCGCATCGGCGGGCACAGATCGCCGATAGGTGGCGAAGAAGGGTAATGAGAGATTTGAAGAGAAGAGAGATCGAGAGGAAGAATCAGAAGGAGGCGCCTCAGAAGACGGGAGTTATGGGTTTAGATACCCGGAACGAAGACGGGACAGCAGTGGAAGTGCAGTGGGTGCATGGAAGCCCAGCGACGCGAGAAAGAGCAGTAACGACTAGCGAAGATAATGGAAAGATGCAGCCTGAAGAAAGTTCCGATGATGAATGGCACGGCGTGATGCAGTAGATGTTCTAGGATCAGACGGCACCCACCCCTCCAGGCAGCCCTACATCCCACCTTCCGCATGGCCAGGATCTTGACCTTCCCCTGGTACTTTATCAACCTTTAAGAAATATTTATATTCAGTTACAAGCATTAAGTCAGTCATACAATAGTTCAGTGGCGTCGGTAACGCCCAGTAACAGCAGCGTTACTAGTAGTAGTATTTTCCCTAGAGGGACCGTTACACAACTAGGACCGGGAGGTTTTATCCTGGTTAATTCTCCGCAAGTACACGTGGCTGAATCTTTCACCCGGTATCTAGAGTTCTCTGGTCGGGGCAATGACGACATAGAACAACACTGGTATCTGTGCGAAGCCATCTGGAGGGCTCGACAGATGCCGGATGCAGTTAAGGGCCCCAAACCACGCTCGCAGACAGCCTCGCGTTGTCTACCGAAGTGGTCCGTAGCAGCACCCGTGTCCGCAATTGCGATGGAAGCTTTACCTGCCCGGCGACCAGCTTCCCCGCATAGACCAGCAGGGCTCCGTCCGAGTTGGGGAAATTAAGCAAAGGAAGGTGAGACCGCGTGGGAGTTGATGCGTCGATTCAAGGACGCGATCGGGAAACTCAGCTACCCGATCGATCCAAACCACCAGAGGGACTGGTTCATCAAGGCTCTGCTCCCCTTGACACAAACCCCTCTTACTCAGCAGAAGATTGATAATCGGCAGGACGCTTTGGAGCAGGCCATGAAGATTGAAGCCATGGCGGGCTATCCCCAGGAATATCGGGGGGGGGGGGTGGCCCCGCAAGACCCTTCTTTGGTAGGGCTGCAACACCAGATCGCCAGCTTGACCGAAAAGCTCAAGGAACTTCAGCCGGTGAGACCAGTGTGACCGAATGTTTGGTGTACACATTGTCTGGTCGAGGGCCACGTCGCAACCGAATGTCCTCAGTTGCGCGGCGCAGGAGCAGGACCCTCGATCGTAGCTATCCAGGGAGGTCCACCACCAGGGGGTGGTGCGGGGATGAACCCGCAGGGAGTCTACCAGCCGCAACGGACCTTTGCGGGGTTCCCACTGCAACCGGGGTCCTCCACCACAGAGTACTGTGAGATTTTCCGGACGATGGGGCATCCTCCTCGGATGTGCCCGATATTAAAGAAGTACTCCACGGTCCCGAATAATGTATACTGCAAATTCTGTGTGTCTATGAATCACAACACTGAGCAGTGCAGGGCGCTTGACGCACTTGCAGATCGATTGGATCGTCCCTCATACAGGGTGAACGAGGCTCCAAGGGGAAGAGGTGGCGGCATGCGAGGAGGCCAAACAGGCGGACGCGGTTCGGTCAAATGCTACAACTGTGACCAGGAGGGTCATGTGGCTCGTGAATGTCCCCTTCCGCGACGACCCTGGTGTTCCCTGGGGCACACGGCCGGGCCCCTGCGCGGCGCAAGACCGTCCCAGGCTCATCGGCTAGGCGGGAAGAACGGTGCGTAGGGGAGCGAACCGACAAACTCGTAACCGCGAGGGGCCGCGCAACTCGACATGCGCAACGGCCGCGATAGTAACGCGAGGCGTGTGCCAAGACCGGAGAGGATGCCCACGGAAGGAGCCGCATGACGAGTAGTCTTGCCGCATCCCTGTGCGGTTGATCGTGCCCCAAGTCCGGTAAGGAAGTATTTTCTTGTGAGGCGGCCGAGGCACCTCACCCGCCGCAATCCAGGGAGGTTGGGAGACGCTCTGCCACTCGAATCCCGGTGTGCAAAATGTTGCAAGAGCATCAAAAGTCGAGGATTGGCTCCGACTATTCCTCAGTATTGTTGACAACGCTGGGCTGCGGCAGCAGCTCAGGCATGCTTTGGATGGAGTGCTGCAGGGGCGCGTAGAACCTAGAGATCCGACGGACGCTAGCCCTCAATACGTCCGTCAATACGTGCAACGTGTCAAGTGGAACAAGCAACGAACAGGCAAGGAATTCCGGCTTAACACGTAGGTCGCAGGGTTCCAAATCAGCGACACCATGTTGGACTTGGGGTCCGACGTCAATATACTGCCACGGAAGACATGGGAGGCTCTTGGAAGGCCACGGCTAGCCCACTCGCCAATCCAACTCAGGATGGCGAACCAGTACTGCATTTTACCAATCGGCCGGCTCGAGGGAGTCGAGGTCGACGTTGCGGGGGTGAAGACATACACCGATTTTGAGGTTATTGATATCATGGGCGACAAGGATCCCTATCCTGCCTTACTCGGCATTGATTGGGCTTTTGAGAATTATGCCATCATCGACCTCAAGAAGGAGCTGATGATCTTTGAGGATGGGGAGGTACGGGTCACCCAGCCTCTCGACCCGTATCAGGGCCCACAATATACAGAAACAGTGGACAATCGGGAGGATGCTCAGATAATGGACCATCTCTATTAGATGACTGCAGGGAAGCGGGACGATTATATTAACCCGACCGCAACTGGCTCTATTAGCTGGCGGAGTGTACAGAGCTCGAATCCGAACTCGCTTGGGAAGACTAGCAGCAAGGGGGATATGAAACCACCACGCGGAGATGTGCCTCCATCGCTCAGGTCCGGTGGGTAGGGACTGAGATCCACGGATATCCCACATTGTCAAACATGCAAGCAGTCAATACTTTTATTGCCAAGGTGGAAGATCGGGTCCCAGCTGAAAGTTGGATGGCCCTTTTGGATGTGGCCTTGCAGTCAACATCGGCTCGATGATGGAAAAATCATCTCAACACTCTGTTGCGATGGGAGTGTGTGGTGGATGCTCTGCGGGCACGCTTTAAAGAGGATGAAGGACCCGCCAGCACGCTTAAGTATCATGGGAATTCAAACCCGCGACACCACTTGCGGGCCTGCGAAGAACAGTGGCGTAGCACCCGGTACCCTGAGGAGCTGTGGGTCCATAGGTTTATCCACTCTCTGGGCACCATTCCCCAGGCCTGGTACCTGGAGGAAGAGTGGAAACGAGAAACCCGCTCTTGGCAGGCAGTTGCGGACAAGTTTGTTTTGAGCTTCTTGTTCGAAGGGGAGACGGCGCAGGAGTCTCAAGCCCTACAAGCAATCAAGGAGGTCTTGTTTTTCCGCCAGCCTAAGCCTGATAAGGGCCCGGCTGTGTCACGACCTGAGGTCAGGCGCGAGTTGGTCTGTCACCGGATTGATGGCGATCCGGAGGACGATAGTTTGGAGGACCTCAGGCATCTCTATTTTGACGAAAAGGAAGGAGAGCGGAGCATCAGTGAAGAGCCTACGACTAAAGGGGTCCATTTACAGCCGCTCAAGACAAAGAAACTGAACATTGGAATGGAGGAGAAACCTAAGCTGGCAATGGTGGGAGATTACTGGGACGAGGAGACAACAAAAGAAATTTTCAGCCTCCTCCGGGAGTACGAAGATTTGTTTCTGTCATCAGTTGCGGACCTGAAGGGGATCAAGGGGGATCTGGGCGAGATGCGCATCACACTGAAACCGGGGGCCAGGCCGGTGAAGCACCGACCCTACCGGTTGAATCCACGTATCAAAGAGAAAGTCAAGATGGAGATTGACAAGATGCTAGCTGCAGGTCTCATCTTCCCAGTAGAAGAAGCGAAATGGGTGAGTCTGATTGTCATCCAGAACAAGAAGGAAAAAGTGGAGATCCGGGTCTGTGTAGACTACCGGAGCTTGAATAATGCTTGTATCCACGACCCATTTCCCACTCCCTTCAGCGATGAAGTTCTAGATCATGTCGCGGGAAACGAAGCTTATTCCTTCACTAATGGGTTTTCGGGCTACCATCAGGTGCGCATCGCCGAGGAAGACAAAGAAAAGACGACATTCACCACTGAGTGGGGATCATTCGCATACCACGTTATGTCGTTTGGCCTGAAGAACGCACTGGCTGTGTTTTCCCGGATTGTCATTGCTGCTTTCCGGGAGTACATTCACAAGTTATTGGAAGTCTATATGGACGACTGGACTGTTTACAGCCTGCTGAAGAAACACGCCTCCCTGTTGCGTGTTATGTTCGACCGGTGTCGCCAGCTGCAGATTTCCTTGAAATTGAAGAAATGTATTTTTGCAGTACCATTCGGCACCCTCTTGGGCCACGTGGTGTGAAAGCAAGGGGTCTGCGTTGATCCTGCCAAAGTCGTGGTCATCGTCCACATGGAGGCCCCCGAGACCGTGAAGCAGTTGCGGGCACTGCTCGGGCACACAGGATACTACAGGCGGTTTATCCAGAACTACGCCAAAATTACGGCCCCTCTAGAGAAACTGTTGCAGAAGTCAGAAGCGTTTGAGTGGACGGTGGAGTGCAGGAAGGCACTTGACACATTGAAGGAGAATTTGGCGACGGCACCCATACTTGTTCATCCCGACTGGGATAAGCAGTTCCATGTGCACATTGATGCGTCCGGAATTGCACTTGGAGTTGTATTGGCGCAACCCGGGGAAATGACAGTTGACCACCCGATATACTTCGCCAGCCGATGGTTATCGAATGCGGAGAAGAATTACACCACGACCAAGCGGGAGGCGTTGGCGATGGTGTACTCTCTCCAGAAGTTCCGCCACTATCTTCTGGGCAGCAAATTTACATTTTTCACGGACCATTCTGCATTGAAATATCTGGTAAATAAGCCTGTGTTGGAAGGAAGAATCTGTCAATGGCTTCTACTTTTTCAGGAGTTCACGTTTGAGGTGATTGTCAAGCCTGGTAGGCTGAATTTTGGTCCCGATCACTTGTCCAGGTTGGAGACGGGAGAGAATGAAGGCCCGTTGGACGATCAGCTTCCGGATGCTGACCTCTTCCGCGTTGAAGCAATACCAGATTACCTGGCTGACATTGCCATGTATCTAACCACGGGACAGTGCCCTGAGGATTACACCCCACTTCAGAAACGCCACCTGGTTGTCCGGGCGGCCGACTACCAATTGATCGCGGGGCAGCTGTACAAACTGGGGCTTGATGAGGTGTTGCGCAGGTGTGTTCTTGACCATGAACGGGAAGCAGTGATGTGGGAATGTCACAGTGGTGTTGCGGGGGGGCATGTGGGCGCGAAACCTACCGCAAGGAAGGTGCTTCAAGCTGGCCTTTGGTGGCCGACGGTACACGTTGACTGTAAGGCTTATGTGAAGAGTTGCGATGTTTGCCAGCGGACGGGAAGGCCTTCGCATCGGGACGAGCTTCCGCTACACCCATTGCATGTGCTGCGGCCGTTTGAAAAGTGGGCCGTTGATTTCGTAGGCCCCATCGCACCAATCGCTCGACATTCCAAAGCCCGGTACATCATCACCGCAACGGATTACCTCACACGGTGGGCTGAGGCAGCAGCGGTACGCGACTGCTCGGCAGAGACCGCTGCCTGGTTCATCTTTGAACACATCATCAGCTGCTTTGGCTACCCCCGGAGCTTAACCAGCGATCAGGGTACGCATTTCATTAATGCCACGGTCAAGTCACTACTGGACACATTTATGATTCAGCATCATAAAAGCAGCCCATACCACCCACAGGCCAATGGTACGGTGGAAGCCTTCAATAAGATTCTTGAAAAGGGCTTGACTAAAATTTGCAATGCTCAGCGGGATGACTGGGACGAGCGGCTACCAGCAGCATTATGGGCTTACCGGACCACAGTGAAACTTTTGACCAACCAGACACCATTCCAGTTGGTGTATGGCCGGGAAGCTGTGATTCCCGCCAAGTTCACGGTACCCAGTCTTTTGATCGCAACGTTCCTTCAATTCTCAGAAGAGGCATCACTTCGGGAACGCCTCCAGGAGCTACAGGAGCTGGATGAGGCTCGATTCCTCGCAGAATTCCACCAGAAAGTTCAGAAGGCCAGGCAGAAAGCGTGGCACGACCGCCACATCAAAACTAAAGCTTTCCAAGTTGGCAGAAAAGTTCTTTTGTACAACAGCCGGTTCCAGAAGTTTCTAGGCAAGCTCCAGATGCACTGGTTGGGACCCTACCTTGTCATCGAGATCCGCGACTTAGGCGCCGTTCGGTTGGCACAGCTAGACGGTACAGTTCTTCCTAGGTGGGTGAATGGCGCACGCCTGAAACCCTACCAGGAGTAGGTACCTTCTCACTTTTCATCAATAACTCTCGCAACCGAGAGAACCCGTAGAGTAGCGTAGTTGAATAACTCTCCCGCAACCGGGATGAGCGTAGGAAGTCTTTTCCGTTCGTATGTAATCAGTCCAATAAACAATCAGTTGCGGGAACCTTACCGCAACCAACTGTGGTCGGGGCTGGCCAGTCCAGCGTGTCGCAGCGCCAGTCCAGCATGTCGCCGCTCCCGTCCAGCGTGTCGTTCACGTAGGATCCATCCTCGTGCCAGTGTCAGTCCAGGTCATTTCCGTCAGTCCTTTTGTCAATCCGTAGGATCGCTCAGATTTGTTCATAAATTACCATAATAGACAATAATCGTACCGTAATCATTTGCCATCACCCGCAGTTCCCTCAACCGTCGAGTCCGCCCATCTTCCCATGACGCCGTCAGCAACTGTCAGATTACATACAGGCACGCGATGGATCGCACGATTATCACAGCCCCGAAGGATAGCAAGAATTAATTGCCGTTATGGAGTCTCATCAACTCCGCGCGTGCCAGCGGATGCCATAATTTGCATGAAGATCAACAGCATGAGAATGAAGGACCAGTTCAATTTGGAAGTTGCAGCGTCTCCAGAGCATTTGCAGCATCGAAGCACACCGCATTCAGCAGATAATTCCAGAAGAACACTCCAAGTTTACCAGCGTCGAGCCAAGATGCCGAGAGCTATCGTATCTGTCCCTGAACCAGCGTTAGACAGCAGAATTCACCGTGTAGAGTCGCTGGTCGGCAAGTATGACAATGCAGCATGTATGGACGCCAACCTATCCGACCCGGCTGAGTTTCCCCACCTCCATTGGCAGACTTACATGGAGCACCATTACACGCCAGGTAGCAGCTCCCACAGTCGGATGCGAGAAGAATTTAGGGGCCTGCAGCAGTTGACCTTGATGTATTTGAGGACTCTTCCCGTTTTCGGCACTACGGGACCGGCTCTGCAATGCACCCGGTTCCTCCTCAGTCTGATATAGAACGGGTCCCTGTGGCTCAACGAAGAAATCCCAATTCATGCCGAAGACATTCATCGGCTTACAGGGCTGTCCCAAAATGGTGCAGATGTCTCTGCTGCTAGCCAGACATCCTCTAAGTGCGCCCGGAAGTCGGGCGACGCCGACCTGTATACCAAGTATGGCACTCGCCGGGGTGGCAAAGGTGCCAAAATTGACCTGATCAACAAACCAGAAATCCGGTTCGCTTGCTACCTGATCGCTAGCAAGACGATGCGCCACTATACGAAGGGAGAATGCACCCTGGACACAATTTCCATTGCAGAGCCCTACACCCGGGGCGCCAAGTTGAACTGGTGCTATTTCGTGTTGAAGGAACTCTTCGCGGCCTGCGAAGAAAATTACAGGCGTACCACCACTTTCATTTACGGCTACTTGATCTTAGCCTTTGCCATGTGGAAATGGCATCTTCCTCCCATCCAGGAGCCGGCGGAGACGACCATAAGCTAGCCTCTTGCGATGAAATACACCCCCTGGCAGGTGTCCATGGATCCCAACACCAAACAGGTGAACGCGGCAGCGTTCCGGGCGTGGTACGGGATGATGATCGATGTTGTGGCCACCCAGCAACGGGTGCCTAGGCCCTTGCTGGATGAGTACAGTGAGCAGGTGTGGTTTGGGGTCAGCCACAGGCACACCTTCATCCGGCCAACTTGTGTGCCGGCTGCCACATTTCACATGGCGCCCCTCTGGTTCCAGCTGACTGACGACACCTTTCACCGAGAGGTTTCTGCGTGGCCGGGGGTCATCAAGCACGTCCGCGACGGGATCACCCGCTATAATTTTGAGGGGATGCTGCCGGCACAGCGGCCTACCGTGACCGACGCAACGGGGTCCTCACAGGTTGCGGCGGATCCCCCACAAGAAGCCGCTGAGACCACCCCGGATCTGCCTCCAGCGCTGGTCCCGATCGTCGAGCACCTCAACGACCAGGTACGACGACTCAACGTGGCCACCCACGTTGCTTCAAGTGGTGCCCCTATATTTCCTTCTTTTGCTGAATTTCATATTAATCGGTCTCGTGGTCCCTCCAACACCGCCCCCCTCATTTCCCCCATTCCCACTAACCTGTTCACTTCTGCCACCCACCTCATCACACCAATGGGTGAACCGGGGCCCGAACCCGATTCCGCCGACCCACCTCCATCCAAGAGGGCCCGCATTACTGCTACAGATCCGGTGGTAGATCTGACTGTCGATGATCCACCAGTCACTCCGCCCACAGCAACTCTGATTCTGAATGAACCTCTGATCGATCCGGCAGAGTTCCTCAACCTTCGCCTCCCTCCCACTTCTTTCACTCCGTCCACCGCTCCCACTGGCCGACCACCTGCCACCTCCCCCAATCCATCCAACTCATCATCCACTCTGTCAGATTCGTTGATCCGGGACCTTTTCGGAGGTGACCATGGGATGGAAGTCACCTCTAGTACTGCAGCCGTGGTACCATCGGTTGACCCCGTGGCCACGGCCCCGGACCCTCATGCTACTATATCTAGGAGGTTCACGAATGGGGGGGCTGATTCGGCTGCCCCTCCCCCAGAGCAGACCACGCAGCAAGACCGGTCGGAGTCCGAGATGGCCACTTCAGTGCAGCAGCAGACGCCGGTCCATCCTCCAGAAACTTCTGGCCGACCAGCGGCCAGCCACCAACCGTCGCAGGAGAGGGTGCCGGAGCAGGGCACACCCAGCACGACCACTACGTAATGGAGTCCAAGACAAACCGTACCGTCATTCGGGCCGAGCGCCTCAAGGCCGAGCGTATTCACACAGAGCTACAACAGGCGTGCACCGAGCGCCGGAATCGTATCACGGAGCTTCGAATGCAAAAAGACAATCAGCTGTCGCGGAGAAGATCAACCTGTGAGCGACAACATTGTTATTCGGTGCCTCCGCCGCATACCGCCTAAGGGCCCACCGCGCCCACTCCCCGCCGAACAGAGGAGGACAAGATAGCTACACGTGCTCACCACCCTCGTGTTTTCACTAATGTTTGTGGGAGAACCAAGAACCTCCGCGTTAGCCACCGCGCCACCTTCCGCATCCACCTGAAGACATCATTCGCAATGAGTGACTTCAAACGTACTTTTGTGCGCCCGCCCACAAGCAACTCTCCATCTCCACCTGTACCGCGGCTTCTCGTATTGAAGCAATTTGTGCGGTGAGTGCTTCATCATGAACAATCCGTCAAGACGCAGCCTATCGCTGCTCAGCTGCAACAGATTGCCCGGGACATTCAGGCGACCACGGACCCAGCAAGGTTAGATCAGCTCTACGCCCAGTCGGACGAGCTGGAACTCCACATGCAGCAGACTGAGGCCGAATCGGCAGCGGCCAAACACGTCATCCGGGAGATTCGTTTGCGCCTTCGCACCCATGCTAACGCTATGCACCAGCTGGATGCCAAGGCCGAAGCCCAACTCGCCACGCTGTTCGGGGCTGCCCCGACGCCCATAGACGAAGCCGCCGCCAACCGAATCTCTCAAGAAGCCGACCTTCTTATGCAGGAATGGCAGCAAGTGGTGGCGGCCTTCACAGAGCTTAGAGACACAACGCTCCGCTGGGTCCTGGAGTTGGGGCCCTTGTTTGAACAACCAAGTGGCGGAGCACAGCAAGAAAGGGCGCAAGACGAAGGCACAACAGAGCAGAGTACGGGTGCCAGTGGGGCAATGGAAATAGAAACTGTCATTTGTGATTGACTCGCGGACGAGTCAAGGAATTGTGGTCGGGGCCTGTTGGGGCCCTTGTTTTTGTTTAGTTTTGACATCTTGGCCAAGACATTTTGAGTTTTGACCCTTTTTGAGTTGCGGAATAAATACACATGGCAACCGCGACCGCGCCGCAACTACCAGGAGTTACGGAGCTATCAAGGTGGCGCGGAAGCACTCGATAGCTGGAGATAGAATGGAGATAAGTGCAGATGAAGGAAACACAGCAGAAAACAGAAAGTGGAACACACAGACATCAGAAGAGAAGCTGAGAGAAGCCGAAGTGAATACGCAGAGGAGCCGATAGTCGCGAGAGCGGGTGAATAAGTAACAGTCACCCGGCTGAAAAGGTTGTTGAATGCTGAGAATTGAATGAGTACTAAAGAAGTCGCGAGGCCAGAGACAAGGAAGGACGCGCAGAGCAGCTGCGGAGGATTCATGCATGTGCTTCATATGGTTCCTTATCTTCTCTATTCTACCCTTCTGTTCTGAGATTCATCTGTATCAGCTTTGTGAGCTAACAGGAAGATTGCCATGTAATCATGTATTGGGCCAAGAGATTAATATAATGGAAGGTTGTTGTCTCAATAAGATGTTCATGTGCATGTGATGTGTTTATGCTGGTTCAAAATTTTATTTATGAATGTCTGAATGCTTATTAAGTGCTTTTGTGCATATAACTTTGTATATGAATGGATGAACCGTCCTTCTTTAGTTGCGGGTTTGTTCCTTGCCCTTGATCTCATCCCCTTTTGCATGTGGTCGCGGCACACCTCGGGTGAGACGCCCTGCTCTCCTGAGCAGGGTGAAAATGCCGGCGTGTTCCTAGACTACACCGGACCCCTTTGTTGGCCACAACTCTTGAACCTGGGTCTTGTCCGCGAGACCTGACTTCTCGCCAACACAGCCCACTTGAACGTCTTTCCTTCGGCACCCTCACACGACCTGACCTAACCCGACCCGCCCGAACGTGTTTCCTCAGGCACCCTCACATGGAAAAACCCGACCTGACCCGCCTAAACATGTTTTCTTGGGCGCCCTCACATGACACGACCCAACTCGCCCGAATGCGTTTTGTTGAGTGCCCTCACACGACATGACCTGACTCGCATAAACGCATTTCCCTAGGTGCCCTCACACGTCCCGACCCGACTTGCCCTAACCCGCCCGAACTTGTTTCCTTGGTTGCCCTCACACTGCACTACCCAACTTGACCCACTCAAACGCATTTCCTTAGGTGCCCTCACATGACTCGACCTGACTCAACCCAACCCTCACATGACCCAAACCGACCTAGCCTGCTCGAACGTGTTTCCTTGGGTGCCCTCACATGACTTGACCCGACTCGACCCACCCGAACACATTTCCTCGAGCACCCTCACATGGCACGAACCGACCCAACTCGACCCGCCCGTACACATTTCCTTGGGTACCCTCACACGAACCGACCTGACACGACCCGACCTAACATGACTCGACCTGGCCCGCCCCGACCTAAACTGACACAACTTGACCTGACCCTCACATGGTTTGGATACCTTCTTCACAAACACGTTTCCTCAGGCACCCTCACATGGCATAACCCAACCCGACTCGCCCAAACGCATTCTCTTGGGTGCCCTCTCGCAACACGACCCAACTCACCCGAATGCATTTCATTGGGCACCCTCACACGACACGACCCAACTCGACTCACCTGAACATGTTTCCTTGGGCGGACTCGCATGACACGACATGACCCGACCCGACCTAAACCACCCAAACATGTTTCCTTGGATGCCCTCACATGACCCGAAATGACCCGAACAAGACGCATTCACTAGGTGCCCTCACAAGACTTGACCTGACTCGATCTGCCTGAACACTTTATCTTGGGTGCCCTCATTGTATGACATGACCCAACTTGACCCGACCTTCCCGAACTTTGATTAAGGCATGAGGGAGAAAACAGAAAATGGGTCGCATGAACGTGCACAAGGCACATTGGCGGTAACAACTTAGAATTTTTTATATGGCCTTACTCACACGATCTGACCCGAACGTATTTCATGTGGAGCCCTCTCATGGCACGACACGACCCACCCGAATGAAGGCATGATCAGAGAGAAAATAAAAAATGGATTGCACAAATGTGCACAAGGCTACACACGGGCAATCACAACTTAGAATTTTTTATACAGCCACCCTCACATGACCCAACCCGACCCGACCCAAACACGTTTCCTTGGGTGCCTGAGGAGCTCCATCATTAGACATATTGCCTACTTAGATCTCTTTTTCTTGCATTTTTCTTATTATTTGGTTATATGATCCTAGTATAGGTGGTGATGTAGGCTAACATAATCTGAGTGCCTAATATAAAGTTGAGTGCAGAAAATCATGAATTATTAATCATTTTTTTAAGGATTTTATCATAAAGACTCAGAGGAAATGGAAAAGAGGAATTTTAGGAGGATTTTCCACCCTCAAAGGCAACCAAAGGATCCCAAATATTCTCTTCAGCAATTCAAATTCCAAAGAATCCAAAGGATCCCCAAGGATTCTCTCCAGAAATTCAAATTTCGGAGGCATCCAAGCAACTCAAAGAGGAGTGCACCCAATCCTTGTTCACTGGGAGTCAAGTGGACTCAATCACCATTTTCTAGGGAGTTTTTGGTAGCTACCCTATAGTATAAATAGAGAAAATCTAGAGCTAGGAAGGGTTAGTCTATTCTAGTCTCGATTCCATTCAAAACTATTGTTGTGAGTTATTGAGATTTTTGTTTTGTTCGCTGACCAAACTCTCAAGGATATATGAAGTTATTATTTTATGAAATGAGTAAACTAATTTCATTCAACTGGTTTAAGTTTTAGAGTGCTAGGCTTGTGGGTTAGGCCCCAATCCATGTGCCTCAGCTTCTTTTCTATTACTATATTTTTATTTGTCATTTAGCTAGTTCTGCCTCTACCATTTAAGTTAGATCTGCTTCTGATAAGTTTCATTGCTTCTTAGTTTTTCTGTTGCTGTAGTATTTAATTTCTTATGCGTATTAAATAGAGGAAAAAATCCAAAAAATATTGTCAATTCCCCCCTCTCATCTCTATCAGTAAAGTTCGAGCAGGGTATACCTTCCCACAGGCCAAAATTGCTTTCTGTTTGAGTTTCGGGAAGAAATTGCATTACCAAGTCTGAGTCTCTAGTTCCTTGTTTTATTAAGCATTTATGTCTGTTTCTCGTGCATAATCTGCAGGTTTGTTTCATTTTTTAGCACTTCTCTTACGCCTCCATTCCCCTCCTTTCCTTCTCACCTCAATGTTGTACTTACCCTTTTTCCTAACGCACTTAAGCCATTCAAGCCTTATTCCTTTGCTTTTCTCTGTTCATGGCTACCTTACCCTTTTTATGAAAAACATGTGAAAAACCATACAAAACCATCGAAAACCTAACCTTCCCCTTTGCTCCTCAAGTCTCCCACCACTGTAAGTCGCACTTCGCAAATCGCAACATTTGTCTTTCACCTTTAACGCTTACCGTCGTTCTTTGTGATTGCGATATTGCGAAATCTCAAATCGCACTTCGCATCATTTACCTCTCACCTTTAACGCTTACCACCATTCTTTGTGATTGCGATATTATGAAACCGCACTTTGCACCATTTAACTTTTACCTTTAACACTTACCATCGGTCCTTGCGATTGCGATATTGTGAAATCGCGCCTCGCCATTGGTCCCGCCGCCACATCACCCATCGCAAAATTGCACTTTGCGCATTTTATCTTTTACCCTTAACACTTACCATCGTTATTTGTGATTATGATATTGCAAAATTGCACCCCGTCGTCAGTCCCACAGCCACGTTGCCCATCACAAAATTTCACTTCGCACACTTTAGCTTTTACCCTTAACACTTATCGCTTGATTCTTGCGATTGCGATATTTTGAAATTGTAAATCTCAAATCGCACAATTTAACTTTTTGCATAACACTTACCACTTATTCCGCTAATGCGATAAATCCACCACGTCACTCGTCGCACTTCGCACTTCGCTGAACTTACCACATTGCAGATCGCAACCCACAACCTTTACCGCATCACAAATCGCACTTCACAGATTTTAGTTCATTCATATTGATATTTACTGCTATCCATATAAACTTTTGATATTACGATTCATGACCCGCCATGTCACTTCGCACTTCGCACAACTTAGTTCATTATTGTTAATCCTTACCACTATCCTTTTAAACTTTTGAAGTTGTGACTACAACATCACACATCGCAACATTTTCCCTCCATCGCACTCCACCATCACACTTTTGAATTATTTTCGCTCAAAAGTCATTTCTTGTGCTATAATAAAGTTTCATAAGGGTTTAACCCCATCTTTCTACTTCCAAACCCAGTTTCATGTGTTAAACCCCCCATTAGCCTATTTTAGCCCTTTTCTTCCCTCCAAGTTGCAAATAAACTCTTTTTAATTAGAATTAACTCATGGATATCCTAGTTGCATGGATAGAAGCGTGGTAGATAGATCATAGGATAAGTAGAGTTCATTTGGCCGTTTGGCCAAGTTAAGTGTAGTTTGATAAAGTAAAGTAGGGTAGCCCCTGGGAGTTACATCACTCTTGGTGCAATACCAGGGCTCACCAGCACCCTCACACGACCCGACCCGACCTGCCCTGACCCACCCGAATGCATTTCCTTAGGTGCACTAACAGGACACGACCCGACCTAACCCACTCGAGTGTGTTTCCTTAGTTTCCCTCACACGACCCGAACCGACCTCATCTACTCGAACGTGTTTCCTTGGGCTCCCTCTCACGACCTAACCTAGCCCAACCTGCTCGAACACATTTCCTCAGGCACCCTCACACAGCACGACCCGACCCGACCCAACCGCTTCGAACGCGTTTCCTTAGGCTCCCTAGCATGACCTGACCTGACCCGACCCACCCAAACGTGTTTCCTTGAGCGCCCTCATAAGAACCGACCTGACACGACCCGATCTAACACAACTTGACCTGACCTGACCCGACCTGACCTGACCCTCACATGGTTTGGATACCTTAGTCGCAAATCCAAACTTTCGATGCAAGTTCGACATTTTGGAGGGCGTCATCGCAATACCAAAGCTTTGGAGCTTTTCATCACAAATCTGAACTTTCGTCGCAAGTTCGACGGTTTGGAAGGCGTCATCGCAATACCGATGCTTTGGAGCTTTTTGTCGTAATACCGACGTTGGCAATGATTTCTTCACAAGTCTTCGCAAGATCGATGGTTTGGAGTGTTTCACGTATGGTTGGAGATTTTCATCATAATACCGATGCTTTGGATCCTTTTGTCGCAATACCAACATTGGCAGAGTTTTCGTCACAAGTCATTGCATTGTTACCTGAATCTTCTTCTAATGATAAATGGGATGCTCATGTTAGCATTCTGCAAAAACCTTGACCTTTAACAATTTTATAGGGTCTAATTTCTACATCATATTCTGGTAAAGAGATAACCCAATTAGCCCTTTTCTCTCCTAATTCTCTTTGCATTAATAATTGTCTCACTACAGAGAATGGAACTATAATTTTGGTGTGATTTTTTAGGATAAAAGGGCTGAAATGCTTTATAGCTCTAAAGACAGCAAATGCTTGCTTCTCAACAGATGAATAATTTAGTTCTGCACCTTTCAAATTGGAACTGAAAAATGATATTGGTGCTTCAATTTGTTGGTCATTAAGTTGTGTTAAAATGGCAACGTATTATGTATCTGATGAAAAAGTATATAAAGTAAAAGGATTAAGAAAATTGGGGGTAATTAGGAATGGAGCATTGAAAATAGATTGTTTGATCAAATCAAATGCTTCTCTTTCATTATGTCCCCATTTAAAGACTGAATTTTTCGTAATCATGTTTTTTAATGGTAAAAATATTTGTGAAAAGTCAGGGAAAAACCTTTTTATGAAATTAATTTATCCAAGAAATAAATGTATAACTTTATTGTTATGAATGAAAGGAATTATTTTAATCTCTTCAATTCCTTCATGATCTATATAGATACCTTTCTTTGATACAATGAATCCTAAAAGGTTTCCTTCCTCTAAATCAAAAAATGATTTCTTTGGGTTTAATGAGATGTCATACCTTTTACATCACTCAAAGACTTGCTTTAGGTAATTCACATGATTGGCTTCTTGTTTAGAAAATAATTTGATGTCATCTAAATAAATAACCATTGATCTATTGATAAGCCCTCTAAAAGTTGTGTCCATAGCTCTCTGAAAAGTGGCACCTGCATTAATTAATCCAAATGGCATCTTTTGATAGGCGTAAGTTCCCCACTTAGTCCTGAATGTAGTCTTTAATCTGTCATCTGGATGTACGAGAATTTGGTTATATCCCGAGAATCCATCTAGAAAAGACATAAGTTTAGAACCAGCTACTATTCACAGTACTTGTTCCATGGTTGGCAATGGAAAGTTGTCCTTTTGACATGCTTTATTTAAATGCCTAAAATCAATATAAATTCTAATATCGCCATTTTTCTTCCTGACAGGTACCAAATATGAAACCCATTTAGAATGTCTATCTGGAAAGATGATATTTGCTTTGAGGAGTTTATTCAGCTCTGTTTTGATTTTATTTTCAAGATTCAGGTGAATCTTCCTAACTTTTTGCTATATATGTTTCTCATCTGAAATCATAAGAATTGTGTGTTGAATTACAGAATTATCATATGTTTTAAGATCAGTGTAATCCCAAGAAAAGATACTTTTGTACATTATAAACAACCTGATAAATGATAATCTTTCCTCGAAAGATAAACCAAGACCTAAATTGGAATTATGTGGTTTATAGTCAGTTCCTAGATTTACTAACTCAAATATTAAGGTATAAATTTGATTTTTTGAGTTAGTAACTCTTATAAACTTGTATTTCAGATCATAAACGTCTTCTAACTTGACAAGTGACTTAGGAATTGGATTTTCATCTTGTTTTTCCTTAATCTGAATGTCCTATTCATTTTCATCCAAAATTTGACTATCAGAAGGTCCTTTAGATGTTAATAAATCTATGATATCTGAATCATTATTGAATACTCTCCAATTATTAATATTGTCAGGAACAGATGGTCTAAAAATTAATTCAATAGAAAATCTATCGGGACTAAACTCTTGGGATGGAATTAACTTTGATGCCACATTAGCTAATAGATCTGCACTAGCATTCTGCATTCCAGGCATAGAAGAAATATTAAAGGCTAAGAAATGAATAGTTAATTCTTGGAATAATGATTGGTAATTCTTTAAATGTCTAGAATTACAATGAATGGTATTTCTTACCTGTTTAACAATGATTTATGAATATACTAGCACTTTTAGATATTTAATGTTAAGATAAATGGCTTTGTACAAACCTCGGACATGCATTCAGATATATTGTTCGTGCAATTGAATTCTAATCTGTAGGCTAACATGTTTTTTTCTCCTTTTGGGCTTATTAAAATATAGCCAGCACCTGCACCATCTTCAGATTTAGAACTGTCAAAATAAAGAGTCCAAAATAAAGAATCAACTACTGGTTTATCTACAAAAAAATTACATTTCGGAATGTCTGTCTGGGAAAAATTCTTGATCTGAGAAATAATTGCATTATCAAAAAAGGGTGATGGTTGAGCATTGAAATTTACCAAAAATGATTATGCTGAGTAATTTCCAATAATGTTAATATTGAATGCTATTAGCTCATTTATTCCTTCAATATCAATGATTGTATGTTTCATGAACTTTTCATGGTCTATCCGTATTTTATTTGGCTTTCCATTATATGGTAGCCACATATATGACCAGTCTGTTGCAAAATATCCATGAAGCTTTTCAGACCAGTCTCTGCTTAACACTAAACCATAAAACTCAGGAATATCAACCACCAATATATTGGTTATTTGAGCAACCTTGGGATTTTATGACAACCTGATAGAAACAAAATTTATTTCTTCTACCACCTCTACTTTTGTTCTATCAAGTTGTACTATATGAACATGAGAACTCTAAGGAGTTATGTTCAACTTAGCACAAATTGATTTTGGCATTATATTAGAGGAGGCCCCTGAGTCTATTAAACAATTATGAACGTTTTTATTAAAGATCTCATAGGTTAAGAGAAATGGAGTATATGAGATGGATCGATCACCTATCATAATCAAATCTGTAGCATCTATTTTAGTTGAAGGAGAAGGCAGCTTACCCATTTCATTAGTAGATTTCACTACTACTAGAGCAGGTAAAGTTGAAGCAGGGACTACATTCAAGTCTCTAAGTAAGATTTTTTGTTGTTTCTTTAATACAGTAAGCTCATGAATTGAAATTTTGACCCTGGTTTTCTTCATATCTTCAATTACATTATACTCAATAGTGTCTAAAACTACCATTGTCTTTGATGTAGGCAAAGTATCTAAAGTAACAGGACTTGTTTTTGTAGCCTTTTAAGTAGACTATTTACTTACTATTTTATCCTTAGCAGCAGTTGAATTCTTTTGTTGTTGACTTGGTTGTGTTGCTTCAGTAGTATTTTTGTTTCTTGTACTCACAGGTAAAGCTTCTTTTTGTTCTTCATTTGGTAAGATGAAATCCCACATTACATTTAGTTCAATGTCTTCTTCTTCTTCATTTTCTTCTTCCTATGTTTGCTCTTCTTCAGCATCTTGATCAGACTCAGCATTAGATATGATATTCAGTGGTTGAGTACTAGAGGACTGACCTTTCTTAAAGGGTTTGAAAGTATTTTTTGAAATATAACTTTCAGTGACTTGTTTCATGATATCTTACATCTCATTTTTCATAGTCATGAAAAATTTTTGAAGACCTTCTACTTCAAAATGGTCTTTAGATGGCTTCTTTTTTGAATCATTTTTGAAGGATACCTTCTTTGATTTTTTGTCTTCTTGAGAATTCTTCTTCTCAAGAGCAGTTATGTGTTTCTCTACAGATAAAGATTCCTTCATGTTCTCTACGAGTGTAGACAGTTTTTCTCTAACAAAAAAAATGGCTATATTGGATGGAAGACATAAAATATACCACTCAATTTGAACTTCTCTGCTAGGAACTAACGTAGCAATAATTTTATTGAGAAATTTATTAAATATTGAATTAAAAAAAAATTATTTTATCACTCGATTTAGCTTTTAGATTTGATAAATCATTTATGAGTGTAGCAGTGGACCTATTATCCCCAAACTTAGTTATAAATTGTTCTTCGAACATATTCCAGCTAGTTATAGAGCAGGCAGGCAGTGAAAAATCCAAGGATCCTACAGATCCTGTGAGAGTGTATGGAAATAATCTTACAACACAATCCTCTTCAACTACTTCTTTTATATTGATGGCTAACATATAATTATGAATTTGTTCTTCTGTTGGAATACCATCATTAGGATTAAACTTAGGTAACCATCTTTCAGGTGATTTTGGTAGAGCATGAAGAGGAGCAAACATAATTGCAGCCCCTAGATTGTTCCATGGGTGTACATTTAGTGGAGGTACTTGGCCTGCCATTGGACCTTGAGTTGATGTGATGGATTGAATTTTAGTTGAAGAAGAGGAAGGCTGAGTGTTAGAACTAGTTGAAGGGATAGTAGTTTGAGTACTAGAACTAGTTAAAGAAACATTGATTGTTGGAGTGGAAGTGGTGGAGATGAGTGGAGGTAATGGAGATGAATGGAATAATATCTCGCTTACGATTGACTCTAATTGAGTCCTCTTTATTCTCTTTCGAGTAATATCGATGGGAAATTCAAAGGGAATAATTCTTTTCTTTTGACATTCTGATCGAGTTAATATTCTTCGAGGTTGTAAAGTAGATGAAATATTGATATCCGATATTTGAGAAGATTCAAGATTTTCAGCAAAAATGGATACTCTCTCTCAATTTTCTATCAAATACTAAATTTCAGGGGAATTTTGATGAAAATCGAGAGATATTATGGGTTGAGTATCACTAGGAGACTTAGGAGAAGGATGATCAACTTCAGATTTTAAAGATGAATATCTAGATAATTTACTAGAAGTTGATATAGATCTAAAGGGAGAGAGACTTTTAGATTGACCTTTAGATTGATCATACCTTCTTGCCATTCACAAGGCCCTCCTTCTAGCGAAAAAAAATTTAGGCCTAAGAATTCGCTGCCACAACATGGGGGAAAACCACCTGGTTTGGACCTTAAAGCAGCTCCTTTTCTGTTTGGTGTGGTGGCTCCAACTGGGGATAGTGGGACTAGTTTCCCAATAAGGATGATTTTGGGGCGTGTTTTCATTATATAACACTAAATGGAAAATGATTCTAATCTATCACATGCATCTATCTAACACTATCTATTCTATTATATTCTCGAGGTGTTTCTTCCTTTATGCGATCTAAAGAGATATCTCTCAACTATTAGCAATGTAGATTATTTAATAGTTGAAAGAGTTGAAAATTATGTAAGATGATTCTTCTAACAAAATAGTTTGATTAGAATAATTGTGAAAAGTATATCACATTCATATGTGTGATTATATATCCACTAAGAAATCACAGATAAATATTACTATAGAAGTGCATTTAACATTCATCTATAATGATGTTTCAAATATATAATGCAATAAAAGAGATGATTGTCAATCTAGAAAGCAAGAATTAATACAAGTGAATATAAGTACCATATGTATGAAGTTCTACTCATGTAAAGTGATAGTAGATATCTACTCCTCTTCACTTTAAAGCAATTTAAAGAGTACAATAATGCAACATTAGTTAAACAGCTTCAAATGTCAAAAGATAACATATTGTGTTCCATTAATTCATCAAATCATTCACAAATTACAATAGTGCATTATTTGCAAATGTTTTTGACAAATTTCTAGACCCTTCTCTAAATGCATGAGAGGGATTCAAATACTAAACTAAATATGTTTTTAAAAATAGATTATTACATAAAAATAGAGGAGGTTTCAAACAACCGTCCTTGTAAGACTAGATTTAAATACAATCTAGGAAAATAAAGTAACAATATGACTTATGAATTCTGATCTTTCTCTTGGATTTGATCCCAAAGTTGACAAATATCTAGCATGGGCTTAAGCTGAGCTGGCTGAAAAATCCTTGATCTGACATGTCCCTTGAATACCACATTTGAGAGTGTTGGTTGTGATCTTCTTGTCGAATATGTTAAAGCCTGAAGGGTCTGGTACTAATGATAAAGGTTGGTCAGAAAATTCCAAAAAATTTCTTCATCAAACTTATTTATTTTTTTAATCGTTTCATCCTACATTTCTGCTTTTTGTTTCCATTGTGTTTCCAGTTGTTTGACTTCTGAGAGCACTTCAGATGTGCACTCTTTGATAAGTTCTGCATTCAACAGTTGTTCACATACAAATTCAGTAATTTCCTTTTTCAACCTTGATGCTTTCGTTGTTGTTTTATCTGCTTGATTTATATGTGCTTCCCAACCCTTAAATAAGATCTCCTTGTGGGATTTGTCTATCTAGGTAGATCAACTTCCTTGCCTCAGTTTGATACTTTCCATTGAATGTGTTCATTGATTTTATTCTCGATCTTCTCACATTCAAATTTCTGGATAGCTACTTGTTGTATCAATATTTCACTTGAGTCACGATAAGAGCCAGTAATAGAAGCTTGTTGGAAAAATACTTCTTGTTGTTGCTTTAACATAGCATTCACATCCAATGCTTCCTTTATGAATTTCTCTAACTGTGGTTGGCTTTGTAATCTATTCATTACTGTTTCCAATTGTTTTTTCTTCTTAGTGAGTTGTACTTGATGCTGCAAATTAAGAATTTATAAATCCTTCCAAAATTGGGACATCTTCAATTTCATTTGCTCGTTGGAGTTGGAATTTTCTTGATCTAACAGTCTCTCTAATTATTGTATTTTGTCTTCTCTCTACTTCAGTAACATTTTAACCTCAGTGGCTTTATCAATAGTATCAGTAGCATATTCCCCTACAAACTGCGATAGTTTGGTTAAATGTTCAGTAGGATCAGCTATAGGATCTTTCCAAAAAACATCAGCAAACTCATTTGTAAGGTTTGAGACTGTATCATCAATTCTTCTCCATTTTATTCTCTTGACTACAACCGTATGACTAGGACTGTAGAAGACATCTAGAGATGGAATTTCCTTAACTTGTAACATTATCTATTTTGTGGGATAAGCCGGAATGATCTCTCGATCATGAGTTTCAAGAACTTGTTGTAGTGGAGTAATAGTTTCCACTAACTTCTAGGAATGTTTAGGCATCTGAAAAATGGTTGCTTAATCAGTATTGGGATTTTTTTTAGGAGTATTTATTTCTTTAGAAAACTCATCCCATTCATCATTCAAATTCTTTGGTTGGGACTTTTTTGACTGATCATGTGTATCTTGACTGTGCTGAACTTCTTGGGAAGTTACTCTATTCCATTGCTTCCTCCTTTCTTCTGCATCTCAATATCTTGGATTACTTGATCAATTATATTTTATGGGTTGTAATTTATGTTTTCATATTCATTTTCAAAATGATCTGAATTTTGAGATTGATGTTATGATTTCACTGACTCATCTTCAGACATGTATTTCACTTCATTATCCAAGCTAATACTTGTAGTAGGTCTGTTGACATCTTCAATAGTCAATAAATCTAGAGGAATCCTTTCTAGTCTCTTATTTATGTATGCTTGGAAGGCTTCCAATTTATCTTGATTGATTTGACTGGATGCAAACTTCAGTATATCTAAAAACTTTTCAATACCTTGAAAGAAATCATCAAATCTATCTATATTTTTCACAAAAGTTTTTACTTTGAGCTCTGTGATGTAATTTTTAATCACATCATTGGGGTTATATGGCCGATTTGGAATTACTTCCAGATTCAACAGATTAAAATTTGACACTTCCTTGTAGGCATGGAGAATATCAAAAAGTGAAAAAGTACCACACTGTAAAGGAAAATTAGGCCAAATATCCTTCTTAGCATCTTTAAGTCGTTTAGAAATACCATTTACAACAAGCTAGTAGGCAATTTCTCTTGCAAGTAACTTATCAGGAACATAGTATGGTATGACATGAGGAGAAGCATAAATACCAAATACTCTGACATAAGTGAAACTTTCCTCTCTGAACCATCTAGCAACAGGAAGACTGTTTGTACTAGACTCTTTGGAAACCCTAGGGGATTTCTCATTAAATATCATCTAGTGGATAGGCAACATGACTCTATGGAAAATTTTGTAAAAATGTAAATGGAAGCCTGAATCCCAAAGGGCTCTGTGGTAAATGTGGATTGGAGTTGGGTCTTGGGTTGTCCATTTCCATCCCATGGTAGGAAAACTAGAAAAAAATAAAATTGCATCGATGACATAGGCACTCATGTAAAAAGGGGGTATTTCTCTAGATGTAACACTTCTGTTACTCCTATACTCCATGATGTTTCTAGATAAATTATCATATAGGATATTTTCCCAATTCAAAATTAAGGAATTGATGATTATGTCAATTAATGGGACCCAGTCTACAAAAAACCTAGTGGTATCAGGTTTTGCATATAATCTACACAACATACCAGCAGCATAACATTACGGGGGAGGAATTTGTGTTATTGGGTACGTACCAATTTTATCGCGTTTAAGCTTGCCTTGGTCTTCCTTCCATTCCTTTATTAATTTCATCAGGTCTGGATGTTTTCTTCTAAATATTTGAAGAAAATATTTTTCATAGTTTTTCTATGGGACGGGTAAGTGGTATGTTGTCCTCAAATCTTCCGCCCTGAATGAACCGATATACTTACCCTTTGAATCCTTTAATGTTCTATCTTCTACATTTAAGTGGTTACTTACCCACTTAACCATATTTTTATAAGGGAGAATCTTTGGCCTTGCTACTACCTTATGGATGAATGAACATGCAACGTCGAAATAGGTCGGATCTGAAGGAACTGATGCGCCTGTTGTAGGAACTCTAACAATTACCCTTGGCTTTTCATCTTCGAAAAAATTATACATTGCCTCCCATGAAGAACTTATGCATTCCTTGTTGCAGGTGGTGCTTGAGTATAGGAGAGACATATCTGAGTCTTCGGTAGATGACGCTTGGGAAATTTCTTTGTCTTTGTTTTTCATTTCTAATTTCCTTGCTCCGTTAAGTGGTTTCCTGATTTCAAGCAAACAAAGAAAACATTAAAAAATATAGAGAATAGAGAGGAGAATGGAATTTAAACAAATCCAGTGTTCAATCATTTAAAAACATGCTCAAAGTAGATATGAATCTATCAAAACCTTACTTCTATTAAATGTCGTTAATCGTCAAAAATATTTTTAAATCAAATCTCTTACATCTTCACGTGAAATTTCTATCGATCAATTTAAGACGTTGGATCTCATATTCAGTTTGATTTTACATGAGTCATTTCACATGCTTGAGAAATTAACTACCACTCATCGCATATCACAACTCATAATTATTTTCATTTGTGGTATTACCCATAATTTCTGTGAAATGCGATCTGCGCAAATCGCACATCGCAACTTTTATGTGGAAAATGAGTTTGATTTTAGTTATGTCCTATGAAATGTGAAATGCACTTTAAGAAATCATGTCGTTGCACTTTGTCGGACTTTAGATTTTTATGTTTATTTCTTTATTAGCACGTCGAATCTGCTTAGTCAAAACTTTCACCAAATTGTTAATAAGTTGATCGTTTAAATGAGGTGTGATGCGATTTTGGTTTATAATGGTGATTAAAATGTTTGCAATAATATTTTGATATGACTTCAGAAAGAGCTTAGCATGTATCACAGCCTATATGAATTAGTGGATTTTTAAGTTGTTTAAGTTTGTAAGCTATGAAAATTGTGATGTGCACTAAGGGATGAAAGTTGAAAAGCAAAAGAAACTTTATTTCCTAAATTTTTTTGGCTGAAGCTAAAAAATAAATGAAACAAATTTCCTAATTATTTTTAAAGGTTCACCATTTAGTAAAAATAAATGGATTTTTTTTTATAGCACAACAGGACCCTGACTGAGTCATGCTGAAAAAATTAAATGCAAGACGTTATGGAGCCTACCTCGCTCTAGTAGCATGAGTCCCAAGTGCATATGATGGCCGCAACGAGAAGAAAATCTCTGCAATAGTATCTAAACTCTAGCAAATCTCAAACACTCAAATGTCGCAAATGAGCTAAAATGATCCATATTGGCCTATATGTCGCCCTTTTCAGATTATTTTGAGGACCATAACAAGAGCTCATAGGGCCCAATTACATAACTGAAAGAAACATAGTGGTTAGCACCTTATAACGCCTAAATGAGACTACACACATTCACACCTCCGGAAAAAATAATTTTTCAGTGCCGACAGGTATGCCCTCTCTTATCTTCTATTCATTCAGCAGATGTTGTCAGTAATATTTGAATGAGAAATATGCTTTCACTTGGGGTATTTTGTTATAGGTATTGTACAAATGATCCATTTCCCTATGCACCGAAGGTTCCAGAGTAGGTATCATTCTACCCTCAGCATGATAGAGTCCCAGAAAATCTCTGCATATCTTGAAATCATTTCTCCACAAGAAATTAACCATAGGTTCCAAACACCCAACCATGTTTATCATATCCCTACCTTGCACATGATAAACATCCTTGTTGGTTGATATAGCCTCCCCTCCATGGCATCCAACACTCAAAGTAGACCACGCATTAGAAAAATAATGAGGCCATGACCATACCATCTCATTCTGGGAAGCACTTCATGCTCACTCATCCACCGTGCATCAAGTCAAGTTTTACCATATCAAAATAAAACCCCTTTCCCAGACTAACCTTTTTTGCAAGAAGATCGAATATGCACCACCGCGTCTCACATTTGGCCTACCATCCCTCCATCATCATAGCCCATATTTGATATTTTCCAGCCGCTTCATCACCCCCACAAGAGAGACCAACCAATGGGGCCCCCACCCTCAACAAAAACACCCTCATCACGTCATTAGTGAGCGAACATTTTCATGTTTTGGGGCACCCCTCTCTGTGTTTTATACAATCTAATCCCATTGTTTCATTCTTTTGGTAAGTGTACAAAGACCTCAAATGGAGAAAAATTCCCCACGCATCCATCCATTTTTCTCCCATGGCAGTAGTCCCTAGTTACCCTTGGTCGGAGCACCACACCTTTCACGCAAAACCACCACAACATTCATAACCAACATATACCCACCCTAGACGTCCTACCGACTCCAGGTATTTCCTCATCAGAAATAGTTATGACTGCCACCAAGCTAATCTTTTCTACTCCGACCTTGGGCCACTGAATTCCCATCATCAGTTTTCAGACACCCCTCACCTGTTGGAAATACTGGGGGGGGGGGTGAATCGATATTCCTTTCAATTAGAGCATTAGTTAATCTTCAATTATTATCAGTGTTTGTACAATGATAGCAGCAAACAAGAGGAACAAAAATGCACACAATTTTTAAGGTGGAAACCCACTCTGGGACAAAAGCCACCTAATGCTTTTCTAATAATTCTTTAATGTTCAACTCCAATTTAAAATAAAGCTCCAACTTCCTAGAATCTAGAAAAGCATTCTTCTCCAGCTCCCACTAGATGGACGCTCCAACCCCTAAGATTCTTTAGTAGTCAACTAAACGGATGCCCCAACACCCAATGAGCTACAACTCACCCTAGAACCACCCTACCACCCTATAGAAGAATAAAAGAAGAATGGACTCCCGAACCAGGGAAAATGGTCCAATTTACAATGATATAGAATGATGTAGAAGAAGATGTACTAGACCATAACCCCAACTTTGACACAACCACCTAATGATGATCCTAGACCTCCCAACACTTCCTCTGCAACCCTTGGTAGATAGATACTAGTACAATTTGTACAATAATGTATTTACAATGACTAAGTACAATGATACCTTTACAATGATTGTATACAGTGATGCCCACTTGAAGACTTCATATGATGAAATTCTTACTGCTGTTATGCACCTTGGTTTTTGCTCTTGTCATGATACCCTTTGCTGCACCTTTCTTTGCTTTTCTTCCGTAGAAATTCTGGTCCTTTGCAACCCTTGACAACACATGATCTAGCTTTTTCTTTCCTTCTAGGAGCTCGATATTGAATCTGGTGTATCTCTGTAATTTCAGATCCTCAATATCTAATTTTCAGTCTTGTAGTAGTCCTCTAAGTCATCTTTCCAATGCCATAGGTCTGACCCAATTTGGATTCTTCAAGAGAGAGTTATACCCAATCTCTCACAATCCCTAATTATGGACTATTTTAGTAGAGCGCACTTCTGCGGCGTGACACGTGTCATTGTTTCTTCATTTGGATCTAAAATTGATAGACTGAAAATTAAATACTGTGCACTATCTACTAATTTTTATAGAATTCTAATCTGATACTCAGAGAGAGAGTTATGATGAATTTACCAAGGTCACTCCTTTGAGATGAATTTCAGGAGCCTGCAAAAACCCTTAATTCCACAAATCATATCTCCAAAACTATTGTACACCTTGATATGAAATTGTTACAGCAGCTTCCTTAGGATTTTGGCTTCGTTTCATAAAAAATTCAGCTTCTAAACCTTGGTATAAAAAACGTTAGAGCGAAAATTCCATGATGACCTGTTTCAGATGGCGAAATCCCTTGCCTAAGGAGGAAATGAAGATCACAATTTATATAAATGCTTAGGATGAGAGGGGCTTTAACAAGTGAACGTGGGAGGGATTTTAGGAGCTTAAAAAATATCAATTATGAATTTTCAATGACCCATGCCCCAACCCCATGGGGTTTTAGCCCACTAACTGGGGGTACAAACTTCAAACATGAATATCTCTCCAACTGTGAAGAATTACATGGAATGCCATATATCAACGGAAACATCTTGAAAAGTAGAAACCATTAAAATAATTATTGACCCAGAATATATTAATTTGGTAGGTCAAAATTCGCATGCAATATTGGGTTAGCCCCTGGTGCTACTTGGGTTGACATCAATGACAACTGCTGATCAACAATCTCCCTCTTTGGCATTGATGGCAACACAAGTACTCCCCCTGCAATCATGACACCTCTTCCTACAACATTATCTCCCCCTTTGACATCAATGGTAAATGGTAAATCCCCTTGAAACACAACCATCTTGCGGACCTGTACACACTTCCACTCCCACTGACACACAATCATCCTGCAAACCTATAATCTAATGAGAACTTGGGATAATCCCAAGCTTTTGACGAAGATATTCAAATACTTCACGAGGTAAAGGTTTAGTGAAGATATCAGCAATTTGTTCCTTTGTACAAACATACTCAAGTTTGATAGTCTTTTCAGCGACTTGTTCTCTAACAAAATGATATTTTATCGGAATGTGTTTTGTTTTTGAATGCATGAAAGGATTCTTGGAGATGCTGATGGCACTAGTGTTGTCACAGAATATGGGAATAGGCTCACTGAATTGTACATGAAGATATTGTAAATTTTGTTTCATCCAAAGGACTTGAGTACAACATGATGCTGCTGCAATGTATTCTTCTTCTGCTGTAGATAATGAGATTGAAGTTTTCTTTTTGCTCAACCATGATACGAGACAACCACCTAGATAGAATGTTGCTCCACTAGTACTCTTACGATCATCAATGCTTCCTGCCCAATCTGTATCTGTAGAGGCTTGAATAATGAGATTGTTACCCTTGGGATACCACAAGCCATATTCTTTTGTGCCCTTTAGATATCAAGGAATTCTTTTGACAGCAATAATATGTGATTCTTTTGGTGCTGCTTGGAATCTTGCTACTTGTCTAACTGCTTGCATAACATCTAGTCGAGAGGTTGTTACATATAGAAGACTACCAATAATAGATCTGTACAACCTCTGATCCACATCCTTAGATGAGTCCTCTATGCTTAATTTTCAACCTGTTACCATCGGAGTAAGGACGGGTTTGCAACATTCCATTTTGAATTTTTTGAGCATTTCCTTGATGTACTTAGCTTGACATATAAATATTCCTTTCTCTTGCTGAGATATTTGAAGCCCTAAGAAGTATGTCATCTCACCAAGTAAAGACATCCCAAACTCACTTTGCATCTTTGTATAAAAGTTCTTACTTAGTCGATCATCATTTCTACCAAATATTGTATCATCCACATATACCTCAACAATTGTTAAATTATATTTATCTATTTGTACATAAATATTACTATCAACAGTACCTTTCTTGAAGCCTTGTTGACATAGATATCCATCAAGACGAGCATACCATGCTCTGGGAGCCTACTTGAGACCATATAGAGCCTTCTTTAACCTGCAGACACAGTCTTCTTTTTATGATAGTAGAAAACCTTCAGGTTGTTCGATGTAAACTTCTTCTTCTAATTCTCCATTCAGAAATGTTGACTTAGCATCCATTTGGTAGACTTTGATTTTTCTTGAACATGCATAGGCAAGAAACATTCAGATGGCTTCCATTCTGGCAACTGGTGCAAATTTTTCGTCGAAATCAATTCCTTCCACTTGTGCATAGCCTTTGCAAACCAATCTTGCTTTGTTTCTGGTAACCTACCCATCTTCATTCAATTTGTTCCTGAACACCCAATTAGTCCTAATGACTTTTTTATATTTTTTTCGTGGAACTAATTCCCAGCTGTTATTCTTCTCAATTTGATCCAATTCTTCATTCATAGCTACTACCCAATGTTTATTCTGGCTGGCTTCCTCAAAACTACTAGGCTCAAAGGTTGCAAGAAAGCAACGTGAGCTTGTTGTGATGAACGAAGCTGTCGACCTTCATTTATGTCACCAATGATTTGATTTTATGGATGGTTCTTTTGAATCCACTCTTTTGTTCTCCTTGGAGGAGCTTCTTATTGTTGTTCTGGGATATCTTGATGATCATTGTTTACTTCTTCCTCGTTGATAGTTGCTTCTTGTTCTACAATTTTATCTGTGTCTTTTTCAGCCTCTATCTTAAGTTTCAAAGATTCTAGATCCTCATCGTTACTCGCTAGAACACCATCTTCGTCAAATGTAACATTTATGCTCTCCATTATCTATTTTCGTCTTATATTATAGAGTTTATAGGCCTTTCTTTTGCGTGAGTAACCAACAAATATACCTTCATCAACACGTGATTCAAACTTACCCAAATTTTGATCTTCTCTTTTGATATAACATTTTTTTCCGAAGATTCTGAAATATTTTGCATTAGCTAATTTTCCTTTCCATAATTCATATGGAGTCTTGTTGCAATTATTTCTTAGAAGACTTCGGTTGATAATGAATACTGTCATATCAATTGCTTGAACCCAGAAATTTTCATCCAATTTTGAGTCCTTCAACATTGTTCTACCCATTTCCTGTACAATTATGTTCTTTCTTTCAGCAACTCCATTTTGCTGAGGTGTTCGTGCTGTTGAAAATTTCCTTTTTATTCCATTTTCGTCACAGTATTGCTGAAATAATTTGGAAGTGAATTCTCCACCATTATCTGATCTTAAACACTTTATTTTCAAATCAGTTTCCTTTTCAACCAACTCCTTGTAGATCTTAAAGCACTCAAATGCTTTAGATTTTTTCTTTAGGAAACTGACGGCTGTCATCCTGGTATAGTCATCTATCATTAACATGAAATATAATTCTCCGTCTAAGCCTTTTGTTCTCACAGGACCACATAGATCAGTATGTATCAATTCCAATGGATGTGATGCAAATTGTTCTTTTGTTTTAAATTGGACTTTTGTCTGCTTGCCATGCCGACATGCCTCACATTTTCTGTTGGAAGGTTTTGAGATTTTCGGCATTTCTCGTACTGATTCCTTTTTGCTTATCCTGACAAGATTGTCAAAGTTTATGTGACCCATTCGTTTGTGCCATAACTAGCTTTCATCTTCTTTAGCTAGTATACATGCTTTAGTTGCTTCATCCAGAACATATATGTCGTTTGGAGCTCGACTTGCTGTAGCAACAATTTTACCATACCTGCCTTTCCTAATTTCACATTTTGTGGAGTTGAATAGCATTATGTGTCCTTGATCACACATTTTTCCAACACTGGGTAGATTGTGATTCATTTTTTCGACCAATAGAACATTCTTGGCTATAACATTTTAAGATCCATCATTTCCAAAGGAAATGGTTCCATCCTTCTTCTCTTCAGTCATATGCGTTGAGCAACAGCTGTCAACATACCACACATCTTTATTTTTTTGAGCCTTGAGAGTGAGAGCACAATTATCAGTCTTCTTCTTCTTCCATGTTCGTTCATTCTGTAGCTTCAAAGATTCTTCTGGAGGATTTTCAAGTCTGCAGTCTCTGGCTATGTGTCCAAAGTTCTGACATTTGTAACATTCCATATTATTTCTTAAATTTTCAAATCTATTGATGTTTTTTTGAGCCCTGGGAGGTTCATATTTGAATAATCTCTTGGAATTGTATTGGTTCATAGGGTACGTGCGACATTCTACAGCTTTATGACCAAATTTTCCACATGAATAACAATAGCCATGAAAAATATGTTGGTACCTGGATGAAAATCTTTGTCGAGGAATCGTCTTCCAAGGATGTGCTTGCGAATCTTGTCCAATGAAGTCTACATGTATGTCAGATCTCATAGGTTCATTGTATTTTGTTGTAGAAGGTCCTGCTTCTTCTTCTTTGTAACCGAGGTCAGTTCTGTCATTGTACGATTGTTGATTGTTGATGAGTTATTCCAATGCCCTTGAGCTATTAGCATAGTTTTGGATAGTTTTTCCCTTCTTCACTTCCTTACGCAATGAGACTACTTCGACTTCTAATGCTTCCCTTTCTTGGTTGCTTTCTTCCAACTTCTTTTGAAGTGACTCTTCAATACATTTTTGTTCTTCAACCTCAATTTTGAGACCTTGAACTTGTTCTTCAAGAGTATTGGAACAGATCTTCTCAGCATTGAGCTCTTTTATAAGCTTGATTGCCTCCTCATAAAATTCTTCTATGGTCAACCCTTATTCTTCATTGTTTGATACTTCTTGTTTATTGTGCTTGGCCATAAACAATACTTTCTCATTGGCTTCTTCTTTGCTGTCACTTTCTTCATCGGATGATGAGCTATCTTCTTTAGAGAGAAAGTTCCTTTTGGATCCTTTCTTTTTTCCTTGCTTGTTGAATTTCTTAAAGCCTTTCTTTCCTTTTGAGTTGCCATCACTTTTGTTTGGACATTTTTCTACGAAATGCCCAACCTCACCACAACTGAAACATATCAATGGAAGTTTACCTTTGAATTTTCCCTTACCAAGTTTTAGTTTTCTCGTAAATTAAGCATATTCTTCATCTGAAATACCTTCTCCATCATCTCCCTTTTCTTCACACTTGTAGGTGCATGTCATTTCAATTGAAGGTTGTTTGTCGTTATTGGTTCGGTTAGATGCAACGAACGTAGTTTCTAGATTTGAAGTACCCTTTTCTTCATCAAGTCTCATTTCATATGCTATGACAACTCCATGTAATTATTCCTTGCTAAGTTTGTCCAAATTTGCACTGTATTCTAAGACCGATACCTTTGGGTTGAATCTCCCTGGTAACGTTCTAAGAATATTCCGTATAATAGTCTTCTCGTCAACTGGCTCTCCCAATCCTTCCAAAGTATTGGTTATTTCATCAACGTATTGAAAGTATGCAGCAATGTTGCAATCTTCTTTCATTCTGAGTTGCTCAAATTTTGCTCTATATATTTGAAGCTTTGCTTCTTTGACATTTGAGTCACCTGCATATATATTCTCAAGCTTGTCCCATACATTTTTGGCGGTTTTACAACCCAACACCTTATGATAAGCAGATTCAATAAGTCCATTGATAATAATATTCTTTACTTTTGCATCATTTACCAAATTCTTCTTACCTTGTTCATCAGTGGTTGATGTAAATCCATTTTGAACAGTGTCCCATACTTCGTAACCTTGCGCCAAGAGATAGACCTCCATTCTTCCTTTCCAAAGTGCATAATTATTTTCATTGAATAGAGGTACACCATTCTTGGTATGTTCCATGACCTCCTTCCAACTGTTAAACTGCTATTGAAGGAACCAAGCTCTGATACCAATTGTTGGAAATACTGAGAGGGGGGGTGAATCAGTATTTCTTTCAATTAGAGCATTAGTTAATCTTCAATTATTATCAGTGTTTGTACAATGATAGAAGCAAACAAGAGGAACACAAATGCACACAGTTTTTAAGGTGGAAACCCACTCCGGGACAAAAACCACCTAATGCTTTTCTAATAATTCTTTTCAACTCCAATTGAAAATAAAGCTCCAACTTCCTAGAATCTAGAAAAGCATTCTTCTCCAGCTCCCACTGGATGGACGCTCCAATGCCCGAGATTCTTTAGTAGTCACTGAACGGATGCCCCAACACCCAATGAGCTACAACTCACCCTAGCACCACCCTACCACCCTATAGAAGAATAAAAGAAGAATGGACTCCCGTACCAGGGAAAATGGTCCAATTTACAATGATATAGAATGATGTAGAAGAAGAAGATATACTAGACCATAACCCCAACTTTGACACAACCACCTAATGATGATCCTAGACCTCCCAACACAGCCTCTTCAACCCTTGGCAGATAGATACTAGTACAATTTGTACAATAATGTATTTACAATGACTAAGTACAATGATACCTTTACAATGATTGTATGCAGTGCTGCCCACTTGAAGACTTCATATGATGAACTTCTTGCTGTTGTTATGCACCTTGGTTGCTGCTCTTTTCATGCTACCCTCTGTTGCACCTTGCTTTTCCTTGCTTCTGTAGAAATTCTAGTCCTTTGCAACCCTTGACAACACATGATCTAGCTTTTTCTTGCCTTCTAGGAGCTCAATATTGAATCTGGTGTATCTCTATAATTTCAGATCCTCAATATCTAATTTTTAGTCTCATAGTATTCCTCTGAGTCATCTTTCCAATTCCATAGGTCTAACCCAATTTGGATTCTTCAATAGAGAGTTATACCCAATCTCTCACAATTCCCTAATTATGGATTGTTTCATTAAAGCACACTTGTACGGCGTGCCACATGTCACTGTTTCTTCATTTGGATCTGAAATTGATAGAGAAAAAATCAAATATTGTGCGCTATCTGTCACGTTTTATAGAATTCCAATCTGATACTCAGAGAGAGAGTTATGATTAATTTACCAAGGTCGCCTCCTTGAGATGAATTTCAGGAGCCTGCAAAAACCCTTACTTCCACAGATCATATCTCCAAAAATTTTGTGCACCTTGATCTGAAATTTTTACCATAGCTTCCTTAGGATTTTGGCTTCACCTCATAAAAATTTCAGCTTCTAAACCTTCATAGAAAAAAATTTAGAGCGAAAATTCCACGATGACCTATTTCAAATGGCGAAATCCCTTGCCTAAGGAGGAAATGAAGATCACAATTTATATAAATGCTTAGGATTAGAGGGGCTTCAACAAGTGAACATCGGAGGGATTTTAGGAGCTTAAAAAATATTAATTATTAATTTTCAATGACCCATTCCCCAACCCCATGTGGTTTTAGCCCACTAACTGGGGGTACAAACTTCAAACATGAATATCTCTCAAACCGTGAAGAATTACATGGCATGCCATATATCAACAGAAACATCTTGACAAGTAGAAACCATCAAGAGAATTATTGACCTAGAATATATTAATTTTGTAGATCAAAATTCCCATGCAATATTGGGTTAGCCCCTGGTGCTGCTTGGGTTGACATCAATGACAACCGTTGATCAACATCACCATCATGCATGCGTTTAAACCTATCAAATCCAATACCCTGGTCCCTTGCATCAGTAGCTCTCTCGTTTGATTGAGGCTTTCTTTTTTTCAACTTCAACACCCATTTTCCAAAAAAGGAAGCAATACCTTGGACGGCTTCTCACCATAATAGGGGCATACTCAGGTGGCACTGTGGGAATCATCATTTCCCATAGATGTCATCGATCCTCCTGAAATTTGACTATGACACAAGCTTTCATGTCAATATGGTATCGTACTTTACAACCATTGCACTTTGTTCAGATTCTTCAAAGACCCATGCTATTATAAGCATCTCTTTCAACAATTCTTACACGAGAAGGTCCCAGTCATACACCCATGCATACGATGAGAATTTATACGCCTTACCAATATTATGCATGTGGGTACCAAATTCACCCTATTGTCGTAGAAAAATTCCCCTGAGGGCATAAGTAATTGTCATCATCAACCAAATCAGCAGATCACTACCATAACAGTGACACAGACAGAACCTTTATCTTTCATATAGATTTGTTTAGCTAGCCAAATCATTATGAGCATGGGACATGCCCGCCTCGTAGAAAAATTGTATTTAATGTATCATGTTATTTCTTGCAGGTTTTCGACAAAACATGGTCACTCTTCTACCCACTATAAGGGGTTTCCAACCTTCAGTTGTACGCAGGTCTCTCTCTCTCCACACAGTACACTAAAAAGAAACTATATTTTATTTCAGCTATACAGTTCTTCTTAGACCTCACACATTAGGGGGAAACTATTATCACTGGAAAATCGGACAAGCAGAGATGACATTATATAATGTCAGCAAGAAGGATTTACAGGGTCGAGGAACATTAGAGGATCCAAAAAATTTAAAAAATCTCTAAGGTCAAGAGGCAAAAATCAAAATTTTTACCTGAAACACATGCAAAATGTGCCTTGTGCGCATTTTCCTTCGATAGGCGCACTGGTCTGCGTGAATTTCCCTTAAAAATTTGTGTGGTCCTTGGAGAGGTGGAAGTCACTTTCCAAGACCACTTGACACACTTCAGGAAATGATCCTACACTTGAGGTTGCCTAAGGACAGCTGCCTAAGCTACCTTAGGACCTTAATTGAGCACACAAAGGAATCAAGTGGCACATAAAGGAATCAACCCTCTCTCTTGGGTCAACATCCACCAATGTACCAAGAGAGGGAAAGAGAATTTTAATTCGCCTATAAATGGCCACCAAGGTATGAGAAAAATGAGAGCACATTGTTATGTTGGCCAAATTTCTCATGAGCAATTCGGCAGTGTGCAATCCAGAGCAACAGTAGAGTGAGGAGTCGGTGGTTGGTCACCCATCAACTTCAATCCTTTGGAGTAGAGAGAGAGACCTTGCGACATCAGCTAAAGGGTAAAAACATCCTTGCACCGGGTCTTAGAACTCCATAGTTCTAAGGGTCCTTAGGCAAGAGTGTAACGTAGTATCTTTCTTCCTAACAATGGGAAATAAGAGGGGACTTTGATTCAACCGTTTTCATTATTGTTATGTTTGACTCTTTGTGATATTTTTTTTTATTTTTAGTTTAGTTGTGTTTTCTCTCCTTATATGCATACTACATTCCATGATTTAGGGTGTTTTATATTTACTAGCATGTGTTCACTAACCTGCTAACGATATTTTTTTCCTGTGACCATAGCTTGGAGGCAGCGACCACTCCTCCCAAGCACTGGTGGATTGGTACACTTGTGCACCAAAACCACCACTACACCTGGATTAGAACATAATCGTAGTTCCCTTGACTGGATCTATAAAATACCATGGGTAGAAAACCATCATGCCCAAAACCATGTGAAAACCATGTACAAAACCATAAGCAGGTTCACCCACCTAATATAGGGTCCAAAATAATTTTCCTGGGCCCCCTGAAAACCCCTTAATAGGGGGGCTACACCCCCCTATGACCCCCCTGCTATGCCTGGCGCAAGCGTAGGGGGTTGGTCGCCCCCCTTTTACCCCTCGTTTATCGCTTGGAACTAGTCATGGAAAGAATATAACACATACCCAACGTATAATTCACACTTGTAAACCCTCTTCTACTATAAATAGAGATTTAAATACAATAAATCCTCTGAATGACTTTAAAAAACCCCAATTTGGCACTTAACGGATGAAGGGGATAGGACAAAGAGTGATCGAAAATACATGGGGGTCAACCTAAAACAACATAGGAGTTGATAGGCCTCCAAATTAGACATAAATTAAGGCCCATCAAACATTTCTTAGGCACATAAATACTATATTAAATCTCCTCTTCTACACTTAATAATTATTTCTTTAGCTATAATATTTTCTTATGAACTTTTAGAGATAATTGCATATTATGTGCCTCATATTATTTATTTTTGCATAATATTGAGAGAATATGCAGTAAATTTTGAATGAGATAACATAGGGACTTTCTCCCTACTATAGGGTGGACAAAGATTGGATAATAAATTAACTTAATATCATGAAATTATTGAAAAAAATTGGAGCTCCGTTGATTGAGAAAATCTATGAATGTGTTCCCTGTCATTTAATGAAGATTCCTAGTGTAGGGAACTAGATCAAATTTTTCAAGGATTTTGGAGGGGAAAGTTTCCTCCTTTCAAGGAATATTCTTCCTCATCACTTTTCATAAGTACCAATTCCAATTGGCCTCTGGATTCATGTATTTATTAGTCTTCTTGTGGATAAAACTTGTTATTTAGCAGTTCCACTTTCATTTCTAGTAGGGATGTACTTGGATTGCTTCAAATATTGATGTTTGGTGTCATTTTTAGCTTCTAAAGCTTGGTTTCCTTCATATTACTCTGAGTATCCTTGGGCTTTGCCATCTCAGGAGCCTCACATCCCTCTTTTACAATTTCTTTATTTCCTTTGAAGGTATTTTTCACTTGCATATCTTATTTTTGCATTTAATATTCATGCTTATTTTGTTGTAGATCATATTGGTTAAATGATTGAAGTGATTTTTTTTTTAGGTTATTTAAAAATTCACAAGCATGATTCATCCACATAACATATTTGAAAAGTCATATTCATCATTGAGCTACTTGGATTGATTTACTAGTTCACAAATCTAGAATTTCTAGAAGTCCCTTGTAGCAAAATATTAGTAATTTTATGCTATTTTTTAGAAAATGTTAATAAAATTAATTTTAGTTCATTCCACTTGTATTGCGTCATGAAAACATTTATTTTAATAAAAAAATTACCACATATCATTTGCAGTTGATTAGGTTAGGAATTTGGTAGGTTAATTAGCTCAATAGTTCTTGAATTTCTAGTTTTTAGAGTAAGCAATTTTCTACTATTTTTTAGGACGTTTTAACAGGGGTAGTTTGGAGTGACTCCACTTGGAATGGAGTCCTAGGACATCCTACTTAATAAAAAAAAAATTCCCATCTAATTTTCATTTTATTTACTTAGGCATTTGACAAGTTATCTTGCTCCTGTAGAAAACTAGGGCCTCCTGTAGCACTTCTTGGAGCACGTGTAAACTTGACCAAATATGATCCAAAGGCTTGGTTTTTGTCTCTTAGGATTGAAAAATTACCTATATGGTCTAAAAACATGATTTATTAATACCAAAAAAATCTTAATTCTTTCCTCTTATCCATTGCAATTCACCTCTGCAGTTTCGATTAGTGGACAAATTCATGACTTGAAGAGCACAACGATGATTAATATGAAGTAACTTGTGAACTCTATTAACAAAATCTATCTTGAATGTAGTGATTGAAGAATGATTTCATTTTATTTCATACATCTTAAGCTATGTTTTCCATTTCCAACATTTTTATTTCTATTGCATAGACTAGGATTCCTTTTGATGTATCATTTACACTCTACAAATAGGCTAATGTGTACATTTCTACAAATAGGATTCAAATTTACATTCATGAAAAGTAGAATAGAATTTCCTTTCTGCAAAAGTAACTAGGATTTCCTCTCTGTAAAATTAATTATGTTTATTTTCTGCAAATAGAGTAACATTTCCATTTCTTAATTAGTTTAGGCTTGGATTTTATGGCATTCACTTCACTGCAACAAATCGATGAACGAAGGGCACATTTCATGTTGCACATATATTGTTGACACCTCTTAAGTTTGTACAAACCCCGGGTTAATAATTTAAGTTGGTAGACTTGGGATTTTCACCATTCTTGTTTCAATATTTAGGTTCATCAATTTTTGGCGTCGTTGTTGGGGAGTTGTTAAAGTATGCATTTTTTTCTTCCCTAGTTGATTCATTTCTTTTATTTTATACAAAAATGAAAAATTTCATTAGACATATTTCATTTCAAAAACAAAAATATAGAATTATAATTCTAATTCAAAAATTTTTATGAAAACAAAAAATAATTCTCCAACACCAAACCCTCCCCCCCCCCCCCATTTAACCATTTCTGCAGTAAGAACTACATCACCTTCCACTTTTGAAGGTATAAGAAGAAGAGGTGGTAGAGAAGGTAGAAGAAATGGATGGAGATGATGAAAATGAATAATGTATTCTTGGATTTCCAATTCAATATAGTGAAATTATTGTTCATATGAAGAGCATCCCTCCATATTTCCTTCCCAACTTCCATGGTATGAGGTCTGAGGATCCGAAAAAATTTCTCTTTGAATTGAAAACCTTATGGAGATATCATGACTCAAAAGGAATATGAGATATTTGAGGATATAATAGATAGATTTATGTATAATGTTAAGAGGGAAAATTTTCATCATTTAGGACTTGACACATTAAAATCCCTCTTAATTAGAACAATTAGGGATGAGTGGATTGATCTCCTTGATCTCATGAGTAGATATGATGTATACCAATTACCATTTAAATAAATTTGTGAAACATTCAAGCACATATCAAGAGGAAGGGCAGGATGAACTAAATCAACATCAAGATTGATAAGTCAAGCTCAACTTGGAAATTTTCTTGATAATTTTAAAATATAAATTCATAGTAATCTAAGGGAACAAGTGGAAATGTTAAGAATGCAATATGAGAGAAAATAAAATATTTATATTTGTTTTTTCCATGCATAATCACATGATATTAAATATTTTCCATCATTACCAATATTGAAGGAAGATTACCAAGAGGACAATGGAGCAATTCAATCACCAAAATAGTTATGTTATGTAGCTCCAAGAAGACCATGGCAGCCTAGTGAACCTTATATGATGTAAGAACATAATTCAAAAATTCAATCTTATTCACATCCATCTCAAAGTAATTGGATCACACTCCTTCCTTGGAAACCTTGGTCATCTAAACCCCAAATCCAATCTTGGCAACAAGGTTGGAAAGAACCTTATGGGAGAAATCCACAATATCCTTAATATCCTCAATATTTTCCTCAATGTCCTCCATACCCAACTCCATGCTACCCCTACCATCCACCTCCACCACAACCACAACCCAAACCATATCCATCTCAAATATCCACTCCCACTCAACTACATGTACCATAATTTCCAAATCCAAACAAAAAGTAGCTCAACCCACTTACAAGGTTGAGGTACAATACTTCCAAACAACTTCTCTTGATCTAAACGATATTCATCGTAGATAAGGAAGAGTATTGCAGAAAAGATATTATTTTGATGTCATTGAAGGGAAACATTCAAATTAGGATACCAAATAATCATTGATGCACTTGATGGAAAATGACATCAAAATCAGAGATTGATAAAGTTCCATCATGTTTACCATTAGTTTATCTATATGTTCAAAAGACTAATCAACAAAAGTAAGAAGTTTGAATGTTATGGAAGAATAATAAATACAATATGATATAGATATGAAATAGAACCAAGGTCATCACAAATATATTGAGCTTTGTTTCCAGAAAATCAATAAGATGGAGCATCACTCTCTTCTTCAACAGTGCTTGATATCATCAAAGTCAAAGCAGTTGGTCTCTCATATATAGGTACATGTCAAAGCATATATTTCGAGCCTACACATGAGTTTATCTATCATTTTTTTATGCACATGGATCCATTTTAATTATTCCTATACTTGAAAGAGGTTTTCATTTTTTCAAGTAGGGTACAATAGAGGAATAAAAGGAAAAAGAGGAAAATAAAATAAAATAAGAAAAAAATAAAATCTCAAGTGAAAACCTCCTTTGAAGTGCCTGAGATTGGATCATTGATTGAAAACCTTTATGATTTGATCAATGGGTTGGAGAAAATTGAAGAAAAGATAAAAAATAAAATATCCTAGGTGAAAACCTCCTTTAAGATGCCTAAGAAGACCTACTAATTGAAAACCTCATTGAGATAACTAGTAGGCCTAAAAGAAAAAAAGTGAAAAAATGAAAAGTTTTTTTTTTCTTTGCTCCATGTATCTCTCTATGATGAATGCAGGTGCTCTCCAACCTTTGCAAGCAAGAAGAACAATTAGCACCAAAAGAAAATTTTGATTTAAAACCTAGTTAAGGAAGCCAAACATGGGATTTATCCTCCTTTTCCCTCATGCTCGAACAAGACCAAGGCAATGTCAATCCATCAACCTAATCCATTTCCAACATCCATCCATCATTTCCAAGCCTTTCCCATGCATTTTTGTCGTTGTCCTAAAATGCTACATGAAGGTTCTATTTTGCTACAGGAGGCCAAAATACACAGGGCAGGAAATTATTTTTACCATATGTCAAAATCTAGGAATATTTTTGCTAATATGCTTTATGTGGAGATGCATATGGATTGTAGAAATTTTCTGAATAATGAAGATTTATCCACTGAGATTATCCTGGTCACACATTAATTCGAATTCATGCATAACACATAACCTCTTCTACAATTGATCAACAATTTGCGGAAATAGAAACAGTCGCATGCGCACATAAACACAATATGTAATGGGGAAAGCTTATAGCTGAAAACCCCCAGCTGATTTTTATATTATAATAGAAGATAACATGTAACAATCTCAGTACAATACTCCTCACAAGTACTCAGTACTGTCTCCAAAAGTTACACACAAACTAGCTCAGTTTTGAACAAGTCACAGGTTCAAAACTCATCCACTAATTGCCTGCCTCTATTGCACAATCAAGGCTGGTGTAATGAGAGATCCAAGTTCGAATCTCACTGGCTCCAACTGTGCAATCATCATTGGCAATCTCCTCCAATGCTTGTGCAAATCTCATGCACAACTGCTGTCGCAACTAATAGCAAACTCACCCTTTCATCTACCTCTTCCCCTGGTCTCCACTGAACTGTCCATGCACTGTAGTGAACTGATGTGTTCTTGAGTTGAATACTGAGTTAATAATTAGTGAATTAAATAATATTTAATTCACTTCACTCATTACTAGTTGATTAGCTAGTTAAACTAATCTCAACTAGTTCAACTAAGTTAAACCGAACACAACTCCACCAACTGTCTCATCAACTCCACCAAACTTCTGCCACTGAAGTCCTAACTGAAGTCAACCATGCATGAGCTCACCAAACCCCAAGGAATAGCGTAATTCCTTCTGTCAGATGCATGGGCCACATCCGTAGCTCCAACTAAAGTGTTGTAAGAGAATAAACTGAAGTTTAGAGTCCAAATATTATTAAGGGCTAATAATATTTGACTGATCTATTTTTAGAAGTTTAGAGTCCAAATATTATTAAGTTCTAATAATATTTGACTGACCTATTTTTATACAGGCAGTCTAAAAATAGACTTCGACCTGTATGTCTAAAAATAGAGGTCCATCTATTTTTACCAACTCGACCAATCATCCAAGAATAGCATACTGTAACTCCTAGACCATGCTCCATATGTCTAAAAATAGACATAGTCTAAAAATAGACTTTGCGCCAAAAATAGCCTGCGGGCCCACTTAGTGAAGGCGACTTCATTTCACTAAGCTCCATCATCTTGTTGCATTTTCAACACTCCCTCTCAACAAGATATGGATTATCTGCAACCCCTATCCTGCCTCTGTGGAATTCGAACTTGCTCTTGGTGAGCGCATTCGTCAAGATGTCAACATCCTGATCCTCCGTGGGAACATATGAAAGTAACATGATTCTCCACTGAACACAATCTCTGATATGATGGTACCTGATGTTGATGTGTTTGGATCTATCATGAAATATTGGATTGGCCGAGAGTTTAATGCAACTCTGGTTATCACAATAAATCACAGTAGGCTCCAAATGCGACCCGAACAATCTGATGAGGATCTTCCTCATCCAAATAGCCTCGCATGCAGCCAAGCTTGCTGCCATGTACTCGGCCTCTTCTGAAATGAGTGCCACGGATCTCTGCTTCCTGCTGTACCAGGAAACTTCTGTCGATCCAATGCTGAAAACTCCTCTAGATGTGCTCTTTCGGTCCGTTGGGCTCCCTGCCCAATCTGCATCAGTGAAGCTGGAAAGCTTCGCTCCATCCTCCTGTCTGTACCATAGACCATATCTCGATGTGCCACTAAGATAACGCAATACATGCTTGCATGCCTTCCAGAAGAGCTTGGTAGGCTTAACCATAGCTTGTGAAAGCTGGTTAACAGCATAGAATATATCGGGTCGTGTATTGACCAGATACATAAGCGACCCCACCAACTGTCGATAGACAGTTGCATCTACTACCTCTGCTGAAGTAGCTTCCTCCTTCCTCCAACCACCAGGAAGAGGAGTATCAACAGGCTTGCAGCCATGCATGTTGAACCTCTCCAGAATCTCCCGGGCATACTTACCCTGAGAAACAAACAGTCCTCCACTACGCTGCGAAATCTCCAATCCTAGGAAATAATGAAGGAGGCCCAAGTCCTTCATCTCGAACTCTCTAGCAAGGTCCTCCTTGCATGAAAGTATCAACAGCTCATCACCCGTCAAAATCAGATCATCTACATACAGTACAATGATCAGCAACTTCCCCTCCACCACAATCTGGTACAAGTTAGGATCCGCCTCACTCTTGGAGAATCCAAGCCCGGTGAAATAACTGTCTATCCGTGTGTACCAAGCACGAGGTGCTTGCTTCAGCCCGTACAGTGCTCTCTTGAGTCGGAAAACATGCGACTCACTGCTGAAGATCTCGAAACCTTCAGGTTGCTCTATGTACACCTCCTCCTCAATGACTCCGTTGAGGAACGCAGTCTTCACATCCATCTGATGGATGTGCCATCCCATCTGTGTTGAGAGAGCTAGGATCGTTCGTATGGAAGAGTAACTTGCGACAGGTGCAAAGGTCTCCTCATAATCGATCCCCTCAATCTGTGAGAAGCCACGGGTGAAAAATCTCACCTTGTACTTCTCCACACTCCCGTCAGCCGCCTGCTTCACTTTGTAGATCCATCGCGAACCCACCACTGATTTCCCCTCCGGTCTTGGGACAATCTCCCATGCACTGTTTCTGACGATCGAATCATATTCTTCGATCATGGCATCTACCCATGCGGGTTCCTCCACAGCTTCCTCAAAAGAGGATGGCTCCATCACGACACATTGACTCATAAGAGCCATGTATCCAGTGTACCGATCCGGTGACTGCCTCTGTCTGCGCTGTGCTGTAGGTGGTCCTACAACCTTCTCTGCATCTCGAGCCAGTCGCTCAGCTTTTGTAGTGCGCTTGCGCCCTCTGATGGTTGGCATTGCATGAGTGGTCTCTTCCACCTCATGAAATTCCTCTTATGGCTGATCCACATCTGGAAGCTCCTCCTTAGGAACTAATAGCTCCTCATCTGCATGCAAGTGTGGCTCCCTCTCAAGCGAACACTGCATGGCTTTCTCCTCCTGAAATTTGATATCCCGTCGCACAACAGTCTTGCTACTGTCTGGAAAATACACCCGATAGTTGTGAGGTGCATCAGTGTACCCCACAAATATTCCAACCTCTGCGGTTGGATCCAGATTCTTTCTGGCATCCTTCGTCACATGCATGTAGACAAGAGAACCAAAAATCCGCAAATGGGAAATGTCAGGCCTCTTGCTAGAATAAGCCTCCTCTGGTGTACTCATGCCAAGAATCTTGTGAGGACAACGGTTCTGCACATATACTGTTGTATTGCATGCCTCAGCCCACAAGTGAAGGGGTAGGCCCTGATCATGCAACATCGCCCGTGCAGCACCCACGATCGTTCTGTTCTTCCGCTCAGCCACCCCGTTCTGCTGTGGGTTATGGGGTGCGATGAGCTCTCTCCGAATCCCTTCGGCGCTGCAGAACTCCTTGAATTCAGCCGAGATGAATTCACCACCGTTATCACTCCTTAGAGCAATCACCTTCTTCCCCGACTCCTTCTCGACCAGTGCTTTAAACTCACAGAACTTCGCGAATGTATCGCTCTTCTTCTGCATGAAGAAGATCCAGCACTTTCGAAAGAAATCATCAACAAAGATCACATAATACTTGTGCTTTGCTGTCGAAGCAACTGAGAAAGGACCACACACGTCTGTGTGAACTCTCTCAAGGATCGTCGTGGCGCGACTATCCTTCTCGTGAAAGGTGGCTTTCACATAATTCCCCAAGGTACACCCCTTGCACTGATCTGACTGCGCAAGAGTGCCCTTAGGAAGCCCAGTAGAAATCTGTTGCAGTATCTTCAAAGCTCCTTGGTGAAGGTGGCCCAATCTCCTGTGCCACAGTTCGCCCTCATCATCCCGGCTCACCACTTCTCCCGCCTTGAATGCCATTGCTGCGCATCCATCTACTTGCAACTGATAAAGGTTCTTGACTCGAACCCCTATCTTCCGGGTCTCTCCAGTTGTCTTACTGTGCAGGAAGGTTTTTCCTTCGCTGAAGACCACATCATACCAATTGTCTTCCAACATAGCCACAGAGATCAGATTCTTCATCAATCCTGGAACATGCAAAACTTCCTTCAATACAAAGGGTTTACCAAACTCCCTCTCAAAGGAAATGGTACCAATACCGGTCACACTGTATCTACCATCATCGCCCATCTCGATGTGCACTCCAAGATCTTTTTCCTCCAGATCTGAAAACAGATCTCGATCTCCGGTCATGTGAAATGATGCACCACTGTCCAAGAACCATACTGATCCCATCACACTTGAAACCAAGCACGCGATCAGTGAAAAATCCAGTTCGAATTGAGAATCCAATGCCTCTCCCGCTGCAGATCCAGCAGCCTTCTTATTTTTCTTCTTCTGTGGACAATTTGTGGCATAGTGTCCATGCTAGTGACAGTGAAAACACTTCACCTTGGACATGTCTTGCTTCTTGCCTTTCGCACCAGACTGAGAAGTTTTCTTACCCTTCCCCTTCTTTGCTTTGGCGACCAAAGCGCAGTTTTCTTCATCAGCTCCCTTTGATGAAGTTCCATCTCGAGTAGTCCTCCTTATCTCCTCCTGCATGAGATCCGCCCAAGGGCGCTCCCATCCCGGCAGCTTCTCCCGACCATTGACACTATCTTGATATGAGTGCCAAGCCTTCGGAAGACCAAGGAGAGCCAGGTCAACCATGTCCTCTTCATCGACATTCACCCCCACACTTCCCAGCTCATCTCTGCATTGAGTGAACTTCGTGAGGTATTTGGCGATACTGTCGCCTTTCTCCATCTTGATGTTCCTGAGCTTATCTTTGAGTGCCAGCTTCCTTTGGTCGCTCTTACTCTAGAATAGATCCGTCAAAGCTTTCCACATTAAATATGGAGAAGCCTTTCCATGCAGGCTGGATACAATATGATCCTTGACGCCCTCCAACAGGATCCTTCGACATTTCGCCATCTTCTTTTGCCATGCATCGACTTCAGCAGGATCAGTGGGCTTTTGGACATCCGCATCCATGAACTCCTTCAGTCCATTATCTTCTAATACTGCCTCCATGCGATCCTTCCATGCAACATAATTCGAACTGCCTTCAAGAGCATATTCGAGTCGCAAACCGTTGAAAGACATTTTCAACTCCGGCACCAAGAAAACAAACTGCTGCAAAATTCAAATTCCAAACTCAAAAACTCAACTGCTTCTGGATCTGTGAGAACAAATTATTTCTAGCACAGAGATCGACTGTAAGGGCATTTACTGGATATATCACCTTTCAGAGAAAGGATGGATCCAGAGGCTACCTGGCCCGTTACAGACTCTGTCTACCGAAATAATATTGTAATCACTGCAATAGATCCCGATGATCAATTCTCTCTGATACCATGTATAAATTTTCTGAATAATGAAGATTTATCCACTGATATTATCCTGGTCACACATTAATTCGAATTCATGCATAACACATAACCTCTTCTACAATTGATCAACAATTTGCGGAAATAGAAACAGTCGCATGCGCACATAAACACAATATGTAATGGGGAAAGCTTATAGCTGAAAACCCCCAGCTATTTGTATATTATAATAGAAGAGAAACATGTAAAAATCTCAGTACAATACTCCTCACAAGTACTCAGTACTGTCTCCAAAAGTTACACACAAACTAGCTCAGTTTTGAACAAGTCACGGGTTCAAAACTCATCCACTAATTGCCTGCCTCTATTGCGCAATCCAAGTTGGTTCAATGAGAGATCCAAGTTCGAATCTCCTTGGCTTCAACTGCACAATCATCATTGGATATCTCCTCCAATGCTTGTGCAAAGCTCATGCACAACTGTTGTCGCAACTAATAGCAAACTCACCCTTTCATCTACCTCTTCCACTGGTCTCCACTGAAGTGTCCATGCACTGTAGTGAAATGATGTGTTCTTGATTTGAATAATGAGTTAATAATTAGTGAATTAAATAATATTTAATTCACTCCACTCATTACTAGTTGATTAGCTAGTTAAACTAATCACAACTAGTTCAACTAAGTTAAACCGAACACAACTCCACCAACTGTCTCATCAACTCCACCAAACTCTGCCACTGAAGTCCTAACTGAAGTCAACCATGCATGAGCTCACCAAACCCCAAGTAATAGCGTAATTACTTCTGTCAGATGCATGGGCCACATCCGTAGCTCCAACTAAAGTGCTGTAAGAGAATAAACTGAAGTTTAGAGTCCAAATATTATTAAGGGCTAATAATATTTGACTGACCTATTTTAGACAGGCAGTCTAAAAATAGACTTCAACCTGTATGTCTAAAAATATAGGTCCATCTATTTTTACCAACTCGACCAATCATCCAAGAATAGCATACTGCAACTCCTAGACCATGCTCCATATGTCTAGAAATAGATATAGTCTAAAAATAGACTTTGCGCCAAAAATAGCCTGCGGGCCCACTTAGTGAAGGCGACTTCATTTCACTAAGCTCCACCATCTTGTTTCATTTTCAACATGGATGATGGTAACATGCTCAAGGAATTTCATCAAATTGTAGTGCACAATTTTCGAGAAATTGGCCTCCATCACCTATAACCATTTTTTAATTTTCTCAAGATTTGTGCATCCATTAGCCAAGATATTTTATTGGGAGGTGCATAAGGATAATGGAAACATGATTAAAAAAATTATGGTCAATCCAATTTACCATTTGATAGATATGAATAAAATAATTCTGCTACAGGAGTGTTCTAAAATTGCTACAAGATTTTGATCAGCATAGAGAGAGGTCAGATCCTATGTTTTCCTTGGGGGAATGAAAATGTAAGTATACCACACCTCCATCATCCATCCTCCACACCATTTAGTTAATTTTACATACAAAAATTCATCTTTGTTCATAAAAAATTCCAATTTTCACCCCTTCTTTCATTACTTTCACCTCAACTAAGGTTTTTCATCCTTGTCCATAGATTGATGATGAATTATAAGTGTTATTGGAGGCTTTATATGAAGAGTGATGTGATGTTAGAAGGGTTTGTGTGACTGCTACAGGAAGACAAACATACTTGTAACAACTTGCACAAACCCTATCGGACACAGTTGGAAGCACCATATTAAAGAACCAACCATCATGAAGGAAATGGAGAGTCATTTCCTTGATTTTGAGCATATAAAGGACCCTTTGTTATTGCTACAAGATTCTTGATCACTTTGAAAATAAAAACATCTGATCCAAAGAGCATATGCATGAAGGACAGACTTGCATCACCAAGCATCATTCAACAAGATAACATAAAAAAATACATATATTTTTCAAGAAAATGCAAAATACATGAACAATAAAAGGACATATGATCAACTACAACATTCACATAAAGAGAATCTTAGGAGCAGAGCAATAGCATCAATAAGAAAAACTATAGGACCTCCAATAGATTATCATATCTAGCTTCAGGACCATCAAAGGTAGCCACCACAACTACAACAACATCCTACACCAAAAAAAACATTCATGGTAAGGTACATGTATACAAATCTCTAACCTTGCCCTTATAACCTATTATAGCTTGAGAAAAAAATTAAAAATGTGAGAAGGAAAGGTATTTTATAGCCAAAATTAATATGTGGAAGCCTCGGTCTTATCTAGCAAGTCACTTAAATTTTCTCCAAAGGACATCCACACATGTGGGAGATAAATGAGACAAAAGTGAAAAAAAGACTTAAGAAAGTGGATTGTTATCATGGAGTTAAAAAATTAGTTGAGGTACAACTTAGCTGACAAAAATTACTATGATTTTATTTTGCATGCATTGAAAAAAGAGAAAAAATTAAAAAATAATAATAATAAAATAAAATAAAAAATAAAAGGTTGACCCAACACCTCTTGGCATGCAAAGATTAGTTACTACAAGATTCAGGTTGTGAGCTTTAGGAAGGAAAAAAATTGCTACAGGAAGAACAAAGTTGCTACACGAAGGAACATCACTGCTACTAAAAGCTAATAGAGTGTTATAGGAAGGAAAATATTGCCCTAAAGCATTGGGAAGCAAGGAAATATTCAAAGGAAATGGAAAGGGTGCAAACAAAGATGCTACAGGAGAAAACATAGTTGTTATAGGAAGGAAAAAAGCTGCTACAAGAAAGAACATAAGTGTTATAAGAGTACCAACAATGTTGCAGGAGTACTAACAGTGCTACAGGAGGTGCGTTACAGGAAATTTCAGTCTAAAAGTGCCTATGAAATTTTCACCTAATTCCCATGTCATTATACATCAACTAATAAAAATCCTTTAAATTTAAAAGGAGGTACAAGTAAATATTTTGGAGGGAAAATAGAAAAAACTACTTTTTAAAATTGTATTTTTTGTTGAGATTCAACAAGATGATGAGCTTAGTGAAAAGAGTCGCCTTCACTAAGTGGGCCCACAGGCTATTTTTGGCGCAAGTCTATTTTTAGACTATGTCTATTTTTAGACATGATAATCATATTTTAGAAGTTGCGGGATGCTATTTGTGGATGATTGATCAAGTTGGAAAAATAGATGAAATTATATTTTTAGAATATTGGGTGAAGTCTATTTATAGATTGTCAATCTAAAAATAGATGCATGTCGATCATTATTAGCTCTTAATAATAATCAGACTCTAAACAGCAACTTATTATCTTGGATCACTTTAGTTCAGTGCACAGATGTGGCACAACAACTGACAAAAGGAATTACGCTATTCCTGAGGGTTTATTGGAGCTAATGCATGGAGGACTCAGTTAGAACTCAAGTGGCAGAGTTATGACACAGTTGGAAGAAGTAGTTATGGAGTTGTATTTAGTTTAACTCAGTTAGACTCAGTTGAGCTAGTTGTATCTAGTCTAACTGATTGATACACTAGTGAGAGTGGAGTGAATTAATTAGTTAATTAATTCACAAATAATAACTCATTAATCAACTGAACAATACATCAGTTAACTACAGTTCATGGCAGTTTCAGTGGAGACCAGTGGAGAGATAGGTGAAAGGGAAAGATAGACTATCTGTTGTGACTATTAGTGATGCATTGATTGCATCAAACACACAGTGGAGATGCCAATGAGGATTGCGCAGTCAATCCAAGAGTAATTTTAATTCATTCGGAGCTATTCTTTAGCAGAGATTGCGCAGTGGAGGTAGGCTAGCAGGTGGCAAAGATAGGTGCATGGATTTGCAATATTGGGCCTGATTAGTGTATGACGATTGTACTGTACTGAGAGCTTGTGATAAGCTTTGTATGTTTGTATGATATTTTCATATGATCTCCATGTTACATAATATATATTTGGGGTTTTCAGCTTCAGGCTTTCCCGGTTAAAAACTGTGTATGTGCGATTGAATATTTTTTTTGTTTATGCTTCACATGTGTGTGCAATTAATTTTTCCGCAAAAGATTAACAAGTGGAATAGATTCAGTATCTTGCATAAAGTTAAATAGTGTGAGATTAGGTGGATCTTGGACATATGCATGTTAGTGCATATAATTTATACATGGCATCATAGCATTGTTGATTGAAGATTGCAATTGTGAAGTGATTTTGTGTTGGTGGACAATTCGAATTTGCTACAAAAGATTCTTGGTGTAGAAATCGAGTATACATTGAAATGTCTTTCAACAAGTTGAGATTGGAGTATGCCCTTGATGGGAGCTCAAATTACATAGCATGGAAGGACAGGATGGAGGTAGTGTTAGAGGATAATGGGCTGAAGGATTTCATCGATAGCGATGTTCCTATGTCGGGATCTAGCGATGCTAGATTACTTGATGCATGGCAAAAGAAGACAGCAAAGGCGAGAAGGATTCGGTTGGAATGTGTGAAGGACCATATTGTGTCTAGCCTTCATGGGAAAGCCACTCCATTCTTAATGTGGAAGGCTTTGACAGATTTTTTCCAAAGCAGAAGTGACTAGAGGAAGTTGGCGCTTAAAGACAAGCTCAGAAAAATAAAAATGGAGAAAGGCGACAGTATTCCAAAATACCTCACGAAGTTTGTCCACTGCAAGGATGAACTGGGAAGTGTGGGGGTTACTGTTGATGAAGAATACTTGGTGAGCTTGGCTCTCCTTGGGCTTCCGAAGATTTTGTAGAGCTACGAAGACTCTGTCAATGGACGGGAGAAACTGCCAGGATGGGAGCGACTTTGGTCGGATCTTGTGCATGAGGAGATAAGGCAAGGTACCAGGGATGGATCTTCATCGAAGAATGAAGATGAAGAGAATTTATCTTTGGCTGCCAAATCAAGGAAAGGGAAGGGGAATAAAAATCCTTCTAAATCTGGTGTGAAAGGCAAGAAGCAGGACTTGTCCAAAGTGAAGTGTTTTCACTGTCACGAGCATGAACATTTCGCCACTAACTATCCACAGAAGAAGAAGAATAATAAGCAGGCTGCTGGATCTGCAGCTAGAGAGGCCTTAGCCTCCCAATTTGAGCTCAATTTTTCCTTGATTTTATGCTTGATTTCAAGCTTCATGGGATCGGTGTGGTATCTTGACAGTGGTGCTTCTTTCCATATGACGGGAGACAAAGAGTTGTTTAGTGACTTGGAGGAGAAGGACCTCCAGATGCATATAGAGATGGGCGATGATGGTCGGTACAATGCGACTGGCATTGGGACCATTACCTTTGAGAGGGAGTCTAGTAATCCATTCTTTTTGAAGAATTTCATGCATGTTTCAAGTCTGAAGAAGAACTTGGTCTCAGTCGCAATGCTGGAATATAGAGGTTGTGATGTTGTTTTCAGTGAGGGAAAAGCTTTCCTTTGACATAAAAAAACTGGTCAAACCAAGAAGATAGGGGTTCAAATTAAGAATCTCTACAAGCTTGAGGTAGATGACTACGCTATAATGGTAGGAAAAGTGAAAGAAGTGGTGAGCCAGGATGAGGGCGAATTATGGCACGGGAGATTGGGCCATCTTCACCATGGCACTTTGAAAATTTTGCAACAAATTTCTACTGGACTTCCCAAGGGTACTCTTGCGCAATCAGATCAGTGCAAGGGATGTACAATGGGTAAGTTTTTGAAGACCACCTTTCATGAGAAGGAGAACCATGCTTCGGTGATCCTGGAGAGAATTCACACAAACGTGTGTGGACCTTTCTCGGTTGCTTCAACAGCGAAACACAGGTATTATGTGATATTTTTTATGACTTTTCTCATAGATGCTATATCTTCTTCATGCAGAAGAAGAGTGAAACGTTCTCAAAGTTCTGTGATTTCAAGGCATTGGTGGAGAAGGAGTCGGGGAAGCAGGTGAAATCTCTAAGGAGCGATAATGGTGGTGAATACATCTCTGGAGAATTCAAAGACTTCTGTAGCAAAGAAGGAATTCGAAGAGAACTAATAGCACCTCATAACCCACAGAAGAATGGGGTCACGGAGAGAAAGAACAGAAAGATCGTGGGTGTTGCACGAGCGATGTTGCATGACTAGGGCCTACCGATGCACTTGTGGGCGGAAGCATGAAACACTGTGGTTTATGTGCAAAACCATTGTGCTCATAGAGTACTTGGCATGAGTACACCCGAGGAATCTTTAACTGGTAAGAAGCCTGATATTTCTCATTTGAAGATTTTTGGCTCACCTATTTACATTCATGTGACGAAGGATGCCAGGAAGAAGTTGGAGCCGACTATAGAAGTTGCGATATTTGTGGGGTACACAGAAACACCCCATAACTATCGTGTGTATTTTCCAAACATTCAGATGACTGTTATGCGACGGGATATAAAATTAAATGAGGTGAAAGCCATGAAGTTGTCACTTGAGAGGGAGCTACACTTGCATGCGGAGGAGGAACTTCTTATTCCCAAAGATGAGCCTCTGTATGTGGATCGGCCAATGGGGGAGATTCATTGAGTGGAGGAGTCCACTCATGCAGAACCAAACATCATACAAGGAAGAAAGCATACCACAGAAGCTGAGAGACTGAAGGTGGATGCAGCACAGAATGTATGAGTCCCTACATCATAGCGCAGATAGAGACAGTCACCTAACCGATATACTAGATACATGGCTCTTATGAGCAAGTTTATTGTGACAGATCCATCTTATTTTGAAGAAGTAGCGTAGGAGCCCACATGGGTAGATGCCATGGTGGAGGAGTATGACTCCATTATCAGAAACAGTTCTTGGGAGATTGTTCCAAGGCTGGTGGGGAAATTAGTTGTAGGATCAAGATGGATCTACAAGGTAAAGCAAGCTACTGATGGGAGCTTCGAGAAGTATAAGGCAAGATTTGTTTCCTGGGGCTTCTCACAGATTCAGGGGATTGACTATGAAGAAACCTTTGCACTTGTCACACATTATTATTCCATACGGACCATCCTTTCTCTCTCAACGTAGATGGGTTGGCACATTCATCAGATGGATGTGAAGACTGTGTTCCTTAATGGGATCATTGAGGAAGAGGCATACATTGAGAAGCCTGAAGGATTTGAGATCTTTAGCAGCAAGTCGCATGTATACAGACTCAAAAGAGCGTTGTATGGGCTAAAACAAGCACCCCATGCTTGGTACACTTGGATCGACAGTTATTTACCTAGACTTGGCTTCACTAAGAGTGAGGTGGATGAAAAACTGTACCAGATTATGGCTGAGGGTAAGCTTTTGATCATTGTACTTTATGTTGATGATTTGATACTAACAGGTGATGAGAAGTTGATACACTGATGCAAGGTTGATCTTACAAAGGAGTTTGAGATGAAGGATTTGGGCCTCCTTCATTATTTCCTTGGATTGGAAATATGGCAACGAGAAGGTGAACTGTTTGTGTCTCAAGGCAAGTATGCCCGGGAGATAATGGAGAAGTTTCACATGCAAGGCTGCAAGCCTATCAACACTCCTCTTCCAGGAAATTGGAAGAAAGAGGATGCTACATCGGTAGAGGTAGTGGATGCCACTGTTTATCGACAGTTGGTGGGTTCACTCATCTATTTAGTTAATACAAGACTAGACATATGCTATGCGATGAACCAGCTTTCACAAGAGATGGTTAAGCCTACCAAGCTCTTTTGGAAGGCGGGCAAGCATGTCCTGAGATATATCAGGGGCACATGTGAGTATGGTTTATGGTACAGACAGACGGATGAGGTGAAGTTGCATGGCTTCACGAATGAAAATTGGGCAGGAATCCCAACTGACAGAAACAGCACATTAGGAGGGATTTTCAGTATCGGATCTACGGCAGTTTCTTGGTACAACAGGAAAAAAAGATCCGTGGCTCTCAGTTCAGCGAAAGCAGAATACATGGCAGCAAGTTTAGCTGCATGTGAGGCTATCTGGATGAGGAATATTCTGGTTGGTTTGTTCGGTTCACATTTAGATCCCACGGTGATTCATTGTGATAATCAGAGTTGCATTAAACTCGCTAATCCTGTTTTACAGTGATAGACGGGCAATATACTGATATCTGGTATCATCATATCAGATATTGTGTGCAGCGAAAGATCATGTTGCTTCAGTACATTCCTACGGAAGATCAGGATGCAGATATTCTGACGAAGGCGCTCACCAGGAGCAAATTCGAATACCATAGAGGCAAGATCGGGGTGAAGGATAATCCCTATCTTGTTGAGAGGGAGTGTTGAGATTCAACAAGATGATGAGCTTAGTGAAAAGAGTCGCCTTCACTAAGTGGGCCCGCAGGCTATTTTTGGCGCAAGTCTATTTTTAGATGTATGTCTATTTTTAGACATGGTGATGATATTCTATAAGTTGCAGGATGCTATTTGTAGATGGTTGGTCAAATGTGAAAAATAGATGAAATTCTATTTTTACAAGATTGGGTGAAGTATATTTATAGATCGTCAATCTAAAAATAGATGCATGTCGATTATTATTAGCTCTTAATAATAATCGGACTTTAAACAACAACTTATTCTTCGACCGATTTACCACCTTCCAAGGCACAAATGGCACAAGAAATTTTGTTTTAAGGAATTACGCTATTCTAGGCTGTATTGGAGCTAATGTATTGAGGACTTCAAGTAGAACTCAAGTAAGCAGTTGAGGACACAGTTGGAAGAAGTAGTTAAGGAGTTGTATTCAGTTTAACTCAGTTAGACTCAGTTGAGCTAGTTGTATCTAGTCTAACTGATTGATACACTAGTGAGAGTGGAGTGAATTAATTAGTTAATTAATTCACAAATAATAACTCATTAATCAACTGAACAATACAACAGTTAACTACAGTGCATGGTAGTTTCAGTGGAGACCAGTGGAGAGATAAGTGAAAGGGCAAGATAGACTATTTGCTGTGAGTATTAGTGATGCATTGATTGCATAAAACACATAGTGGAGATGCAAATAAGGATTTTGCAGTCAATCCAAGAGTAATTCGAATTCATTCAGAGCTATTCTTCAGCAGAGATTGGGCAGTGGAGGCAAGCTAGAAGGTGGCAAAGATCGGTGCATGGATTTGCAAGATTGGGCCTGATTAGTGTATGACGATTGTACTGTGCTGAGAGCTTGTGTTAAGCTTTGTATGTTTGTATGAGATTGACATATGATCTCCATGTTACATAATATGTATTTGGGGTTTTCAGATTTAGGCTTTCCCAGTTAAAAACTGTGTATGTGCGATTGAATATTTTTTTGTTTATGCTTCAAATGTGTGTGCAATTAATTTTTCCGCAAAATATTAACAAGTGGAATAGATTCAGTATCTTGCATAAATTTAAATAGGGTGAGATCAGGTGGATCTTGGACATATGCATGCTTAGTGCATATAATTTCTACATTTTTGGCTTATCTCCATATAGGATTACTCAAATTTCAAGTATAGACACTCAGTGGATGCGGAATTAAATTCCACATCCAACAAGTACTTGTTATGCATACTTTTGAGAAGACCCACGTTGATTAAAATTGAAGATACATTAAAAAATGTGTTGAACACACTTTTTTAATGTATCTTCAATTTTTATCAATGTGGGTCTTCTCAAAATTACGGGTAATGGGTACTCGTTGGATATTGAATTTAATTCCCCATCCAACAAATGTCTACACTTGAAATTTGAGTAAATTTGTAAGGAGATAAACCAAAAATACTACTAAAAAAAACACTTATCTTCTTTTCCCTCCAAAATTTATATCTCTTATTTTAGTATTTTAACTATAATTTTATTATTTTTCCGTAGGAGACCACTTTTAGGCTAAAATTTCCTCTAATGCTACAAGATTGGTCCAAGAGGTGAAAGAGGGGTCCAAACCACTAAGAGCCTTCCTCCAAACCCTCTCAAGCATAAGAAAATCATTCCAAGAGGGTTAAGTGGCATGTTCTCTTTCCAATTTTCATATAGTTGTTGAGTAAATTATGCCTTCTACAGGAATCCTGTAGCAAATCCATGTACATTTAAATTTATTTTAAAAAAAGGTTGTTTGTCTGCACAAGAAGGGCAGAGTGGGAGCATAGATAATTTTCTTGAGCTTGACAACATAATTCTCTCTCTCTAGAGTGGTTACCATTTTCTAAAATTGCAACTAGATGGAATTATTTGAAAGGATAATGGGATATGATGATGAGATTTCACTTGAGTTTGCAGTCAATTTACAATATCTAAGTGGCCAAAAAAAATTATCAACAGTAAGAGGCTTGGACTTCAATGAGAATGACATTAGTATTGAGGTAATAGATGCCAAAAAAATATTCCTTTTTGTGAGGAAATGTACCAGAGGAATACCAAGTAGAAAAACCAAAAGTAAGGTGTTTCCCTCACAAATAGAAACCATTAAAATTGAAGAATCATCTCAGAAGAAGAAGCAACCTAAACATGCATTAAAATTTCCATGGGAAACTGAGATAGGGGAAGAAATGAAAATAAATGAGTAGAAATAAGAGCAAAACAAGGAGCAACACATGGACCAACAAAAAAAGAATGAAATAGGCCAGCATACATGAAGAAAAACAAGGCAAATAGGATGAATAGGTTGTTCACAGGATGAGCAACAGTTTTAGTATTGGGCATGATGGACCTCCAAATTAGACACAAATTAAGGCCAATATAACATTTCTTAGGCACATAAATAATATATTAAATCTCTCCTTATACACTTAATAATGTTTTTTTTTAACTTTAATATGTTCTTAGGAATGTTTAGAGATAATTGCATATTATGTGCCAAATATTATTTATTTCTGCAGAATATTAAGATAATATGAAGTAAATTTTGAATGAGATAATATAGGTACTTGATCCCTACTATAGGTTGGACCAAGATTGGATAATAAATTAACTGAATATAATGAAATAATTGACAAATTTTGAAGCTTTATTGATTGAGAAAATCTAGGAATGTGTTCCTTGTCATTTAATTGAGATTCCTAGTGTTGGGAACTAGATCCACTTTCTCAGGGATTTTGGAGGGAAAATTTTCCTCATTTCAAGGATAATGTTTCCTAATCACTTTTTCTAAGTAAAAATTCGAATTGGCCTCTATAGGGATGTATTTCTTAGTCTTCTTGTGGAGAAATATTTTTATTTAGCAGCTCTACTTTCATTTCTAGCAGGGATGTACTTGGATTGATTCAAATAATGAAGTTTGGTGTCATTTTTAGCTTCTAAAAATTAGTTTTCTTCATATAAATTTGAGTATCCTTGGGATTGGCCATCCCAAGAGCCTCATAGACCTCGTGTACAATTTATTTATTTCCTTTGAATGTCTTTTTCACTTTCATCTCTTATATTTGCATTTACTATCCATGCTTCTTTTGTTGTAGGTAATATTGCTTAAATGATTGAAGTGAGTTTTTTTGTAGGTTATTTAAAGAGTCACAAGTATGATGCATCCATATAACAGCTTTGAAAATTCATATTCATCATTAGGCTACTTGGATTGGTTTACTAGTTCACAAATCTAGAATTTCTAGAAGTCCCTTGTAGCAAAATAGTAGTAATTTTATGTTATTTTTTAGAACGTGTTAATGAGCTTAATTTGAGTTTATTCCAATTATATTCCGTCATAGAAACATTTAGTTTAATAAAAAAAATTACCCCATATAATTTTCTCTTGATTAGGTTAGGCATTTGGTAGGTTCACTAGCTTACTAACTCTTGAATTTCTGGTTTTTAGAGTAAGTTTCTGCTATTTTTTACCACGTGTTAACAGGGGTATTTTGGAGTGAATCCACTTGGAATGCAGTCCTAGGACACCATAATTACTATATATATATAATCCCATCTCATTTTCATTTGATTTACTTGGGAATTTGACAAGTTATCTTGCTCTTGTAATAAACTAGGGCCTCTTGTAGCACTGCTATAGCATGTGTAAACTTAATCAAATCAGCTCCAAAACCTTTTTTTTTTGTCTCTTATGCTTTAATGATGAACCCTAGGCTACAAAAACATGATTGAGTAAGACCAAAAACCTTTGAAGACTTGCCTCTTCTCTATTTCAATTCACCTCTGTAGTTTGGATTAGTGGACAGATTCATGACTTGAAGATCATAATGATGATTTTCAAGAAGCACCTACATGTTATAGGAAATTTTGTAAAGTCTGCTCAGTTAGCCTACAAACTGGAACAATCAAAATATTTTTACCCATTGACATCATCGTGGCACAAAGCCCTATGCATGACACTCTCATGTCATAGAGTTTCTTCCTAAAGCATCTTGTTTCAATCATTTTAAGGACCAACTCTCATTTGCCTCCTACTGGACAATGATCACCTAAAATTTTCTCTATTGTGGCCTTTGTTGATCACCTACTATTTGCTACACTATGCACTTGCGTTGGTTCTAGAAATTTTGGAAAACGAGAAATTCTGGAAGCATTTTTTTCCATAAGATTCCAGAATTTGTTACAATTATTTATCATAGATAAAACATTTGGATCCTATCCTATCCTACCTTGGAGTTTCCATCCCTTATCCTTTGATCCCATCCTCCCATCAAGAGTGGATCTCAAGCCCCAAATTTTTAAATGGATAATAAATCCCAACTTACCCTCCTATTCTATATATTTGGGGCCATCCATAAGCTAGGGGTTTTCTTTTGGAGATATAATTATACCCTCATTTTGTTGTTTTAACGAGTTAATATTCCATGCATTAGGGTGATTAGAGGTGCACTTTCTGACAAAGAAGGAACAAGTCAACTTGGAGGAGATCTTCTACAAGATCAACTTCTATTTCTGGTTGTAACTCCTTCCATTTATATTAATGCAAATGGTTTTTTTTCCCTATATGTGATGTCATTATTTTCTGTATTTCAATGCCATGTTTATCCATCGAATGAAGTATTTAGATGATGCTACATAGATATCGCATATCATTGGCTTGCATTGTCTGATTGTGCAGGTTATAATTATAGCAACGGGAACTAGATTTGAGCATTTAGGCCAAGAAAGGAGTGATGAGTATGTCAGATCATAGGTAGTATCCATGCCATTATCTATTTACTTTAAGGGAAATAATAGCTACTTTGTCCTCCTATTTTTATAGACGAAGCCACCCGGTCTAGGGAAGATACTTTTGTCCGTATTCATAGATTTTGTATCACAAATTGGTGACTCCGTTGGGGAATGGTATATTCCTTTGGTGGTTTATTTGTCCTTAGTATTTGTTTCACCTCTTTTTTGGGCCTTCACTATTACCTTCAGTCAAGAGCAAACCTAAGAATACCTTTCATTGAATCTCAATGGAAAAATTTGTGTCGAAACTCTCTTATTCTTGGCTAACACTCCCTCTAGTCTAGGGACAGAGTGTTGCACCTCTGCATATCCTTCTTTATGCATGCATTCCAAGGCACCGATGCCACACTAGTGCCTCTTCTTCACCTGTGTTGACCCTCGTTCATGCATGAATTTTCCTTTGTCTTTATTTTCTCTTTGATCAGCCTTGTTCCACCTACCCTTCCTTGATTCTCTCAGTGTCGCGTGGTCCCTCTAAAGCCTCCATTTGGTTTTCTTTTGTTTTGATACCTTTGGTAGGGATTTTTTTAAATATTTTCCTCTGTTCTCATCATTAGTTTGCTTACAAACTGATTGTTTTTTATCATTGGTTACTTGGATGAATTTATTTTCTAGTCCTCATTCTAAAAAAATTATTTGAATTAGTGATTAAACTTTGCATCTTAGTTTTCTTCATTTTCTAAAATTAAGAGACTTGAAAATAAAAATCTTTGCATTGGAATTTAGGGTTTTTTGTGTGCATTGAAATTGGAATAGTTTGTTTGGAAAGGGATTTCATTTTGCACATTTTTTTTTGCATGTTGTTTGTTGCATACACTTTGTCTCTACCCTTCCCTAGATAGATTTTCATTGAATGAGAAAGATTCCATTTTCTCATGCTAGTTTTCATTTTAGGATATTAAAGTGACAATCACAGTGAGCCCAAAAAATAAAACTTAATAAAAGATAAACAATAAAAAATTTTGAATAAACCTAAGGAGCTTTTGTAACATTAACACAAACATTTAGAATTCTAGGCTAGAGACATGTTCTAACGTCGTTAAAATTAGGAGGTTTTGTTTTTTTCCTACGTTGCATCGTGGGGGTGAAATCTTGGTCCACGTACATGAGTGTATAGGATCATTCTCCATGTACTTTTGATTATATTGGATGGTGCTCCACACACATAAATTATATGGGAACGATCTCATCGAACGGTTACGCATTAGATAACACTACTATGGGTTGCATTCCCATGTACTGTCAAGTATATTTTGGGAGTCCCCTATAGGTGGCTATCCTCTCCATAGGTAACCGATTTGGTCGCCTTGTATACTATGATACAACAAAAACAACATTTGGGGATATTGGTTGTCATACTCTAAGTCCTTGGTTCTCTAAGGTGTATATTACAGTTCACAATTGCTTGGTAATCCTTTATGCCTAGTTTTACCCCCTTTTGATCTATTTTTGTTGTAAATTTATAAAATCAATTAATTGATCGCAGAATAACATCCCCATCGTGGAATAAATCCTTAGTGAATCTTAGGTTGAGATAATGGCGATAGTTCCAGAATCTACCAACTAAGGAAAGCCCTCTTATGGGAATCATGTTCCTTTTCTTCCTTTTGGAAATATTGGCGGTCCTTCTATGGCAATGTTTCCCCTTACCGGATTTACCATTGGTTTACTGGTTTGGTTATTTTCAACCACTATGGTTCTGAATGTCCAAAATTCTCCTCAACCAAGTTCTCCTCTACCTGAATAGTATAAACCTCATGTTGATCCTAAAATTGACCCTTTTCCTTCTTCACATATGGTTTCTTCATCCCTTCCTTCCTCCTCACTTGGTGAAATTCTTGATTCTAGTAACTGGGAGGTTAAGAAGAAGAAAAAAAAGATGAACAAGAAGAAACAAAATATGTAGGGGGGAAACCATGCAGCCATTTCTACAAATGAAACAAGAATGGAAAAACCTTCTAATCAGCCCCGTAACGTTAAATTCCCTTTCATTTTATGTAAGGGTGATCACCTTCTTAGATATTGTCCTAGTATTCCAAAGGTATTATAAGTATGATCCACAAGCTCAAATCAGCCTTTGTCATTAGCATTTGGAGATCATGCTGGTGATAAGCCATCACCAATTGATAGTAAGGTTAATGGGAAAAAGAGTAAAGGGTGAAAATGCGAAGATGGGTAACAATTTTGTGACAATTCGGGGTGGAAATTTTTTTTCCTTCATAGTTCAGCCGAACTCTTGTCATAGTTCGGCCGAGCAATTCAGGAGTTTGGTCAGACTATTGAATTTAGTTTGGTCGTACTATTGAATTTATTTTGGCCAAACTTCGTTTGCCGTTTACATTGACAATGTACTGACGGCAATGGCGAACAAATTTTTCACCTGAGTTTGGAAAACCGGCAAACGAAGTTCGGTCGAACTATTATTTTATAAATATATCACCCGCAACCTTATCTGGGTTTCTGTTCTCATTTACCGCACGATCTTTTTTGTCCAACATTCTCGCGTTCCCTGTTCTGTCCAGCATTCTCGTGCGCTCTGTTCTGTCACACGCGAATTAAGCTCAAGGAGGTAATATACCAAATTTTAAATTTCTGTAATTTTTTTTTGTTGTTGTTGTTTTTAATTTGGTTTTAATTTCTGTTGATTTCTTAATCTGGTTTTAATTTCTATTGATTTTTTAATTTCTATTAATTTTTTTGTTGCAGAGGTCCTCCACGACGTCTTCAGGGATCGTTGTCTTCAACTTCTTCATCATCCTCTACTGCGACTTCAGCGTCTTCAGCATCCAGGTACGTTTAACATTTTCATTGTTTTTTTTTAGGGAATTTATGCAGAAGAGAAATCGGTTATGAATGAGAGAGGCCATGTCTTTGCTTTTTTTGGCCCTGTCTCTGCCTTTTTTGGCTGTCTCTATTAATTAGATATGAAAATTTATAATACTACTGTGTACATTTGAGAATATTTTGGAACATGTTTATATAAATTATATATACATATGTACTTTTTTTGGCTCTGTCTCTGCTTTTTTTTGCTCTATCTCTGCTTTTTTTGGCTCTGTCTCTGCTATTTTTGGCTCCGTCTGCTTTTTTTGGCTCTTTCTCTATTAATTAGATATGAAAATTTATAATACTACTGTGTACATTTGAGAATATTTTGGAACATTTTTATATAAATTATATATACATATGTACTTTTTTTTTGCTCTTTCTCTGCTTTTTTTAGCTCTGTCTCTTCTTTTTTTGGCTCTGTCTCTACTATCTTTGGCTCTGTCTCTGCTTTTTTTTGCTCTATCTGTTTTTTTTGGCTCTGTCTCTATTAATTAGATATGAAAATTTATAATACTACTGTGTACATTTGAGAATATTTTGGAACATGTTTATATAGATTATATATACATATGTACTTTTTTTGGCTCTGTCTCTATTAATTAGATATGAAAATTTATAATACTACTGTGTACATTTGAGAATATTTTGGAACATTTTTATATAAATTATATATACATTTGTACTTTTTTTGGCTCTTTCTCTGCTTTTTTTGGCTCTCTCTGCCTTTTTAGGCTTTATCTCTATTAATTAGATATGAAAATTTATAATACTATTGTGTACATTTGAGAATATTTTGGAACATGTTTATATAAATTATATATACATATGTACTTTTTTAGGCGTTGTCTCTGCTTTTTTTGGCTCTGTCTCTATTAATTAGATATGAAAATTTATAATACTACTATGTACATTTGAGAATATTTTGGAACGTGTTTATATAAATTATATATACATATGTACTTTATAAATATTTTGGAACATGTTTGTTGTGTGAGGAAGTGGTACTTTATGATGATATGTTTAGTGATTGAAGGAAGTAGAATATTTTATTTTTGAAATTATTATTACACTTGTATTGAAACACTTAATAGATATGTAGGTTCACTGAAATTTACCTTAATATCTTGTAGAGCCCATTTCATCCAAAACACTAAAAAAGAACTATTATGTATTCCACTTCTACTCTAGATAGAGAAAGTAATGACTCTTTCTTGCTTAACCATTAAACCAAAGACTCTTCCTAAGTAGAATTATACATTGTCCACTTTTACTTTTCATGTCATCCACACAAGCCTCTAATTGAATCTCTATATGTTTTCAATGTAAATTTCTCACCTTTTGGGTACTATAGTCCATTGTTTGTAGTCTCTTTCAAGTATCTTAATATCTGTTTGTTGGTAATAGATGACTTTCTCACCTTTTGGGTACTATAGTCCATTGTTTGTAGTCTCTTTCAAGTATCTTCATATCTGTTTGTTGGTGTTTGTTGGTAATAGATGACTCTGTTTAGTTGTTGATTGAAATATTCCAACTAATATAAATTCCAAAATTATATCTAGTCTTTAAACCTTGTTATGTATATCAAGCTTCCTATCATATAGATGTAAAGGTTATGATCAACATATCACCTCATTCATCATCCATCATCTGCACATAACTTGCATCCAATTGATATGGAGATTCACTTAGGTCATTCATCATCAATCATCTGCACATAACTTGAATTCCAAAATTATATCTAGTCTAAACCTTGTTATGTATATCAATCTTCCTATCATATAGATGTAAAGGTTATGATCAACATCACCTCATTTATCATCCATCATCTACACATAACTTGCATCCAATTGATATGGAGATTCACTTAGGTCATTCATCATCCATCATCTGCACATAACTTGAATTCCAAAATTATATCTAGTCTAAACCTTGTTATGTATATCAAGCTTCCTATCATATAGATGTAAAGGATATGATCAACATCACCTCATTCATCATCCATCATATGCACATAACTTGCATCCAATTTATATGGAGATTCACTTAGGTCATTCATCGTCCATAATTTGCACATAACTTGCATGTTATGTGCATCCAATTGATATTCAACATGTATATAGTATTTAGAAGCAAAAATTAATTTGATACAAAACATAGGTTTTAACCAATTATATAGTTTTTCAGTTTCATATCCATGGTCTCAAACAATGAGAGAGAAAAAATCTTTTCTATTCAACATGTAAAACACAAATTAGCCATAAAATTTTCCCAGTGAAATCAAAAGTGATTTGATACAAAACATAGGTTTTAACCTAATCTAGTAAATGCCCCTACATTCAACTTCTAGAATAGATCTAATTAGAAGTTTTTCATTTTCATATCCATGGTAGTTCTATAGGCAAAGTCTGTAAAGGGCCAAGTAGCCTCTGGATCTCATCTTTTATGAAAGGTGACATATCTAGTAAATTCCCCTACAGTCAATCTCTGGAATAGATCTAAATACCCCTACAGTAAATGCCCCTATAGTCACATGTATCTAGTATTTAGAAAAAAAAAGTAATTTGATACAAAAAGAAGGTCTTAACCAAGTATATAGTTTTTCATTTTCATATCCATGGTCTCAAACAATGAGAGAGAAAAAACCTTTTATATTCAATGTATGTAAAACACAAATTAGCCATATCTCTAGAATAGATCAAAATATAAGTTTTTCATTTTCATACACATGGTCTCAAACAATGAGAGAGAAAAAAACCTTTTATATTCAACATGTAAAACACAAATTAGCCATAAAAGTATCCCATTGAAACCATAAGTGATTTGATACAAAACATAGGTTTTAGCCTAAGAGTAAATGCCCCTAAAAGTCAATCAATCTCTTGAATAGTTTTAAAAATACAAGTTTTTCATTTTCATATCCATGGTCTCAAACAATGAGAGAAAAAAACATTTTATATTCAATGTATGTAAAACACAAATTAGCCATATCTCTAGAATAGATCTAAATAGAAGTTTTTCATTTTCATATTCATGGTCTCAAACAATGAGAGAGAAAAAACCTTTTATATTCAACATGTAAAACACAAATTAGCCATAAATGTTTCCCATTGAAACCATAAGTGATTTGATACAAAACATAGGTTTTAACCAAAGATTAAATGCCCCTACATATAGAAGTTTTTCATTTTCATATCCATGGTCTCAAACAATGAGAGAAAAAACATTTTATATTCAATATATGTAAAACACAAATTAGCCATATCTCTAGAATAGATCTAAATATAAGTTTTTCATTTTCATATCCATGGTCTCAAACAATGAGAGAGAAAAAAACATTTTATATTCAACATGTAAAACACAAATTAGCCATAAAAGTTTCCCATTGAAACCATAAGTGATTTGATACAAAACATAGGTTTTAACCTAAGAGTAAATGCCCCTACAGTCAATCTCTGGAATAGTTTTAAATAGAAGTTTTTCATTTTCATATCTATGGTCTCAAATAATGAGAGAAAAACCCTTTTATATTCAATGTATGTAAAACAAAAATCAGTCATATCTCTAGAATAGATCTAAATAGAAGTTTTTCATTTTCATATCCATGGTCTCAAACAATGAGAGAGAAAAAAACCTTTTATATTCAACATGTAAAACACTTGAATTAGTCATAAAAGTTTCCCATTGCAACCATAAGCGATTTGATACAAAACATAGGTTTTAACCTAAGAGTAAATGCCCCTACAAGTCATTCAACATGTAAAACACTTGAATTAGCCATAAAAGTTTCCCATTGAAACCATAAGTGATTTGATACAAAACATGGTTTTAACTTAAGAGTAAATGCCTCTACAAATCAATCAATCTCTTGAATAGTTTAAAATATAGAATTTTTTCATTTTCATATCCATGGACTCAAACAATGAGAGAAAAAACCTTTTATATTCAATGTATGTAAAACACAAATTAGCCATAGCTCTAGAATAGATCTAAATAGAAGTTTTATATCCATGGTCTCAAACAATGAGAGAGAAAAAACCTTTTATATTCAACATGTATATAACTTATTTAGAAACAAAAAGTAATTTAATACAAAACATAGGCTTTAACCAATTATATAGTTTTTCATTTTCATATCCATGGTCTCAAACAATGAGAGAGAAAAAAACGTTTATATTCAACATGTAAAACACAAATTAGCCATAAAAGTTTCCCATTGAAACCATAAGTGATTTGATACAAAACATAGGTTTTAACCTAAGAGTAAATGCCCCTACAAGTTGATCAATCTCTCGAATAGTTTTAAATATCCAGAATTTTTTCATTTTCATATCCATGGTCTCAAACAATGAGAGAAAAAAACTTTTATATTCAATGTATGTAAAACACAAATTAGCCATATCTCTAGAATAGATCTAAATAGAATTTTTTCATTCTCATATCCATTGTCTCAAACAATGAGAGAGAAAAAAAACCTTTTATATTCAACATGTAAAACACTTGAATTAGCCATAGAAGTTTCCCATTGAAACCATAAGTGATTTGATATAAAACATAGGTTTTAACCTAAGAGTCAATGTATGTAAAACAAAAATTAGCCATAGCTCTAGAGAATAGATCTAAATAGAAGTTTTTCATTTTCATATCCATGGTCTCAAACAATGAGAGAGAAAAAAACATTTTATATTCAACATGTATATAACTTATTTAGAAACAAAAAGAAATTTAATACAAAACATAGTTTTTAACCAATTATATAGTTTTTCATTTTCATATCCATTGTCTCAAATAATGAGAGAGAAAAAACCTTTTATATTCAACATGTAAAAAATAAAATTAGCCATAAAAGTTTCCCATTGAAACCAAAAGTGATTTGATACAAAACATATAGGTTTTAAAACCTAATATAGTAAATGCCCCTACATTCAATCTTTAGAATAGATCTAATTAGAAGTTTATCATTTTCATATCCATGGTAGTTCTATAGGTAGAGTCTGTAAAGGGACAGGTAGCCTCTAGATCTCATCTTTTATGAAAGGTTACATATCTAGTAAATGCCCCTACAGTCAATCTCTGGAATAGATCTAAATGCCCCTACAGTAAATGCCCCTATAGTAAATCTTTGAAATTCCCCTACAGTAAATGCCCCTACAGTCAACATGTATATAGTATTTAGAAACAAAAATTAATTTGATACAGAACATAGTTTTTAACCAAGTATATAGTTTTTCATTTTCATATCCATGGTCTCAAACAATGAGAGAGAAAAAACCTTTTATATTCAACATGTAAAACACAAATTAGCCATAAAAGTTTCCCATTGAAACCAAAAGTGATTTGATACAAAACATATAGGTTTTAAAAACTAATCTAGTAAATGCCCCTACAGTCAATCGTTAGAATAGATATAATTAGAATTTTTTCATTTTCATATCCATGATAGCTCTATAGGTAGAGTCTGGAAAGGGCCCGGTAACCTCTAGATCTCATATTTTATAAAAGGTGACATATCTAGTAAATGCCCCTACAGTCAATCTCTGGAATAGATCTAAATGCCCCTACAATCAACATATAGTATTTAGAAACAAAAAGTAATTTGATACAAAACATAGTTTTTAACCAAGTATATAGTTTTTCATTTTCATATCCATGGTCTCAAACAATGAGAGAGAAAAACCTTTTATATTCAACATGTAAGCACAAATTAGCCATAAAAGTTTCTCATTGAAACCAAAAGTGATTTGATACAAAACATATAGGTTTTAACCTAAGAGTAAATGCCCCTACATTCAATCTCTAGAATAGATCTAATTAGAAGTTTTTCATTTTCATATCCATGGTAGTTCTATAAGAAGAGTCTGTAAAGGGCTAGGTAGCTTCTGGATCTCATCTTTTATGAAAGGTGACATATCTAGTAAATGCCCCTACAGTCAATCTCTGGAATAGATCTAAATATAAATTTTTCATTTCTTCCATGAATTTGCAATAAATGTCAATTTAATATATATATTTTTATTGAATTTGTTTTTTTAGGGATAATAAAACCATTAAATATGGTTGAAAAATGGAAATTATGCATAGAAGTTTCTTTCTATCCCAATCCAGGGAATGCAGTGATTACATATGTGCTTTCCGATATTCCGACTAGCAAATTCGTCCAAAGGAAAATGAATATACCGGGAAGAACAACAAACAATGAGGCATATTATATTGGATTGATAGAAGGCTTGGGAATAGCGATGGAGTATGGATAAAATGGAATTGTAGTTTTCACAAATTCTGAACTTGTGTGCAACCAGATGAATGGCATCTACCAAGTTAAGAAGGAGAGGCTAAAAGAACTGCATGGAATAGAAAACAATATTGTTAGCCAATTTCAATTTTTTAGTATAAGGCATTGTACAAATGTGAATAAGATGTCTGCTTATTTATTGTGTGGGGCAATGCAAATTCAAGATTCATCTATCAAAGATGAATTAATAGATGAATTAGAATTATATGGGGCACTGCCAATGCCAATGCAAGATTCATCTATCAAATATGAATTAGTTTTGAGACGCTCTTCTTCAAAAATTCAAGATTCATCTCTCAAAAATGAAATAGTGTTGAGACTCTCTCCTTAAAAATTTATTCATCGACATTGTAACATATCTTGGATATGTGTGTGTTGTGTACATATAAATGTGTCTTTTTTAATGACCATGTGCTTTTTTCAATTATATACCAAGTGTGCTCCCACCACACCATGTAAAGTGAAACTTGGTGAACTTCACATTTGCAACAAGTGGTGAACTTCACATTTTTATGAAATTAAAATGCGGGGACTTCAACAAATTTTTGTTTAAATGGAGTTTCACTTCTTTTTTAATGACAATGTGTTTTTTTCAATTTTATATCAAGTGTGCTCCCACCATGTAAAACACAATTTGTTGAACTTATCATTTTTATAACTTGAATTAGTTATTTAAAAAATTAATTGTAAATGTCCATCGTAGATATATATATCATGGAGGATGAACGACAAAGATCAACAGAATCCCATATCTCTATGAGAGGGGAGGATCAGGGATCGGGATCGAGAGTTGTTCATGGTGAATTTAAATATAATCTTAAATCTCCATACATGTGTGTACATATGGAATTGATTTTTTATCAAATTTGTGAGTTAAATTAGTTGTTAATAAGTTTCATTTTTTATTTTTTAGGAGCTAATAAGAAGATAAGGGTCTCTACTCTAGCCATGGATGCCCATGTTTCACCTAGTTGTGGTATGGTTTTAACACAATTTAATCAATGATTATGTACACGTGTATTTATATGTATGCATGTATTTTTCAATTGATTATAAATTCATATTTGTTTATAAAGCTTCTCTCTCCTCTCGAGAGGTTGGTGGTGGTTCAAATCCCCTTAGAGGGCCATCAATAAGTGGTAGCAGGTTGCCTGAAGGTGGTGATATTTATTCTCCTAGAGGCCAATCAACAACTGGTGGAGTTGGTTCTCAGCAGGATGGTTCTGGGTCTCAACAGTTTCAGGGTGGAGAAGATGCTAACCAACCACATCGAGGTTGCTATCAATTTCAATATTTTTTTCATTGAATTTGTACAAATTTATTTACATGTGTTTTTTCTAATATACAAAATTTTATATATGTTGATGATGCAGAGGATGAAAATGTTCCAAATATTGGCCAAAATAGATGCAGGGCAGAATGCTACATTCAAGAAAAAGGTTGTCTACCCACCACAACTTATCTGACCGACATTTCTAATATACCATGGGAAAGAAACATGGCACAATGCACCTTACAAAGGTGTCAACAACTTCATGCAAAATTGCGGAGAGATCTCGTGGCTTTGACTCTACCTGTTGAGAGTTGACAAAGCCTCGAAATAGTTACACATTCATTGGGCGAAATAGTAAATGTGTACAAAAATCTTGGGCCAATGACTGATACATTTGTAGAAGTCATGAGAAAGAGAAAGGAAACAGTAATGGGTCCCAATAAATGGGAGGATGTAAAACAAATAGTTACAAAGATATGGCGAATTCAATGTTTAATTTCAAGGAAGGGTCAAAAAGAAAAATGTTGAAGGTGCAATATTTGAAGCACCCCGATATAGCTCACTATTTGTATGATAGGCACCTTGCGGCCTATGGAAGGCTCCCATGGAACGACAAGGTTCCTGTTTATTTTACACAAGTGTTTTACGCAGATTTTTTTTTTTTTAAAATGAAACCCAATTACAATGACCTTCCGTCAGATTTTTTTGGTCCACGGAAAGGTCGATTGTATGACCGTAAGGGCACTAAGTGAGATGTGGAGTTGCCTCGCCCTAAGCCACCATTGGTGATTCGACCTTTTCAGTTCGAAACTTTGCGGTCAGAGATGGATGCGACTTCTCAAATAAGTCGAGAAGCAAGGGATGTCATGATCAACAATGTTTACAGTGGATTTGGTGGAGTCGATGTTTGTCTAAATCGACAAAGAGCACATGAGAATGCACATGCCAATTTTGTGTATTGTAGAGATGAAGAGATTTAAAACATGAATGTTGAAGATCTCTGAATATATGCAAAGAATTTTCGCAATTTTGGCAAGACTTGATTCTTCATGAGGAAGAGGGCATGGGAACGGTATGTGTTAATGACCTTAGGGTTCAATTATTTTAACACATACATGTGTAAAATTTGTAATAAATACATGTGTATGTACATGTATACATTTATTTGTACGTACATTAATCTAACAAAAATGTATCATTATATGTTAAAGCACCATTTGAAGTTGTCACGCATGATGAATGATGAAAATGTTAATATCCCGTTCGGGACCTCTGGTTCAAACAATGCAGATGGATCTCACCATCAAAATATGTTGGCAAATGTTAGTGTTTTTTAAGTGATATTTTAAAAATAAATAATTGTTCACACATGTACATGTATATATAAATATAATAATAAAATGTTTTAACAGATTCCAATTCCGTCCGATGTTTTTGGGATGGCGGTACCTTCTTCTTCCTTGGGAGATGTACCTTATACTTCCTTAGGAGATGTGCCACATCCACAAAAATTATGGACAGTTTTTCACTTTTAAAATTTATGTTTAAGTTATATATATATATATTCCACCTCAAAAAGTTCCATTTAAAATTGAGATATATATATCTATATCTTGAGTTATTTTAAATTTTTGAATTTTAGGTTCTTGGAGATTTTCTTTTGGAGCCTCTCTTAGGAGATGTCCCAAATTCACCTGCAGAAGTATTCAATTTTTCACTTTTATATATATATATGTGTGTGTGTGTGTGTGTATTTAATTTAGTTATAATTTATAAATTGAAGTTTATTTAAGTTTTATTATAAATTGAGATCTTGATCTTGAGTTATTTTATACTTTTAAAATTTTGAATTTTAGGTTTCTATAGAAGATTTCTTTAATCCATGGACTCTAGCGACGGAGATAGGAACATCCACACCATTTCAACCATTTGAACAAGTTGTCTAACTTTTTTTTAATATTATTGAAAATAAGTTTATATATGTACACGTGCATTTTCATTTGAAATTTTTTAATATATATATATATATATATATATATATATATAATTGTACATGTATATTGTACAGTTTACCATTGCAGATGTTCCCATGGGGGTGAAACTTGTTGCAGGTTATCAAATGGAGAGGGAACCTCATGAGGTATTGCATGATTTTTTTTTATATTTTGTTTTTTACATGAAGTTCTATATATATTCTCACTCATTTTTAAAACATCAAATTTTAATGTTTGTACATGTGCATTGTGTACAGGTTTCCCATGCTTCGCATGATAGTGCGCGGATTGAGACCCTGATAGGAAAGATGCTACATCCATCTCTATTTGATGGACATGATTTGTAGATTTGATTTCAAGATTTAGACAGTATTAAATTTACTTTTTTATATATTATCTAGATGCATTGTTATATATATATATAACTTGATACTTGATACTTGATACTTGTGAGATCTACAATTTTTGGACATATTTTATTACAGTGTTAATATAATTTGTTTTGTTCCAAAAAGTTAAGTTTTGGATGGTTTTAGTACTTTTGGCATGTGAATGTGAAGTAATTTTGTTATATAATTTGTTTGGTTTTTAAAACTTTTAAGTTTTGGATAATTGAACTACTAGTAATGTTGTCATCTATAAATTAATGTTTTGCTTTTGAACTACATTTGGCATGTTATGTAATGACGTGTTATAATTTGTTTTGTTTTTAAAATTTAAGTTTTGGATGCTTGAAGTACATTTGGCATGTGAAGTAATGTTGTGATCTATAATATTTTATTAAATTAAAAGTTAAGTTTTGGATGGTTTCAATATACATTTGGCATGTGATATAATGTTAAATGTTTTTATTGGATAGTTGAACTATAATTGGCATGGCATGTGAATTAATGTTACATAATATAATCAAAAAGTTTTTAAAACTCAAGTTTTGGATGGTTTCAATCTACATTTGGCATGGGATATTTAATGTTAAATTTTTAATGTTTTTATTGGATAGTCAAGAACTAAAATTGGCATGGCATGTGAAGTAATGTTGTGATCTATAATTTTTTGTTAAATTAAAGGTTAAGTTTTAGATGGTTTCAATCTACATTTGGCATGTGATATAATGTTAAATGTTTTTACTAGATAGTTGAACTATAATTGGCATGGAATGTGAAGTAATGTTGCACGATATATAATCAAAAAAAAATTAAAACTTAAGTTAAATGGATGGTTTCAATCTACATTTGGCACATGTGATATAATGTTAAATTTTTTTATTCGATAGTTGAACTACAATTGGATTGCATGTCAAGTAATTTGTGATATAATCAAAAAGCTTTTAAAACTAAGTTTTGGATACCATTTCAATCTACATATGGCATGTGATGTAATGTTAAACATTTAATGTTTTTATTGGATATTTGAACTACAATTGGCATGACATGTGAAGTAATTTGTTTTGATATAATAAAAAACTTTTTAAAATTCAAGTTTTGGACATGGTTGAAGTACATTTGGTAAGTTTTAAAAAAAAAAACCACTCAAACAATAGTATGTAGTATGTAAATTTTTCATCAATGCACATAGAACATATTCGACCATTGGACAGACAAATTTTGTACTAGATTTTCAATCAGGAATAGAGATGTGGGTCAAATCCCACCAAAAGTTGAAGAAGTGCTCTAAGTCCCTTGTCTGAAAGGAATATTCGTACAAAATTATACTGCGGATGATTTATTTACATTGTGGATACTTTTTACCAAAAAATCCCACAAGAAAAACTGGGCATGCATTGAGTTCGTGTATATATCCAGTACATGCAACATTTTTCATCAATGCACATAGGAAAACTACTTTCAGTTAATTGCACTCTAGAACATATATATTGAGTACGTGAAACATTTTTCATCAATGCACATAGTAAAACTACTTGAACAGTTAATTTCATTCTAGAACATATATATATATATATATGTGTGTGTGTGTGTGTGTGTGTGTGTGTGTGTGTGCAACATTTTTCATCAATGCATATATAAAAAAGCTACTTTCAGTTGATACTAGAGTGTGCATGTACCAAAAAAAATTGTACATGTGCAAACACTTGCACAAATAACATAACAAGGCAACTCAATTTTTAATTGAGTACTAGAAGTTCTAGAACATATAATCCAAAGAGAATAAATTGTTGGGCAGTTTATTCAAAAAAATTCCAATGGAATGTCATCTTCAATAATCTGTTTACGATCAGATTTTGACATTTTCCATTTCTTAATATTCGTTTTTTTCTTTGATTGAACCTATATCAACTTTATGCGTGTTGCACACACCAAGTGACTATATTGACAACTTATGAAATCAGGTTCATAGTCTTCAAAGTAAACAAAATTTCCACTTTGATTAGTTTGTATGAAAAAATAACCTTTCAGTATAATAGATCCTCTTTCATATAGAAATACGTGATCATTACAGTCTTCTAACAATTTTATTTTTCGTTCAGTGCAACGCATCAAACAATACTTCACATTTTCATCGTTGTCAGTAGGTGCAATTACAGCAAAAACATCTCTTGCACAATAAAACAAACTTGACAAAATTATACATATTCAAATTTTATTTCTAGATCTTTTTCATTAGAAAGCAATTCAAATGTTACCTTCTCTAACAAGATCGGAAACTCGATCAGCATTGGATGATATTGTAGTCTCCTCTGATTGCATTTCTTCAAACATTGCAATGGACATTTTGCCCTTTGTATTTAGCTCTGCATGTTTCCAATCTTTTACATACATTTTGTTTTCACAAACATCATTGGATTTTGTGTTGTCTATGCAAATAGGAAAAAAACAAGAATATTTTCTTTTATCCAATGCAAACACATTTTTAAATGACTTTGTTTTAATTGAATGCAATTTTCGAGTCCCTTTTATTGTTTCAACGTCATTTCCAATTGATCTATCTACGTCTTTGATCCCAATATGCCAAAAAAGCCTTTATCTGGAAAATTTAAAGAAGAATGTAGATATGATATCAAAATACAATCAAAGATAATCATTGTGATAAATGTACACTATTTATTTAATTAGATATCCAATAAAAATTAAATTGAATGTACCTTCGCACATCCCTTGATCGGTTAGTCTCATGGCTTAGAGCAGTGATGCACCATTAAACAAATTCTTTCGCGTCCACAAGTCAGATTGCAGAGGGGTTCATTTGATATCTTCGAAGTGCTTGTTTTATGCATGCCCCTGCACTATCATGTTCTCATTTTCCATGGCCAGTCTCAAAGAAATTCCAACAATATTTAATGCAAGTTTTCTTATGAAGACAACACAACCAAAAGAATGATCGTGCAGATTTGAATTGTCCTATGCATCTGTCTGACCATATCCAATGTTCATTGAATGTTATTCCATGATTTTTCAAGGAATCATAAATTTTTCTAAAACAATGTTTTACAGAATATGTATCAAGTGTACGATCGTCACTGATATAAAAGTGATATTCTTTAATAATATGTCGATTTTCACTGGTGATTTCTATATGATCGATGTTTTGTTCAGCATGTCTATATAGAATATGGACGAGCATGGAGACTTGGTCAGAATGATAGTATTCACTCTGAATTTCTTTTTGTGGAACAAATGTGTATTTTTCTACAAAATAAATTATTGACAAAGTGGTCTTTGGTGGAAAAAAATTCAAGTTTGCACTGGGTAGTCTACCAAGGACTCATGGAGTCTTGATGTATGTGTGCTACATATAATTTCTATGAACTTTCTATAAATTCTCTCACAAAATTCTCTTCTTCCTGTCATTCAGTGTCTTTTAACACTATTTGCACCTTGAATCGATGTACGGATATATTCATATCTCTTCCATTTCACTTTCATGTTGGACAATGATTGATCATTTATATCAATACGATATTTGTTTTGAAATTTAGTCAAATTTCCACAATCATCGCATTTTTACCACCAACACATTTCTTTTTGTAAAATAGTTCATCGCTTTCTCTTTCACATAGAATTTGAGATATGAAATCACGGATAGTGGAAGGAGGAGGTGAATCCTTCCATAATGTTCTACCGAAATCAAAGAATGTGTCATAATATAACTCAAATTCCACATGATAACGGAAACAAAAAGTGTCGCGTACGGTGATAGGTTTTACATACCATGGTTTTTGTTGAACAAAAGCACTTATTGAAACATGAATTTCACGATTCTCTTCTTTGAACTTGTTGAAAATTTCTATTTGAGTGGTTTCCAAGAAATTTTTTTCATGTTCTTTGTACTGATTTCGTGTTATTCTTCTTCAGATCACATGCCTTGCAATTGGTGAAACACGCGAATTGTTCTTCCAATATTCATATATTATTTTTTTAACATTTTCTCCAAGTCTATCTTTATATGGTTGCCTACAAATATCTCTCCAACAAGCAAGTTCACCATTTACATCTATTTGCAACCAAAATTTCTGATGTTTGTGCAAAGTTTTTCGTGAGGTTCCTAATACTCATGCCATAGATTTTACCAAGAGATTCTCTTTAGTACTTGATGAAACCACTACCATATGTATTGCTCTACGTACAACTGAAACATTTTTCTGTCTAGATATTTTAATTGAATTTATAGCACTATTTCTATTTTGTATCACATTTTCCTTCATATTTTTATCTTTGGTTGATTTTCGAATACCCAATAAAGTCGTAGCTTCTTTTAATTTCCTTAATGATAGGAGACCTTTCAACATTTGGGCTTGAACTGACACATTTTCCTTCATGAAATACTTCTCAAAAATGCGGTTAACACAATATCGTATATAATGGTCAGCTTTTTTATCTCCATATGTGTGAGTGTCAACATTTTCTAACATCTCGTCATCGACATTGATTTCATTTGTACATATTCGAATGAATAGTACATAATAAGTTTACATATTCAATAAATTAATAAATTAATAAATATATGTATAATTTTAATAATACGTGCATGTGTTCAACATATATATATATATATATATATATACCTTGTGATTCAATTTCTTCACTTGAATTTCTTTCATCATTTTCACCATCTTCAATCATTGGTTCAATATCTCTTTCACTTTCTCTTTCAAAATTGTGTATCTCATCATCAATGTTTTGAGGAATATCTCTCTCTGTTTACATTGCAAAATATTTTTCAAATTAGTTCATCAAATAAAAATTAAGCTTCACATTTTACACTAGGAAAATTTTAAATACATCAAAATCATGATATTTATATTTACATACTTGTTTCAACTTCTAGTTGAGGTTGATTTTCCCCTTCAATATTTGAGAGTGCTTCTAACTTTCTTTTGCGAGATTGTCTTGTCTCTTCTCTACATTCCTCAAGGTCTCTTTTTTTATCATATTTTGTCGTACAATTTCTTTGATTTCCCATGATAATAGAGTATGAAGTTCGAAAATTTTCCTTCAAAAATTTAGACAAAAACTCAATTAAAAAACATCATAAAAGATTTAATTTAAAAAAAAACTAATTTTAAATTTTTTGCAAAAAATACATACTCCAATCCAAAACACCTACTTTAAAAAATTCAAGAAAAAAATGTCTTATAAAAATTAAAAGAAGTTCAAAATATTTCCTTCCAATTCTTACAAAAAAAAAAAACTCATTTAAAAGTTACACAAAAACTCATTACAAAAGATTTACTTCAACCGAAAACCAAAAAATTTCCTCTTGAAATTAAGCCCAAATTCATACTTTGAAAAAAAATGAAGCCCAAAAAACTTTATCACATACCTCCAAGAAATGTCTTTTGAATTTACCTCCAAGAAATTTTGAATGTACCTTCAAGAAAATTCTTTAAACCCAAAAAAATTCCTTTCAAAATCAGATTAAATGTATGAAAATAATGTGTCTCAAAGAAAAGTCCTTTGAATGTAGCTCCAAGAAAAGTCCTTAAACCCAAAACAATTCTTTGCAAAATCAGATCAAGAATTTTCTAAAAGCAGACCAAACTTGCGAAAATATGCGAAAATAATAAATGGTTTTGCAGAAATTTATATTGCCACGAAATGTTTTTTTTTGGAGGGGCTCGACGGTACTTTATGGCCGACGGAAAGATAAGTAAAATTTCAGCCGAAATTCTAATATATAGTTTGGACGAACTAATTTTTCTTTTTATTTAACGTGTCATCTGCACAAAAAATAGTTCAGCCGAACTAACGTGTCACCAGTTACGCAGAGCCAAGCCCTGAATATGTTTTTGCAACTTTGGACTGATTAAACTCCATGAAAAATTATGAATTAACTATCGGAACAAAGACAAGCATTTTTAGAATTGAATCTAGTTTCAGGAAATACAACTTTCATGGATTTTCATAAATATTTACTAATTTTAATTAATTTTGTAATAAAACGAATGCAAACAATTTTTGAAGGTCATTGTGATTCAGTGAAATAAAAATTTTGTATCTTCCAAAATAAATTGTAAAAAAAATTGAAAATATTATCGTACATTATATTGGTCCGTTGTCTCTAATGGGTAGCTTTTAGATTTTTAGTTTATAACTTATATGTTAAGAAATTTCTTGCGCCGCGAAACATATTTGAAATATGTAGTTTTTCATATTGGACCAGTTTAAAAAATTCTAGCAATTATGATATGCATCCATTGGCTTTGTAAATATGATGAAATTGAAGTAGACTCTGTCTAGATTGTTGTAACACATTTTGTTTCTCAAAAACACAAATTTTCAAAGAATGCAACATTGCGTATTAACATGAATTCTTATGAATCCGTTGATTGTTAAAAAACACACACTCAAAGAAATTCTAAGTTGACATAACAAATGTATAAAAAAATTTCAAAAAATAAGTAATAGAAAGCTAACAAAATTTCTGACAACTTTTATTTTTATCGCAAAATGAAATTCTAAACAGAAAAATTGTTATAGCTTGCAGAAAGTTGAATAACTGAAAAAAATGAAATATTTTTCTCAAAAAATGGCAAAAAGTGTAACCCAACTTCACATTTTCACCTAATTTAGTTAAGTTTCCTCTTCCCACATTTACCCAAGATACCTCGTCCGCTGGGGTAAACATATGATGAAAGGATAATATGATATGATTCAACCTCCTAGGTCACCTTAAGAAAGTGGAACCAACATCACACAACTACATAGACCTTCTGCACCTTCTACAGAACACCTAGGAGCCATCCAAACCTTCCAGGAGGCTATCCGCTGAGATAAATTGACATTTAGTGCATCAATCCCCCGGTCACTCCCTTGATATGGGAAAGAGTGTGATTGAAAACCTATAGTCACTCACACATGGGATTTTGTGTGACTGGGGACTTTTCTAGGTAGTTCTGAGCCTGTGACATCGATTTATGTGCTATTTTTCCAAGCCTAAGGCTCAAGCCACTTCCAAGAAATCCATGACACTTCCAAAACTGAAAGATAACTATGGAATAATGATATAAATGCAATCATTTGAACAAGGACTTGAATGAACCCCTACTAGCAATGAGAGGAATTTCTTCAAACATGTCACAAATATGTAATCTATATGTTTAAATAGTAGATCTGAGCATAAGGGTCTCATAATTATCTGAGAATCACTAAGAAGCATTTTTGCCTCATCACATTAGCTGCATTATCATTTATTGGGTCATATATTCATTGCTCGTTCATTTACAAATCAAAACATGATGAGAACCATACATTTTCACTGTCATAAAATATGCTCATAATAAACATATAACCAATAGAAATATCAAGGATACAACAACCATATAATCCACATATAAGCTAGTACATTTTCACTTAAAATACTGAGGATAAAATCTTATTAATGAATGCAAAATCCAACCCAGTATGGGACTACCACATTCTACCCGACTGTAGATTCTTTGAGCCAAATCTCTCTTCATCCAATCACCCCCTATGCCATATTCCAAGCATGAATGTGGGACTCAAACCAAAAGTACCAACTAGGGCTTCCCAAGGCTAAACCACCTCACCCTCATTGATAGAAATCGGCTTTACCAAAATACTCACCGGATCACTAGGCCAAAATAATAAATATGTAATACTAGGATTTACCATGATCTCCACCAGATCACTATGCCAAAACAAGCATGGATGCCACCAGATTTATCCACCTACATTGTGACGAATTTTCATGTCTCCTAGTCTCTAGGCTTTACCGCAATCGACATTGGGTCACTATTCCCTAATCGAGACTCCACCCTCTAGGCTTTACCGTATATCCCATCCTGAGATTCTTATCCTGATTGAGAGTACCCACCTCTAGGTTTCACCGTATATCCATCCATCCACTACTTGAGCATTCCTAGGCCCACCAAGGAAACACAAAATTTGGCTTTACCACAACCCATAGTCTGGTTCAGCGGTTATTATGCCATGTGTTCTTTCATTCAAAGATCCACCTCATTCAACTTCAAATCCATCCACCAATCCATCTTAACCAAAACATGAGAACCCCATCACACCATCGCTATCTATAAATGGAAAGGATAGGCTGAAAAACACTGTCACACCTGGAAAAACCCATGCCAAGGACAACAAGATAACAAATAACACACATGAAACACCATTCATTCCCAATCTAGCAAGGAAACCAAACATGTAAATCAATACCTACAGAGAATCTCATTGTAGCTTATTGATCATGCTCTTCCTTGCTTGATATTTGTTTCCTCTTTGCCTCCTTTTCCTTTCTTGATCCAATGCTAAAATGCTCCAAGTAAACTCTAAGTGTTCAAGTGTTTTAGAGAGAGAATAGAGAGAGAAATCCAAAACTGAACTAAAAAAAAGGTACCACCTGATCCTCAAGAGCCCTTTATCAATTAGGCCTCTATTTTCTTCAGTTTCCATTATTTTCCTTCATTTTCCTCCTCACATGCAACCTGTGACCTTTTACCTTCCTTTTATTCTAATTTCCATTATTTTCATAAATAAAATGCCAATTAATGCCACTTTTCCTTTCCAAATCCTTTTTCATTGCCTTTTCTAATTTCCATAGCCATAATAAACCAAATGAAAAATCGCTAGGGTGCTTTTCCCAACATTCAGCTTGGAATAAGTGTCCCATAATAGTGGTTATTATTTTTCCTTTATTAACTTTTATTAGATGTAATTTTCACCCGGGTTGTTACAGAACCCTCCCCATTGGGGGACACTATCCTTGGTGTTAAACCACACCTATACCTCAGCAAAATCGATGAAAAGAAAACATACTGCCCATGGAGATTTATAACTTAGCACATTGTAGTATTTACAATCATCACCCTGTTGAGAAGTAAACCAACATGAAAACCATAATGACGTGACACCATACTACTCATTAGATATTTATAACATAGCTCATGGTGGTATTTACATCCATATACATATGTACATATACCAAAACATCACATCAAACATATATCAAGGACATTTTCTCAACCAATGAATAGAGAAGGATGCATAGCTCGCATCTGATCTGTCATCTCCCATGTAGCTTCATTAGGCCCAAAGTGCTTCCACTACACTTTAACCTTCTCGATTTCTTGATTTCTGAGCATGAGCACCTTTCTCTACAATATACACTGTGATTCCAGTTCTAATTCTCCTTCTGGATCCACATGCAATACATACTAGTCAATCACACGATCAACATCTTTAACATATTTCTTAAGCAATGATACATGGAAAAAATCATGGGCTTTCACTGTCGAGGGCAGTGCAAGTCAATAGGCTATTGGCCCAATCCTAAGGTTCCATATTGACACATGGTACAACCCGCAAGGATCTCTTCTTTGGTTTGATGCACAAGTAAACTTGTTCCCCAACCTGAAACTCCTTAAACAACATGTCCTGATATGCGTAAATTGGTGTTTATCCTTTTATTCCTTTATATTCTTCTTGATTACATGCATTTCTTGTTCCATTTACGCCAACATGTACAGTCCAATCAACACCTTGTTAACTGGATCACTCCAACTGATGGGAGTATTGAAACTCCACACATACAATGTCTGAAATAGACTCATCCTCAATGACTCCTGATAACTATTGTTGTAAGTGAATTCTACTAGTGGAAGATACTCTTCCCATTTTTTGTTAGGTCCCTATATTACCACTGTAGTCTTTTATTTCTGTTACTGTAGCCCCCTTATTGTTATTGTTGTACCCCTGTAACCCCAATAATATTATTATTATGCCCTTACATTATTATTGTTAGGTTGGCTAGGATTATACTGTGACCCCATGGACTCCTATATATAGAAGGAGGTTTGTCATTTGTATCATCAAAGATTTTTTCATTTATGTAATGTAAATTAGATTTCCCCCTCGAAGTTTCTTATTTCTAAGGTGTTGATCTCTCTTTATTCTATTTTTGGAGCTAGTTTCATAACATTTGGTATCAGAGCTTTGGATTCTAGGGTTTCGCTGCTCCAAGCAGGTCATTGTGGAATTGTTACTATAATTTTTTTTCTATGAATGTCCAGGAGATGAAATTTTAGCACGAGAAGCCAAAATCCTGAGGAAATTCATGTAAAAAATTCATGTCTTGGTTCGCAATTATTTGGAGATATGATTTATGGAAGTTAGGGTTTTTCTAGGCTACCGAATTTCATCTCAAACAAGTGACCATAGGAAAATCATCATAACTCTCTCTCTGAGCATCAGATTGGAATTCTGTAAATAGTGGACGCAAGTACACGGACTGTAGTTTCCTGTATATCAATTGCACAGCTGAAGGAGGAAACAGTGACACGTGGCATACCATTCAAGTTCGCTCTACTGAATTAGTCCATAATTAGGTCATTGTGGGAGATTGGGCATAATTTTGTCTTGAAGAACCCAAATCAAGTCATACATGTGGCATTCGAAAGAAGATTTAGAGGGATGTTATAGGTCAAATTTTAGATATTGAAGATCTGAAGTCACAGAGATAATTTAGTTCCAATATCGAGCTCCTCAAAATCAAGAAAAAGGTGTGTGTGTTTTTTTCAATTTGCATAAGTCTTATTTGAAAAATTAGTTTGAATTGATTCCAAGGGAATATTGTAGAATAGATATCAGTATTGGGTTCTAAAATCCCCCCTAAAAATAATTCAACACTCATCAAGCCTTTAGAAGGCTCTATTGTGACTCATGAAGACGAAGAAGTGCAACATGACATATCAAAATTATAAGAGCAAGTGCACCAAATTTCTCTCTCACAAAGAGAAACAAAAAATGAAATGGAAGTTTTGAAGAAAGGCGTGGAAGCTAAGATGGATGGTTTGAAGAAAGGCGTGGAAGATGAATAATGGAATGGAGGCTAAGATGGATGGCATGGAATCTAGTATGGAAACAAAGATGGATGACATGGAAGCTAAGATCGATGAAAAAATTAAAAACATGGAAAACATGAAGAATGATCTCAAAGAATACATGGAAGGTTTGACAAAGTTGCTACAAGAAATGTTTCCTAATGGCGAAACGATAGTAGAGGAAACTCATGATGAGAAAAAAATAAATGTTAATAGCGATTTCATAAACTCTAATGTTGGATGGAAGAACCACCATATTCCAAAGATGGATATGAGGAAGTTTGATGGCAAGGATCCCATAACATGGATATTACAGATGGAGCAATATTTTGATCTCAATAATGTGCAAAACACACAAAAGGTACGCATTTCAACTTTACATTTAGAACAAAATACATTTGAATAGTATCGATGGATTTTCTCCCGTAAAAAATTGTCACATGGTCAATTTTTACGAAGGAAATGATAGCACATTATGAGGATAAAAAGAGCAACACCTCATTTATCCAATCGATAAATATCAAACAAAAGGTTTTAGTAGTGGAGCACATTGAGGACTTCCAAAAATTTAATATAAGGGTAACTGATATTCCAAAGGAACACATGATTGATGTCTTCATAGGGACTTTAAAAGATAACATCCAAAATGAGGTTCGCCTATGGGACCCTGATTCATTGGAGAAGGAATTCAAGTTGGAAAGAAAAATTGAATGTAAAATTATGGCGAAAAGGAGGCTTACCATTCACATCTATAAAGACAGAAGTGTTGCTACTCCTAAAATTCCACAACCTACAAGGTTGACACCACAACAATTGGAAGAAGAAATAGAAAAAGGGCTTTGCTACAGTTGTGATAGCAAATACACTAAAGTTCATAAGTGTGTTGAGAAGAAATAATTTTACATATATTGTGAATAGGAGGAAGAAAATGAACAAGAAACTTCAAAAGAAGAGGATATACACCATAAACCAACCCTAGAAGAAGAAGAAATGAGTTTGACCATATAGTGTAATGCATTGGCAGGAATTACCACTCCTCAAACTCTCAAGATCAAAGGACATATCAAGAAGAAAAAGGTAATAGTGTTGATTGATTCAGGTAGTAGCTATAATTTTATTCATTGTAAGGTAGCAAAGGAATTGAATTTTTTCCTATACCCAGCACCATAATGTCAAGTGATGGTTGAAAATAGAAGAACTATAAATTTATCTGGAAAATGCCATAATATCAAGCTAACCATGGCCGAATATGTATTGAATAGTCAAATGCTTTCCATTCCAATGGGAGGTGCCAATGTTGTACTAGGAGTACAATGGTTACAATATTTGGGGACGGTAGCTTTTAATTTTCAAGAAATTTTCTTGAAATATTTTTCAGAACGAAAGGAAGTTGAATTACGAGGTATCACACGGAAGCTAGGAAAGATAATAAGTTCTAATGTCATGACAAAGCTTTTGAATAAAGAAAAACGAGGCATAATTGCACAGTTATGCTCACTAGAAGTTCCAACATCAAAATCAGCTATTTCTCCGGATCTCCAAAAAGTATTGGACAATCATTCCAAGGTGTTTGAAACTCCCAAAGGACTCCCACCTATTCATGATCATGATCATGATATTCATTTGATTCCATGAATTCTTCCTCCAAACATCAGGCCTTATAGATATCCTTATGTCCAAAAGAAAAAAATTGAACGTATGATTGCATAAATGTTAGACGCTGGTATAATTAAACCTAGTCAAAGCTATTTCTCTGCTCCAGTAGTATTGGAGCACAAGAAGGATGGATCATGGCACATGTGTCCAGATTATAGGGAGCTCAATAAACTCACTATTAAAGATAAATTTCCCATTCTTGTGATTGATGAATTATTGGATGAATTACATGGAGCAATTTATTTTACCGAGTTGGATCTTCATTAAGGATATCATCAAATTAGAATGAAGACTAAAGATATTCTGAAAACAACATTTTGAACTCATGAGGGTCATTATGAATTTTTGGTCATGCCTTTTGGCCTTACCAATGCATCTTCTACATTTCAAGGGTTGATGAATTTCATTTTCAAACCCTTCCTTAGAAAATTTGTGCTATTATTTTTTGATAATATACTACTCTACAGTAGGTCTTAGAAGGATGATGTTCAACATGCTGACAGGCTGCTCAAATTATTGGACGAGAAAAAATTATATGCAAAAACATCCAAATGTTTCTTTGGAGTACAAGAGATGGAATATTTGGGCCATATTGTATCTCGCGAGGATGTTAATGTAGACCCTAAAAAAATTAAATCCATTAAGGAATGGAAATTCCCCACAACCATAAAGTAGTTGCAAGGATTTCTCAAGTTAACAGGGTATTATCGCAAGTTCGTTAAGAATTATGGGAGAATAATAGTACCTCTAACAACATTATTGAATAAATATGCATTTTCATGGACTTCTAAAGTAACCAAGGCCTTTGAACATCTTAAAGAGGAAATGTGCCTAGCACCAGTCTTAGCTATGCCAAACTTCACAAAAACCTTTATTGGGAATGTGATTCCTCGGGAAATAGAATTGGTGTTGTTTTAATGCAAGAAGGAAGACCCGTTGCTTTTGAAATTCGTTCAATCAAAGGAAAGTATTTACATAAATCTATTTATGAAAAGGAAATGTTAGCAATACTACATGCACTAAATAAATGGTGACCTTGCCTAATGGGAAGACACTTCAAGGTAAAAACTGATCATGATAGTCTTAAACACTTTTTTCAACAAAGACTATCTTCAGAAGCGCAGAAAAAATGGGTCACAAAGATGTTGGGTTATGACTTTGAAATCATCTACAAAAAAGGGAAGCTAAATGTTGTTACAGATGCACTCTCAAGAAAGGATGAAGAGGTGGAAACATTGCTTTGTTCCATTTCTATTATTTAACCAGATTGGATAACCAAAGCAAGGGATGAATGGAAGAAGGACGAAGAAGTGTGGACACTCATTCAAAAGTTGCAACAAGATCCTAGTACATCTGATACATTTATTTGGAAAAATGATTCCTTATGGTACAAAGATCACTTATATCTTTGTAATAATTCCCAACTAAAACAAAATATTATTTTGGAATTGCACACTTCTCCTTTAGGAGGACACTCAATATTTTTAAAAACTTACCACAAAGTGAAGAAACAATTTTTTTGGGATGGCCTTAAATCTGATATTCAAATTTTGTGGTGGAATGTTTGGTTTGCTAACAAAATAAAGTTAAGACAATTAATACCCCGAGTCTTATACATCCTTTATCAATTCCAAGTCAATTTCGGGAGGAGATTTCAATGGATTTTATCACAGTTTTACCTAAGTCCAAAGTAAAGAGCGTCATAATGGTTGTACTTGATAGAATTACCAAGTATGCACACTTTTTTTCATTATCTCATCCATTTAAAGCAAGTACAGTTGCTACTGCATTTGTGGAAACAATTCAAAAGCTACATGGAAACCCCAATATTATTGTAAGTGACAGAGATCCCATTTTTACTAGAAATTTTTGGACGGAATTATTTCTTTTTTGGGTACTCAACTAGCTCATAGCTCATTTATCATCCTCAATCTGATGGTTAAACTAAGATAGTGAATAAATGTTTGGAAGGATATATTCATTTTTTGTATCTGATAAACAAACACAATGGGTCAAGTGGTTACCTCTCATTGAATGGTGGTATAACACTTCCTTCCATACTGTAGTAAAAATGACCCCATTTGTGGCACTTTATGGATTTCATCCACCATCCATTACATCATATTTAAGAGAAAATTCTAAGGTTCAAGCAGTCAAAGATCACATTGAGCATCAACAAGAAGTTCTCCAACTCTTAAAGGATAACCTAAATTTGACACAAAATCGAATGAAACCACATGCAGATCAACATCACAGCAAGAGAAGTTTTGATGTAGGAGACTGGGTATTTTTACGGCTACAACCATACAAACAAATGTCCCTCAAGCAAGCTAATAATGATAATAAATTATCGCCAAATTAATATGGTCCTTACAAGGTGTTTCAAAAGATTGGTACTACGGCATACAAATTAGAGTTTCCTGCTTCTTCGCGAGTGCATCCAAATTTCCATGTTTCATTCTTAAATAAGGTTATAGGTGAAAAAATTCCAGTTCAAACAATATAGCCATAACTGGATGAGGAAGGAAAAATCATATTGGAATCTGAAGAAGTCACGGAAACAAGAACTCGACAACTACGAAATCAATCAATTTAAGAGTATCTCATCAAGTGGAAGAACTTACCCACTGAATATTCTACATGGGAGGATGAGAATTTTATACAAAAGCATCCTGAGCTACTCAAGCATTAAGGACAACACTTTTTTGAAGGAGAGTGGCATGTTAGGTCCCTATATTACTAGTGTAGTCCCTTATTTTTGTTAGTGTAGTCCCTTATTGTTGTTAGTGTAGCCCCCTTATTGTTATTGTTGTACCCTTGTAACCCCAATATTTTTATTGGTGTGCCCTTCCATTATTATTGTTAGGTCGGATAGGATTATATTGTGACCCCATGGAATCCTATATATAGAAGGATTTTTTTTCATTTGTATCATCGAAGAATTGTTCATTTATGTAATGTAAAGGAGGTTTCTCCCTCAAAGTGGCTTATTTCTAAGGAGTTGATCTCTCTTTTCTTCTATTTTTGGAGTTGGTTTCATAACACTTTCATTGATGATGCATCACATACATCCTTAACATGTCCTCCAATATCCCGTTGACCCTCTCTATATATACATTTATATGTGCATGATAAGTTGTATTGAAGGCAAACTTTGTACCTAAACCTGCAAACAACTCCTTCCAAAACATGGAAGTGAAATTTGCATCCCTGTCTGACACAATATTCTTTGGAACACCATGAAATCTGACCATGTCCCTAATGAACACTTGTGCCATATCATTAGTTGAATACGTAGTCTTCACTAGAGAAAAGTGTGCTACTTTAGTCAATGTGTCCACAACAACCATGATGGAATCATGTAGTCTACATGTCTTGGGAAAACCTATGAAGAAATCCATGGAAATGATCTCTCGTTTCCACTTTGGAATCGGAATTGTATGTAGCATTCCACTTGGAATCCTACACTCTACGTTTAGCTGCTAAAAATCCAAACATCTACCCACAAACTCTACCACATCCTTCTTCAAAATCGGCCAATAATATAATTTATTTGCTGCGATCAATGTCTTCTAATAACATGGGTGACCTGAATATGGTTTCACATCAAACTCCCTTAAGATAATATTCCTTATCTCACTACTATCTCGAACATATATCCTGTCTCTAAACCTGACCAATCCATTTGTTGTAAGAAAATTGTCCACATCTTGTGCACCTGTACTAGTACATATACTCTGTTGTAACCTGTGTCTAAGATCCATATACCTAACATCTTGTTGACCTGCTTGAAAGATCCTATCCTGTAAGTCTGTCCCATAAGAACTGTAGTTGCAATGTTATTTACCTATATCCACTTGTTAAGAGATTCCACAGCCCTATTCTCTTTCCCTTGATGTACCTGATTTCAAAATCAAAATAGCTGATCGTGGACAACAATCTAGATTTCCTCGCATTTATATTTGGTTGGTCAAACAAGTATCTCAACCCACTACTATCACTCATCGGTACAAACCTCCCTCCAAGAAGATAGTGCCTCCACATCTTCAAATTATTTATGATCACTTCCAACTCAATATCATGTTTCAAATAGTTATACTCATGTTCATTTATTTTCTATGACTCATAACATACCACCTATCCTTCCTACATAAGGAATCCACCAAGTCCCCTCTTGCAATCATATGCGCATACCACAAACTCTTTGTCCAAATATGTGATTTTTAACACTGGAGAATTTGTCAACAATTGCTTCAACTGGTCAAAATTTGTTGCACATTCCTCTTTCCATTCAAATTTCTTACCTTGCCTCTGGAATGACGTAATGGGATATGAAATCCAAGAGAAATTCTTTATGAACCTCCTATAGTAACCTACTAACCCCATGAATTATCTCACCTCGTCCACATTTCTCGGATATTCCCACTCCATGATATATCTTGTCTTCTTTGGATCTACTTATATGCCTTCCTTGGAGACCACATGCCCCAAGTAATGTACCTCTGTCTGAAATGTTAGCTCTCTGTAATTTGCAAGATTGGAAAATACAAACTGCAGAGAGAACACTTGAACCACTTTGGGATTCTAGGATCTAGCCCTCCTGAATCCAGAGAGGGATCTCTCTATTAAGTGCAAAGATTGAATTATCTTTAAGGCTTTTAATGTGTGATATTAGGCTAGTTATGACGAACAAGGGTTTTTGTTTGTTTTTGGATGGTTGAGCATGATTTTTAGTTGAGTGGAAAGTCCTAAATGAAATATTTTCAAAGGTGTGAATTTGCAAGCAATCAGAACAAGCTTTGTCTAATTGGATAGATATAATGCTGGTTTTTAGTCCATTGGGCTATGGAGTCATAAAAGGGTTTAATTATGCAACAATTTCAAGAGTGGTCCAAGGGGCAAGTCATCTATATCACAAGATCTCTGAGATTAAATGATGGAATGGAACAATAAAGTGTTGGAGGGGTGGAAACAGACAATAATTTCAACTAGGATTTATTAGTCTATCCAAACAAGAAAATCCTTTTAAGTAACTATTTAAAACTAGCCAAAGGACAGGGCTAACCATAGACTTCTTTGGGCAAGTTCGTACTAAAGCTAACTCAACAGACAAGCAATCCAGTAATCCACATAATTACTTTCAGAAGGAATGAAAACAGATAAGAAAAACGAAGTGTAGCCTAAGATCAAATAAGATGCTTTTAAATCTAAATTGCTTTCAGCATACTCTTAGGGAAACTTTCAGAACCACCTTTGGAGAAAGAAGCTAGAAAACAGGGCAAACCATCACTTTTCTAGTCCAAATTTACAAAGTAAATAATGAAAATATCCTTCAAGAACAATGTTTAAAGTAAACAGTAGGACGAGAGAACGCCAGCATTCCTAAGTACTTGAACTGTATTGAATCATTATTAAATACACAATTTGGAGGAAAACATTGAGATAAAGCTTATCAGTCAGAGAAGGGTACTGTAAACAGTAAGTCCTAACTCTATGCTTGTTGTTCTTTATCAGAGAATAATGGACAAAATGGCATACATGAAAGGAAAACAATAACATAGAAAGAAGCAATTCACCAGTGATATATACCAAGATCCCAAGAATCAGCTTGTATATTGATGTCAATCCAGTTACATTCTTCAAGTCCAATGTTTCAGTTCAGCAATCATCTTCACTTCTTAGCCTAACTTATTTGATTAAAAACAGAGCTTCAAGAGCCTCTGAACACTATTTACACATAGAAAGTTTCAAGCACAAGTATATTTCAAAGTTCTGCAACCAACCCTTTACAATGAGCTCCTGAAGAAGATTTTATAGAAAAAATGAGAAGGTAGAATCATAAAAAAGATTTACAGGCTCAATTAATACATTTAATGCTTCTTGGCCTTTGAGGGGCTCAATGGAGAAGATTTCATATATTTCTCTGTATTAATTGGTTTACATTAAATTTTAAGCTTGTTGGGAAGATTTTGTTGACTTTAAAGCTCTGTGTCATGTTTGTAATAACTCTGCTGATATTTTGTAATAAGTTCTTTGATCTGAAATAATTGCTTGGCTGTATTCAGGAAAATATCCTCTGTTTCTGGTCATAACTATGCCTCTTTTGAGGCTACAGGTGGCCTTTTGGTAGCTGGTGAGGAATATTTAAACATTGTTAATTTGCTTTAACTCTGTGTGTTAGGCTTAATTCAGCCTAATTTCCTGTCTTTTGTTCTTCAACTGTGTTTAATTAAGTGGATTAGGCTTTTAATTGTCAATTTTAGCCGTAATCCACCCAAACTGTGTAAACCAGTTTTGATTCTTCATTTCTGTTTTGACTGGATCTTCATACTGATACTCTTTGATTGATTCAAGCTTTACTGTGTCCTGTTGATGTGCAAGTACTACAGGGGCTTTATAGTGGCATCAACGCTCATGAGGCACCGATAAAACGTGATATGGAACCCTGGGGAATAATTCTCTTTGATGAATAAAGGCCTGGGGGATCGTCATCCCTGACCCTTATTTTTCCTTTAAAACATTAGAAAAAACCTTTAAAACCTGCACAAACCAATAAAAATTAGAAAAATCCTGCATATATGGGTCAAACTACTTTGGAGGTTGTGGTTAGGTCGCAGTCGTTGGATGAAAGCATCCAACGGTGGAGATTGCTTTCAGATATTAAAAGGGAGGCGGTTGGAATCAAACGGTGGGAGATTAAGTCTGAACCGTTGATCTGTATTGATCAACAATCAAGATCAACCGAGGAAATATAATGCAGCGCGGCTACACTATCGCGAAAAGGAAGAAATACAAAGGAAACGAGTGAAAAATCCTTTGGCGGAGGAAAATGTATCTTAATGGAATTTGGGGTTTCCAGGATGATTGTAGGCCATTGTATTAGATTAGCCCAAGGAGATCGACGGTTAATATTGATCTAAGAAGTCCCTTGGAGAAAGGAAGAGGACAATAATTTGATGCGAGATCGAATGTGAGCCGTTGATCTACAGAGATCAACGGCGAAGATCAAGCGCGACGGAATACAGTGTAAACGGGAAGGGTGGTTTTGGTCAAAGAAACCAGCGGTATCGCGCAGAAAAAAGGTAGATAGGCGGTTTCACCTTTTTGAACATGATATGCATCAGAGGTTGACACGTGGCATTTCAATACCACCCATATTGCGTGATTTCTGAAAATTAATGTTCAGGCTTAAATCTGAGCGAAAATGCGCACTGGCCATTAGATCTGGGGCATCAGATCGGACGGCTATGAGAGAGTGCGATATTGATAAGATGCACGGGCGGAAATGGGTAGGGTGGTTTTATTATGAACCGTCCGATCAAGGATGGACGGCTGAGATCTGATCTGGGGAAAGGGTAGGAGCCAGGGAGTTGGGCCTATCAGGATTAATCTGGGTCGTTATATGAAATGGATCAACGGTGGTCGTTTGATCTATGGGATAAAGAAATAAAATATGAGGTGGAGGAAAAGGTCAGTGTGGGATGTTGATCTGTAGAGATCAACAGCTGAGATTAGCTGAAAAAAATTACACAGCGAGGTTCATGAATTTTAACCAAGGTGGCTAGGAAGGATCTGGACCATCGGATCTTATTGCAAGGACAACCTAGATGCAATCGGAGCTTTTGCGATCGGTGGGGGCAAAGGAGTAAGGGCGCCGATGTGATTAGCTGTGGACCATTGATCTGAGGGTTAGATCAATGGCGGGGAATGCATCAGAGGAGGTCATGGCGGGGGAAAAAGCTTTGGGAAGGAGCGATGGAGACCATCGGATCTGATCTGGCGGGGGAAAATCGACGGCTGAGGATCCATCGGGAGACCGCCAATCGGGAGGGGGTGAATAAAATATAAAACACACCCAATGATATCTTCCGATGCGATATTTTTCCGATCGTTGATTGGTTTAAGATAAATGGTCGGGATTGGTTTAGAGAGTGAACCAGCGGAACCCTTTGAAATATATGAAAATCGAATTTTTTGTGAAATACAAAGGATTTTTGTATTAGGGAGGGGTTTTATATTATGCGTAGCACCCGATTGCAAGGCCTTTGGATATATGAAAAAGCTAAAGGGACTGAGGTTTATATACAAAAGGTCCAATCGGCATCAGAACAAAGGTGAGGGTATTTCAAATGCGCCCGACGAAAATCTCTGATGTGAGATTTCATTTATCGTCGATTGGTGTTAAATCAACGGTCCTTATCATTTAAAACATTGAACCAACGGGTTTAGATAAAAACATAGGAAAAGTGGATTTTTACAAAATACAAAGGGAATTTTGTATCAGGTAAGGCTTATTTACAAGGTTTAGTGCCCGATTGCGGGCTCTAGGTTTTATAAATAACGCAAAGGCTCAGGGTTTACATACAAAGGAGCCAATCAGCATCCGGGGGGTTTTATAAAACAAAATACTTGCGCCCATCGAAATTTTCCGATGCAATAAGCGCTCAGGACTATTAGCGCTTAGTTCTAGCGCCAGGGTATATGGTGGGGAAGTGGTTTAGGACTTAGCCCAAAGGGGCTTAGGCCTGTAGTTAAAAAATCTTATTTTTTATGATTTATTCAAGGATTTTCAATGGATTTGGGGGTTTCGGTAAGGTCTAAAAAGGATTCTTAAACCTTATAAAAGGGTTTTTAATGAAGGGAGGAAGGGAATACATGAAAAATAGAGGAATTTTATGGGAGTAAAGGGGATAAAAGTGAAGGGAAAAAGGGGAAGGTAAAATGAGGAAAAGATGGATTTTTTGCAGCAGTATTTTATTCAGGAAAACAGTAGAATTTCAGAATCAAGAGGGAAACAGCAGTGAATATTAATCAAAGGATATGATTTCGTCATAAGAATTCAGGAGATAACAATTTTGCAATAAAACTTGTTTCTTTGAAGGCTTCAAAAATGATTTAGCCACCATTTGATATGACAAATTTTATAGGTGGCTAACATGAAATAAACTGCATTATAAGCTTGGAATACAATTGATGCTCTCTCAACAATCTCAATATTGTTGCTAAGTGTTCAACATGTTCTTCCTCATTTTTAGAATATACCAAGATTTTATCTGTAATATTCCAAATTAGCCCAAGCTAACGGGAATATTCATTTTTTTTTTCATTTTATTGTTGCATGAATAAATGTGTAAAGGAGGACAATAAAAACTCCTAAAACAATGAATAAACCAATGCCACATGTGAACATGGCTAAATCTGGGCTATGTAAATAAACTCCCTTATGTGTGAAAGGGATTGAATCATTTGACTGGGTCAACCATGACCAAATCAACAGCACTATCTAGAAGAAGTGATCCTAATTGATGCACAGCGTAGGTGGCACATGTGAAAGAAGCTAAATCATGGAGATGGTTTAGGGTTTTGCAAGATCTCAATCTTATAAAAGGAAGAGGAGGACAACATGAGAAGGTTGTTGATGATTATCATTTTTCTGAAGATTTTGTCTATTTAGACATTTCTTATTCTCTTGGTTGTTTAGCAGAGAATAGTGTTGTTTAGCACTGGGTGTTCCTAATCGGGAATCCCACCTCCTTCCTTGACTAACTCTTGGAGGAGTCTTTCATTTCTTGTCCACTATCAGGCATTTAGCCAAGCTCTTCTTCCAACTACAATGCAGATCTTGTTGAGGGTTTGGTTTTCTTTGTAAGCTGCAGCAAGTGGAGGCTAGATCTACTCAGATCTAGGCCATTCTATTGCCTCTTTTCAGCAGGAAAGTCTTCTATCCCCTTGGAAAGAGAGTATTGGATGATTGGAGCACTTATTTCAGATCTTAGCTTAAGGCCACAAATTTTCTAGAGCCTACAGCGTAGTTTTCATTCCAGTACTGCATTATTTGCAAGTGTACAGTTGCAGGGCGTTTTGGAACACTTTTGGAGGAGAGATCTCTTGTGTTGGGGTTCTGCCCTTCACTGTGGTGATCCATGGATTTTAGATATATTCCATGTCATATTCAGATTTGATCTGAATACTGTTGCATTTTCTTCAGAATTTCTAAATCATTCTGTAGATCTGCTGCATAAGATCTCAAATCTACTCCATGTACTCCACTTTTTACTAAAAACCCTAAAGGGCATTTGTAGAGGAGCTTATCTAGTGTACAGATCTGATAAAGATCTAAATTTTTGTACATAGAACTGCTCTAGATCTGAAGTGTAATCTACTATTGTTTCAGCCAATAAAAATAACGTTGTCAAGCTTGTTCAGTCAAATATATGGTTACAACACCTCACTTTTGAGGGTTTTATTCATGTAAAGTCTTCTATTTTCTATTCTATAACTCATGGGCTTAAATATAGCTTTGATTTGTTGTTGTAAATGTACATATTGAGCCCCCATATTGGCCTCCTCCTCTTACTTTGCTGAACTGCGTTATTTCTGTGCAATATTGTTTAGTATTGCTACTTGTTCCCATTTGGGGATATTACAGTGGTATCGGGGAAATCATCTTGGCATAGCCTGTAAGAAGCCAATATGTCTTCAAAAGAATAAGAACCTCTTACTGACAGAGAGAAGAGGTATCTAAAAATAATACAGAAGAAATTTGATTACACAAATGATGATAGAGACAAGGGAAAAGCCCCTGAATCTGGAAGTGATGAAGAAGGAAAGGAATTTGCAAAGATCTTTTTGAGAGCCATGCAAGATTTTTCTAGAGAGATCAAGGAGATGCGATTGGACAAAATCAAAGAATCTCCTAAGAGATTTCATCTTGGAGAAAGCTCTGGCATGTCTCACCACTGGAATGATTGCTCTACCATGCCTACCTTTTTGGCTATGGGAAATGAATGGTTTCAATAGCAAGCATCCCTTGAAGACTATTTTGAATAATATGAGTCTCAAAATTAGAGATTCAAAGATCAATTGAGTTTTCAAGATTTTTGTCAACTCAAGGACAAAAGAAGACCAAGGCATCAGTATAGAGATGGTGGATTCATTCAGAATCATGATCGACATCACTCTATGGGCATATTCTTCTTACCCAAATTTGATGGTTCATCTAAGTGTTCTGCCAAAGCATGGGTAGAAAAACTTGAAATCTACTTTCAACTGAACAAAGTCCTAAGAGATGGAAGCTATCAAGATTACAGCGTTGCACTTTGAAGGTGAAGCACATGACTGGTGGTTACATGGCTTGTCTACATTGGGTCATGCCAATGTGACTGCTTATTCAGAGTTCACTAGAAGGCTGGTGGAAAGATTTGAAAGAAGAGATCTAGAGGCACCATTCATGAACCTTGCAAAGTCGAAACAATTAGGTAATAAAGAGTCTTATATTTATGAATTTTTGAGATTATCTGTTATGGTTCCTGATTTGTCTGCAGCAATAAGGGTGTACATGTTCATCGATGGTCTAGATGAACCTATTCATGGGTTGGTAAAGTCTACCAAGCCCACTACTCTGCATGATGCCATTGCGAAGGATAGAGACCTTCAAGATGCCTTGCCAAAAGCAAAGGCAAGTTTTCAGAATAAGCCCTCTTTTCCTTCTAAGGGAAAGGAAGATAAAGTTGCTCCCTCAAAGGACAGCACATTCAAGAAGCCTCTTGATATTAATGTTCGGAAATAATTGAGGAAGAAGAAGCTTTTCTTCACTTGCCAAAAATCATGAGCAGCTAGACATAGATGTGTTGCTGGGAAGGCACATTACATAGAGATCTTCTCTAATCTTGAAGAAGAAGAAGAAGAAGAAGAACATGAGAGGGGTCACAACACTGGAATTGCAGGGGATGAACCACCATCACACGAAGATGAGGAGGGGACAATAGCTCCAATCAGAGGAGCTCTTGCATCACTAAGAGTGGTATCCAACTTTCATGACATTTCCACACATGAAAAAGAGTTGAATTTGCGCAGTGGGAGCAGGGACATGAGGATCCCATCTATTATGCATATGAGGATGGTCCATGAGACATCACTATCTAGTGGCAAACCACCTGGGAGGCCACCTGATTCAGATTTTTTGGGGAAGACCTCACAACATTATGCTCCAAGCTTAGATCCAAGAAGGATTGGGGCACTAGGAGACAAAGCTACAGCACTGAGAGACTTGGGTAAGCTCAAGAAGAAGGGAGATATTCTTCCCTTATCATTATCACCCACTCTCATTTCTGGATCTGCGTTGTGGGAAGAGAAGAATGGAAGGAATGGCCTTCCAACACACATCTTTGGCATAGGAGATGTCAAGGAGGATATCAGCAACATGATAGACATTTATGTTGATACACCATCAGTGTTGCCATTGTTGAGAAGTTTAAATATATATTTCAAATCCCAACTATTGGTGGATTATTCCAAAGATCTTCACACTTGTATGATACTTGATGACCAGCAGCATGAAGAGGGCTATCTAGTCCATGAAGGAGTCATCTATCATCATGGTAGGATCTTCTTGTCTAGAGCTTCTAAGCTCAAGGAGAGGTTGCTACAAAGGGCCTACAAAGAGTTATGTTTTAGCCACATGCATTCTATGAGGATCTACAACATCATCATGAGGAGCTTTGATTGGGAAGGCTTGAAAGAAGAACTATATCAGCATTTTCAAGAATGCATGTACTATGTGGAGTTGGGGCAGCAACATGACTCCATGAAGGGGTTATTTCAACCATCTCTCCCTTCTTTTGAAAGAGGAGAGAGATCCATGCACCACTCCATTTGTATGAGGAGTATTGTTGGTGAAGAATCTGATCATGTAAAACGTGTTTTATTTTCTGATTATACATATTATTTCACCATGTTTATGTAGGCCATGGCTCCAAGGAGGAGTGATATATAATGTAAATCTCATGGCAAACATTGGGCCACTAAAATTTCTAAATTCGGTCACTCCCTTGATGTGCAAAGGGAGATTTTCTATCACGATGGGTGCTTTCCAAAGGCACCAAACATATCTCACACTTTCATCCATAGTGAGATAACATGGGTAGCAAGTAAGTGGTGGGGAAACCACTTACCATACCTTGATCGAATGCAGGCAGGATATGCACTGCACTGGTACCATATGTGGAACTATGACCCACCTCCACATGCTCAAATTTCTATTTGTTTGTATGTATTTTTGCTTCCATACCTTGATGATATAGTTGTAAATTTTATGGGGATGTATGGAGGGAGGATGGGAGGCATGTATGTACCACATGGGATGGAGACTCTCTATGTACCTTATGCTACATGTTTCAGGGAGAGCATTGGTTCAACCATGTTTGTTTCATTTGAGTTCTTGACTCCTTGTGGGATGGACTATGTACATCTCATAATGACTTTGGAGGAACAATTCATGGAGGATTGGATTGGTGAACACTTAGCTTGTGAAGGGATATTAATTCATGATGATGTCACCAATGGAGGAGGTGAAGTGTTGCAGTACTCACCTTATCAGTTGCTTGAGGAAAAGAAAAATTTTGGAGGGGAGGACTGTAATATTCAAAATTAGCCCAAGCTAATGGGAATATTCATTTTTGTTTCATTTTCTTGTTGCATGAATAAATGTGTAAAGGAGGACAGTAAAAACTCCTAAAACAGTGAATAAATCAATGCCACATGTGAACAAGGCTAAATCTGGGCTATGTAAATAAACACCCTTATGTGTGAAAGGGATTGAATCATTTGACTGGGTCAACCATGACCAAATCAGCAACGTTTTCTAGAAGAATTGATCCTCATTGATGCACAACGCAGTCTTAGTTGGAGGTGGCACATGTGAAAGAAGCTAAATCATGAAGATGGTTTAGGGTTTTGCAAGATCTCAATCTTATAAAAGGAAGAGGAGAAAAACATGAGAAGGTTGTTGATGATTATCATTTTTCTGAATATTTTGTCTATTTAGACATTTCTTATTCTCTTGTTTTTTTAGCAGAGAATAGTGTTGTTTAGCACTGGATGTTCTTGATCGGGAATCCCACCTCCTTCCTTGAGTAGCTCTTGAAGGAGTCTTGCATTTCTTGTCCACTATCAGGCATTTGGCCAAGCTCTTATTCCAACTACAATGCAGATCTTGTTGAGGGTTTGGTTGTCTTTGTAAGCTGCAGCAAGTGGAGGCTAGATCTACCCAGATCTGGGCCATTCTAGTGCCTCTTTTCAGTGGGAAAGTCTTCTATCCCCTTGGCAAGAGAGTATTGGATGATTGGAGCACTGATTTCAGATCTTGGCTTGAGGCCACATAAGTTCTAGAGCCTACAGCGCAGTTTTCATTCCAGTACTGTGTTATTTGCAAGTGTATAGTTGCAGGGTGTTTTGGCACACTTTTGGAGGATAGATCTCTAGTGTTGGGGTTCTGCCCTTTACTGTGGTGATCCATGGATTTCATATCTATTCCATGTCATATTCAGATATGATCTAAATACTGTTGTATTTGCTTCAGAATTTCTGGATCATTCTGTAGATCTGCTGCATAAGATCTCAGATCTACTCCATGTACTCCACTTTTTGCTAAAAACCCCAAGGGGCATTTGTAGAGGAGCCTATCTAGTGTACAGATCTGATATAGATCTAAATTTTTGTACACAGATCTACTCTAGATCTGAAGTGTAGTCTACTGTTGTTTCAACCAATAAAAATAGCACTATCAAGCTTGTTCAGTCATATATATGGTTGCAGCACCTCATTTTTTAGGGTTTTCTTCATGTAAAGTCTTTTATTTTCTGTTCTATAACTCATGGACTTCAATATAACTCTGATTTGTTGTTTTAAATGTACATATTGAGCCTCCATATTTGCCTCCTGCTCTTACTTTGCTGAATTGCGTTATTTTTGTGCAATATTGTTTAGTTTTGCTCCTTGTTCCCATTTGGGGATATTACATCATAAATGAATACAATAAAAAACTTGTCCAGATACAGACGCAACACACTAGTCATCAAGAATATAAAGGTAGTTGGAGAATTATTCAAACCAAATGGAACTATAATAAACTCATAACTCCAATACCTGGTCCGAAAAGCTTTCTTGTAAATATCCTCTTCCTTAATGCGTACCTGATGATAGCTAGATCTCAAATCAATATTTGAGAACATTGTTTCTCCCTTCAACTGATCAAACAAGTCATCAATTCTTGGAAATAGATACATGTTCTTGATGGTCACTTTTCTCAACTGCCTGTAATCAATGCATAACCTAAGAGTCCCATCCTTATTCTTCGAAAATAATATCGGTGCACCCCACTGTAATATGCTTGGCCTAATGTATCCTTTGTCAAGAATTTACTTTAACTGCAAATTTAGATCTGCTAACTTTGGAGTGATCATCCTGTAAGGTTCCTTTGATGTTGGCGCTGCCCCTGGTACCAAATCAATAGAAAAGTCCACTTCTATGGGGTGGAAACTCTGTGATATCTTCTAGAAACACATCTTAAAACTGTTGTTGAACTGGGTATTGTTGGGCTGTATTAATCACTATTAAATGACTAAAAAAATACACATAAATTATCAATTCAGGGACGTCTTTTATTTCAATGACAGTTGCACTGTTTGTGCCGATACACACAACCAGAAGCAATTCCAAAGAAAAAAAAACATTATTGAATTAAATGCTGGAAGGAAACCACTCATGCGGAAATAAAATGATCTACAATATTGTAATCGCACTTCAATTAATCTATCCTAGCGCTCCACAAAACAATTACCTAGCTCGTATCTCTGATCTCATATGTGTAACAACATATAAAACATTGGAATTGAAGCAGATATATTCACAGCTGAAATAACATCAACAACACTTCTATTAAAACATTAGAAAAATAAGAAATAGATATATACACATCTACCTTAACCGCTGCAATCATTGCTAAAGAGGAGGGCCCTTCCTCCCTAGCAGGGTGCAGGTAGAGAAAGAATTTAACGAAAACTAATTCAGATAACGCATGTAACAACAACAAAATATTTCTATATTATAATGATTGAAAGTTACAGAGTCAAGATGATGATCACCTCTCTTTTGATTTGTGTCCTTTAAATATAGAAGATACAAAAGGGAAATTTCCAACCAATTTATTTACAAAATCTAAGAGATATTTCCACCATGATTCAGCTGTAACAAATTGAATCTGATTATTATAATTGAGAAAATTTGGAAAACGGCCACAACAGAAAATCTGCAAATATGTCCTTCAAAGAACCTCTTGTTTCTCCCAATGAAGACCGAATTTTGGAAAACTGCTCATAACCAACTAATTTGGTCCATTCTGCACAAAACTCATGTCTCGTATTTTCAATATTATTCTTCTTTTGCCCAAAATGTCCAACGCAAAACTATCACTTGTTATTCTAACGAATTTTTGAGTTGGAAAATTTAATTATGAACTGAAGATCAGATTTGCAATATGAAAGAGATCTTGGAGGCTAAAATCGTGAGTTATAACAAATTCATTAATTAAACCATCATCTACAAAATAATTCATAATAATATTCAATTTATTAAAAATAAAGGAGAATAAATATTACTTATCCATAAGAGCAAAAATAATTATATAATGGGATTAAAAAATAAATTATGATAAATAATGTGATAAAAGAATGGTAGGAATGGATGAAATATATGTTAAGAAATGGTAATAAGAATGAAAATTTAGCGGCCCAACATCTCCCCCAAACTGAATATGTTGCATGTCCTCATGCAACCCAATTCCTCTGTATTAGCCAGGTTGTAATTCAAATAATCAAGATGTGCACCTCAACTCATGATATTGATGGAAGAAAATGGTTATTCCCTAAATGATTCCTTAAATTAAAAGATGTGCAATTAATGGAGTTGTAACAATTTTCATTTTCAATCATATGCATATGAAGTTGCAACAAAGTATGATACAAGTAAGAACAAACTTCATTAACCATTTTCTCAAAAATTACAAACCAGATTTTGCTGAAATATTGCAAGAAAATTTTTACTATATTGATGCTTCTTGAATCTGAATACAGATCTTGAGATATAAAAAAAATAGTTGTAGGTAATGATGTTTAATATCTTGAAAAAATTTAAATCATTTTTTCATGAAATTTCACAGGTTTGTCCTTAATACTTGTCCATACCAAAAATCAAAGAAAAAAATGTACAAATTTCAATATATCAGCAAAATGGTTGTAGGTAAAATTGGTTTCTTGAAACATGGCAACTCTTTCTCCCCCAAACTGGAAAATTAGCATGTCCACATGCTATACTAGAAAACAAGTTGAGGTGGTTGCTATGATCATTGTTGAGATCTCTGCTTGGTGTATAAGAATATAAAATAAGAGAGATTTTGCGAATGAATAAGGAGATTGATGGATGATAAAGAATATTAATGGCATGTTCATGATAATGAAAGTAACACTCCCCCAAACTAAAATATTTTGTGTTTCTGAAAGGTGGGAAGTGGTAAAGAAGGGGAAGTAATGGTTCAAAAATATGGGTGAATAATGCTCAATGGTTTTTCATGAAATTCTCCTAAACTTTAATAAATCAAAAACTTATATTGTTTTACCTCAAGTTTTACCTCCGTAAAAATGTGGAATGACATTTGTTGAAGTTGATGCAGGATGAGCTAATGCTGAAAGTGATGCAGAAGGTGGAAGCCATGTAAGATGAAAAAATTAATCAGAAAGTGTAGCAGTGTGTCCTTCCACCAAAATGATTAGTTTCCCCATCATCTATACAACATCTCATGAGTATCCATAATCAGTAATTCATCACCTCAATTACCTCATTACATATAAAAGTGACATAATCATATTGTGAATGGCATGGTATAATAATGGATAAGAAGGGAAAATATGCATTCCCTATACCCATAATCTTTGGTTGTTATGAGCACAAAAATTATGTTTCTCAAGGTCTGTCTAATTACCTGGGATTCAAAATCAGAATTAGGCCTCTTTATTGGTGACTGATTGGGAAAAACAACTATCTTTGGTTAAATATATGATACTTGTAGAATAACGGAATGATGGATTTAGATGATACAAAATGTCAGCTATTAAATATCCTAAAAATTTTATCTTGACATGTAAAGTAAATATTTATAACTCAATAATAGATATAAACCATAACCACCATCATCTAAGAACCAATTAAATATTACCCCATGAACCATGAGTTTTGGAAAACCTTGTATATGCAACAATCAAATTTATCGAAAATTGGCTTCGATAAAACAAGGTAACCAAGTGAATTATAGTATTAAATTAACTTCTATACCATAGGCATAGCCACTGCTACTAGCAGGCGTCCATAGCCTCGACAGGGATGCCTTTTTAACCCATTTGAGATGCTAGTGTCCCATCTATTAGAAATAAGTACATAGTTACAAAAAGCCTTTCAATTTACTTAGATGTTAACTGAAGATCATTATTCTGGCATGGTAACCAGTTAATAACAATGACATTCACGGGAGCTAACAAAAGTGAAAAAAGTCGGCTCATGATGAGACCTCTTGTCCTTCATTTTTATGACCGAAGGTCATTACCGTGGTTTGGTGACCAGCAGTGGTAATGTCACTCTATTAGGACCTATGATCATGGTAGGTCGGCTCGTGATGAGACCTCCTATCCTATAGTTGACTATTTATGTTTAGAATTCAACTATGGTTATTGTTAATCAATAAAAGATTAGTTAATAGATGGGGTGGCAGGTCACCTCCTTAAGAGCTAGGGATGGCGTAAAAAGTTGTGTAGTAACTATTTTCAACTTTGATTGTTTTTCTTCTCAAAAACTAATAACCTTCAAATGACTGCTAATAAATATATTTTTCATTGTTGATATTGGGGTTGAAGAACAGTTCATTAGATAATGGCAGAAACATTTAAATACAATCATAAATTTTACAAGATCAAGGACTTGACTCATTAGGAAAGTTGAAAGCTGGCATGAGGAAATCATCTTTGCATAATTGTTCCTTAAAAATAAGATTATGTTAATAGATAAACAAAGATAAATTGACTACCCAATCATTATGTCAAAGAGGGCCTATATCATTAAAAGTATTTCCCATTCACCAAACATAAAAATAAATCAGAAAGACCTTCATATGTTGAATTCAACGTGAAAATTGGCCAACAACAATAGTTGTGTTGTGATAACAACAACCCTGACTTAGGTAATAATATGGGGAGGAAAAAAAGAATGACGTTAGGAAGGTGACATGAAGGAGGATTAGTCACTTTACAAAATAATGAGGAATTAAGAGTGAATCATTCCTGACAAGACTTACCATAATAATCATCCTTATTACTAAATATGAGACCTCTTCCAAACTAAAGTAGGTCTGTCATCAGTCATAGTTGGTCATGTCATAAGTAAAATACCAATTAAATCCACAGATTCGTTGAGGAAGTACCTGGAATCTTACCTTGGCGGAATAACAACACTAGAGAAGTAGCAACACCAAGTACTTAGAAAAATATCACCATGGAGTAACATCACCGGAGGAGTAATGACATCAGACACTCAGAAAATTTCCTAGAGTAACAGAACCGGATAGTAGAAAAATTTTCAGAGTAACAGCACCAGAGGAGTAAGAGCAGTGATGGAGTAACAACAGTGACAGAGTAATAGCATTAACAGTGTAACAGCAGTGACGGTGTAACAACACTGACAGTGTAATAGCAGTGACGGTGTAACAATAGTGATGGAGTCACAGCAATGATGGATTCATAGCAGTAATAGAGTAACAGCACTAACGGCGTAACAAAATCCAACACTCTAAAAAAAATTCCCGAGTAATAGCATCATGAAACTTAAGAACTTGCTTATTTTGAGAACAAAACAAAATGTGACCTTGAAGTGAAAAATCCTTAAGCATAAAAACATAAGATAAATCAGAAAATAAATGACTTTTTAGTGAAAACCAATAAATAAATAAATAACTTAAGTTACAATGGTTATGATTTTTATTGCAGCAATGTTGGTTCATGAATGGTGAATGAATGGAAAAAAAAAATTTCGAAAATGACTTGCATCTTCAAATGGATATCAATTCCTCATTTCTCATGCTATAAATTCGTTAAGTGATGAAAAGTATTCATGTTTTTTTCTCTGTGTGAGGAGACGTCTTTGAAAATTTTCTCATTTCATTATCATTGTCTTCAAAAATCACTTGCTCATAAATTGACCTCATTTATTCTCCTGGGACCTGTGAAAAACGAGCATCTACCTGCAATAAAACATAAAATCATGGAAGAAGAGAGATCTGTAGGCTCTCCCAATTCAAGACATATGAAAAAAAATAATAAGTAGCTACTATGTAAAACAAATCCATGGAAAGATAAACTAAGAAAACATAATTACCTGTAGGGGAGTGGTGGCCAACCATACTAACCAGTAGTGGTTCAATCATAAATTATTTGTTTTTCGTCCGATTTGAGTGATTTCAAAGACAAATGAAATTTAATTCAGCGATATTTCTCCAATAGAAATAGGTTTTAAAAATTCCATGTAATGGTATGTTAAATTTTCTTAGAACAACCTGCATAACAGAGTCATTTTCGATTTTCCGGCTCAGACCAACAGTTGATATTTTAAGCATAACGTTTTCATTTTATGACGGATTGAATTGATTCAAATTGTATATTTAATTATATTCATGTAGCTATCCCCAATAGTAACAGGTCTTTAAGGAAAAAATAATTGATTGGTCAAATATGCTAGTGAACAGCCGGGAAAACAGAGTTTCAAGGGTGCCGATTTAAGATAAACAGTCAGTATTTTGGTCATAACTTCCTCATAAAATATCGAAATAAATTAATTCAAGTTTATTTGTAAAATATATTCATATGGGAATATCCCATAGAAATAGGTTTTCAAAATATAGTCATTTAGGCCTCCAAAAATGGACTGTCCCAACTCTGTTCCTAAGTTTCCTACTAGACATCCTGTCATTGTTTTGGTCAGAAATTTTTCGTTTCAAATCCAAATCAAGTGATTCAAATTGGGTTAGAAAGTATAAATAAATGGCTATGCACGATAGAAACAAGTCTTGAAACTATGCCCATTTGTTCCCTCAAAACATGACTGTCCCAATTGTTTTCCAGAATTTTCATCAAGCCCGCAAGCCATAAGATATGATAATCAAGGAATTTTTCCAAGAAGGTGATCAAAATGAATATGAGTGTTTGTAGAAATTTCATTTTCCAATATAGAACATCTACATACATAAATAAATTCGAATATTGATCACCTATGTCAAATTTCACAACATGTTGCAACAATAAAAACTATTTTTACATATAAATAAATTTATTTATTTATGTCTTCATTTATTCTATTTTCTACACTACACTATTCTACCTTAAAAAATAAAACATACTTACGTGTAGGAGTACCTCCAATGAAGTCATTTTCGAACTAGGGCTTCAAGTATGAACATACCCATAATTGAAATATGTATGCTAAGAATTAATAGGGTATGAGAGACCAACTTCCCTGTTAAGGATGGTGCCAAGAATTGCTGAAGTATGGAGTGATGTTGCGAGAAAACAATAGAGTGAAACCAATCTTCAATATAGTATTGATTTCCCATAGTTGTTATATCATGAAGTTCTTTGACTGGATTCCATTGTGTTGATGCTTTGTTCCTTGACCTTATCCCATGAATTTTGGAGGCTTTTGAGAGTGGGGGGTGTTTTTGGATTGTTCTATTGTCCTACTGGCACACATGGGCCCTATGTGTATCAATTCATCCTACAAGTGCTTCAGTTTCTACTACAGTGAACCCGCCCAAGTTTGTTAGAGCGATGTGCAGGTTCTTACCTCTCATCTTACCGCCCAATGACTGTATAGCTGAAGGCACCCTAAAAAATACAAAACACCCAAAATTCAACTCCTAAGTGTCCCAGCAAGACATTGGCGAGCCCGCTCAAGCCTGTTAGAGCGTTGCGCAAGTTCTTACCTCTCATCTTACTGCCTGGCAATTGTGTCACTGGAGACACTCTAAGAAAAAAAACAAAATGCCCAGAATTTCACTCTCCTAAGTGTCCCAGCAAGACATCGGCGAGCATACTCAAATTTGTTAGAGCGTTACGCAGGTTCTTACCTTTCATCTTACTAACCAGCAATTTTGTCACTGGAGACACTCTATGAAAACACAGAGAAATTGCACTTCTAAGAAACAACTCTGATTGATTGGATCGTCATTGCCATCCACGGTAACGGCGCAAAAATGTTGGGTTGTATTAATCATTATTAAATGATTAAAAAAGTACACATAAATTATCGATCCAGGGACGTCTTTTATTTCAGTGACAGTTGCACTGTCTGTGCCGATACACCCAACCCAAAGCAATTCCAAAGAAAAGGAATCATTGCTGAAGTAAATGATGGAAGGAAATCACTCATACAGAAATAAAATGATCTACAATACTGCAATCATACTTCAATTAATATGTCCTAGTGCACCACACAACAATTACCCTGCTGGTATCTCTGATCTCATATGTGTAACAACATATAAAACATTGGAATTGAAGAAGATATATTCACAGCTGAAATAGCAACAACAACACTTCTACTGAAACATAAGAAAAATAAGAAATAGATATATACACATCTACCTTAACCACTACAATCCATGCTAAAGAGGAGGTACCTTCCTCCCTAGCAGGGTGCAGGTAGAGAAATAATTTAATGAAAACTAATTCAAATAACGCATATAACAGCAACACAATATTTCTGTATTATAATGATTGAAAGTTACAGAGTCAAGATGATGATCACTTCTCTTCTGATTTGTGTTCTTTAAATATACAAGATACAAAAGGGAAATTTCCAACCAATTTATTTACAAAATCTAAGAGATATTTCCACCATGATTCAGCTGTAACAAATCGAATCTGATTATTACAATTGAGGAAATTTGGAAAACGGCCACAACAGAAAATCTGTGAATATTTCCTTTGAATAACCTTGTGTTTCTCCCACTGAAGACCGAATTTTGGAAAAATAATCGTTACAAACTAAATTGGTCCATTCTGCACAAAACCCATGTCTCGTATTTTCAATATTCTTCTTCGTTTTCCCGAAAAGTCCAATGCAAAATTGTCACTTGTTATTCCAACGAATTTCTGAGTTGGAATATTTAATTATGGACTGAAAATCAGATTTTCAATCTGGAAGAGATCTTGGAGGCTAAAATCATGAGTTATAACAAATTCATTAAATAAACCATCATTTACAAAATAATTCATAATAATATTCAATTTATTAAAAATAAAGGAGAATAAATATTACTTATCCATAAGAGCAAAAACAATTATAAAATGGGATTAAATGATAAATTATGATAAATAATGTGATAAAAGAATGGTAGGAATGGATGAAATATATGTTAAAAAATGATAATAATAATGAAAATTTAGTGGCCCAATAGGTACCTTCTCAAAACATCTACATCCTCAACTTCCTTACCTTTTTCGCTAGAAATATGCACTACAAATAACACACACCCTTTTCTACAACTATTCTTTTCCTACATGGTTGTCACCTTCCTAACTGATGTTGTTTTCTTCTTACCCTGTAAGATTCTTTGTTCTCCATTTTCATCCAATCACTCATTGGATTTGTCATAAAAATCCACTTTATTCCCATGAAGATATAACTAATCCATACCCAAAGGCATACTCTACAATCCCAACGAAAATACATTGAAATGTGATGATGTATAGATGCCATTCAACTCAAATGCACAAGCTCTTACCCAATGATGAAATCTTTTCTTTGTACCTGTAGCCAATTGCACTAACTAAGGTTCTGCATGCACTTCTTTATTCAAAGCACACTTATCCACCAATTTAGGGTTAACATAACTATAATTAAATCCAGGGTCAATCGAAATAGAAACAACTTGATCACAAAGTTTACCGTCCATTTCAATGAGATATGCCCATTGGTATTCCTAAATGTTATCCAATGTTGCATAGATATGAGCAATGATTTTTCCAACATTCCCAACAGTTTGTGCCTCCTGTGCACTATAAATGTGAGGCATAACACCCCGATTCTGTGGACAATCTCTCTTGAGATGCTCCTTACCTCATATCCAAAATTCCAATTGTCATGTACCATCACCTCTACGTTTTTTTTGTGACCCATGTCGTTGTCTGGATACATTGAACTTCTTGTATGGTGCCACATTCTCTTTCTCTTCTACATTCTAAGGCCTTGTTATTTTCGGGTGCCATTTACCTTTACTTTTATCCTTCCCTTTCAATCCTTGTTGAGATCCATTCTTACACTTTGACTGCTCATAATAGTGCTTCAGTTTCCCAATAACTTCCTCAAGTGACCGAGGCTCATCATACTCAACATTATCTTTAATGATAATGTCAATCCACTACCAAATATTTGAACTTTAGCCTTCTCATATTCATGATACAGTACATACCTCAATATCTCCAAGAACTTGGTTGTATACTCCTCATCTGTCTTCGATCCCATATTTAGCTCATAGAATTATTTGGACTTACTGCCATAATACCTTTCTGAAAAGTACTTCTTCCTTAAAATCATATTCAACTCAAGCCAACTCAAGCCCTTTCTCCTGATGTCTCTAACCCAATTTACATCTTCCCACCATATATATGCTTTACCTCTCAGGTTGAAGATAGCTACTATGGCCTTCATATTATTTGTGTAATTATGAAACTCAAAGAACTTATTCATCCCAAGTATCTAGGCTTTTGCATCTTCCGACTTCTTCAACTCTCCTTCTAAATTAGGTGTATTTTCTTTCTTAAAATCATCTGGCAAGTATCCCCTATCACTCATCATGTAAGGATGATAGTGATGACGATCATAATGCCTATTAGAACCAGAACTAGAGTAGTACATGTGTCCATCATCTCTCCTATCTCGAGTATCCAACAACCTATCATCTCTTACTGTGTCATCTCTATCTGACCTATGACCACCATGAGACCTACTACCATATGCCCCATTATTTTTTTCCTCCTTCCCATGGCTGATCCGAAGTGGCCCCTGTTGTTTCAATTCCGATAAACTCTCAAGGATTATTACATTAACCTCTGCTTGTTTCTCTTGTTCCTGCATGACTGTGTCATTATTCACCTTACAACTCCTTATTTCTGCCTTCAATATTCTTAATGTTTTTTCCTAGTCAAAAGTGTTCTCAACACCACACAACTCATTTTACCCATAAGGAGAGTCTCATGAACTATAATCTACCATCTTTCTATTCATCTTGATCTCTTTCCTGCAAGGCATCTTATGTCAGCAAAAATAAATTACAATAAACCAATGTACCTTAGCATAATTCAGGGAGGATATATCATCTACAAGATCAACCAAATCAGCGTAATACATGTATAAACATAATCATAACATCATATAGATGTATAACATATAGACATATCGATATATATAAATCCTTCTAGCCAGAGTTTATTCATCAATGCATGACCATACTAATCACATACCATGACCTCATGCATGACAACAACAACCATATCAATGTACACTTGACCACATGTAAGCACTAACACGTATAACAACACGTAACCAATCATACACTCATAACGACACATTTAAAAACAACACCATCAACCTTCACATGGAGACATTTCTACAACCATGACCCACACCATGCATATGCAACAAGCATATAGACCACAAGTATGATTATCACATGTGAAACCGACATGAATGCATGACCAACAAGCACCGCCCATCTATTCCAAGGGGTGAATCATGCTCTAATACCACTCTGTAACACCCTCTTGCCACATTTACCCAAGCTACCTAGTCCATTGGGGTAAACATGCAACGATAGGCTAATATGATCTGATTCAACCTCCTATGCCACCTTAAGGAAGTGGAACTGACACCACACAACCACACATACCTTCTGCACCTACTACAAAACACCCAGGATCCATCCAAACCTTCCATGAGGCTAGCCCCTAAGATAAATTGATCTTTTAGTGCATCAATCCCTTGGTCTCTCCCTTGATACGGGCAAGAGTGCGACTGGAAACCTCCAGTAACTCGCACAACATGGGTATGTGTGCGACTGGGGAATTTTCTAGGTAGTTCTGAGCCTACAACCCCGATTAATGTGCCACTTTTTCAGGCCCGGGGTTCATGCCAGGAAATCACTTGAAATAGGAATTGACTATAACCCTACTAGTCATGACAGGAATTTCATCAAACATGTCACAAATATGTAATCTACATTTTTAAACAACATATCTGAGCATAGGGGTCTCATATTTATCTAAGAATTGCTTAGAAGCATTGTTACCTCATCACATTAGCTGCATTATCATCTATTATGTCATATATTCATTAATCATTCATTTACAAATCAAAACATGATGAGAACATACATTTTCACTGTCATAAAACATGCCCATAATCAACATATAACCAACATAAATATCAAGGATAAAATGTCCATATAATCCACATATAAACCAATACATTTTCACTTAAAATACCAAGGAGGATAAAATCTTATTAATGAATGCAAAAGTCAATATGGTATGGGACTACCACATTCCACCCGACCGTATATTAGTTGAGCCAAATATCTCTTCAGCCAATCACCCCCATGCCATATTCCAAGCATGGATGTGGGACTCAAACCAAAAGAACCAACCAAGGCTTCCCAACTCTAAACCACCTCACCCTCATTAATAGAAACTAGATTTACTGAAATCCTCACTGGATCACTAGGAAAAAACAATAAACATGTAATATCATGTTTTACAATGATCTCTGCTAGATCACTAGGCCAAAACAAGCATGGATTACACCAGGTTACTCCACCTACACTGTGAGTAATTTTTGTATCTCCTAGTCTCTATGATTTACTGTAATCCACATTGGATCATTAGGCCCTAACTGAGACTTTTCCCTCTAGGTGTTACTTTATATCCCATCCCGGGATTCCTAGGCCGATGGAGAGCATCCACCTCTAGGCTGTACCATATATCTCGCCATTCACCGGTCGAGGATTCGTAGACCCATCGAGGCAACACAAAATCTGGCTTTACCAAAACCCACAGTCTGGTTCAGAGGTTACTAGTCCATGTGTTCTTTCATTCAAATATACACCTCACTCACCTTCAAATCCATCCGAAAATCAAGCTCAACCAAAACATGAGAACCCCATAACACCATGGCTATCTAGAAATGGCAAGGCTAGGATGACAAACACTGTCACACCTGGAAAAACCCATGCCAAGGACAACATGAAAAACAAAAACACACATGCAACACCATGCATGCCAAATCTAGCAAGGAAACCACACATGAAAATCGATACCTACAAATAATATTGTTGTAGTCGCTTGATCCTGCTCTTCCTTGCTTGATCTTTGTTTCCTCTGTCTCCTTTTCCTTTCTTGATCCAATGTTGAAATGATCCAATAAAACTCTGTGTGTCCAAGATTGTGTGAGAGAGAGAATAGATAGAGATATCCAAAATTGAACTGACAAAAGGTAATACTAACAAAAGGTATCAACTGATCCTCAAAATCCTTTTTATCAATTAGGCCTATTTTCTTAATTTTCCATTATTTCCCTTCATTTTCCTCCTCACATGCAACATGTGACCTTTCACCTTCCTTTTCTCCTAATTGCCATTATTTTCATGAATAAAATGCCAATTAATCCCACTTTTCCTTTCCAAAGCCTTTTTCATTGCCTTTCCAAAGCCTTTGTCATTGCCTTTTCCAATGTACTTAGCCATAATAGACCAAATCAACACCTGTTAAGGTTTTTTTCCCAACATTCAACTTGGAACAAGTGTCCCATAATCATGGTTATTATTTTACCTTTATTAACTTTTATTACATGGAATTTTCATGAGGGTTGTTACAGTATTCCCAAGGTATTAGAAGTGTGGTCCATAGGCTCACATCAACCTTTGGAGATCCTGATGGTGACAAACCATCACCTAGTGATAGTAAATTCCATGGGAAAAATGGTAAAGTTAAGTTTCCCTTTAGGTTATGTCAAGGGAATCATCCTATTCACCTTTCTCCTTATATGGATGAAGCCTCAAAAGTGTTGGAAAACCTTACAACTTCTCAGCCTCGCCTTCTGACTCGTTATCGAAATATTTCTCCCAATCCTCCACCAGTTGATGGAGTGATCAATCAGAATATGAATCCAATCAATCTCACTCTCTCTGAACGTGAATCCCATGAGTCATTTCCCAACCAACCATTGGTTGAGGAAGTGGTTGACTCAATTCCACCTTCAGTTGATCACACCTTTCTCGTAGAGAGTGAACTTCATACCACTCATGTTCTTATTGTTTCTTCAGATTCTAATGAAATTCATGGAAATCCACCCATTCCAATGGTATAAGGGAGTATTTCTCATGTTCCCATAACATTAGGGGGCATTTCTCCTGTTCCCACAACACCCCTTCCAAGTAGTATGGTCACTTCCTTTGATTGGATTCGACTTTTGGGATATTGTCTTCCTCTGTATGTGCCCCTCCAAATCATAGTACAGGCTTATAATGTGGATGTACTGAGAAAAATCATAGATGAAGGCACATATGTTAGTATTATTTCCTCAACTACTTGGAAAGTTTTAGGTTATCCACAACTTATGGTTACCCAGAATTTGTTGGTTTTTAACAGAGGAACCAATCAACCATTAAGGATGCTTTGTAAGTTACCTACTAATTTTGGAGGAAAGACTATCTATATTATCAATGTGATGGTAGTCCAAGGCCCTTTGGATTTTAATTTAATCCTTGGGTGTGACTATTTTTATGTCATGGGAGCTCTTGTCTCTTCTCTCTTTTGTGTCATGTGATTCCCGCATTAAGGAAGAACCATGAGCATTGACTACCTTTCGTTCGTTGCTCCTAATTTGACTCACAATCCACCAACATCCCTAAATTTTCCTTATATTCAAGTGGCTTCTCCCCCACCATAGGTTAGTAATGTGGAAACATGTTTGATGCCTTTTAGAGTTGGTCCTTACAGCCCTCCGTCAGAGATCATTTCGCTTTTTGCATATTCATTCTTAGGTGTCTCGCTCGTTCCACTTCGTTGCATTTCGCTAGGAGCATGCCATTGACTGACGAGGGGGTCTGGTTGTCATGTGTTTCCTCATGCTTGTACCTGCAGGGCTATTTAAAAATTCCTCAAAAATCATTGAAGTTCATCGTCATTTCATTCATAGTCATTAATGATTGTTTTCGTTAAAAAAAAAGTCTTTAGTCTTAGAGTCTAGGGTTTTCAAGTTCTTTGCATACATGTCATAAAGCCCGCAGGCCATGAGGTTGGTTCCAAAAATTTCTCGTTTCATATTTTTATTATCATAAGTATTTGAAGACATTTCTAGTCCAAAACTCTGTTTTGGAACTAGAAATTGTCTAATTTCATGTTTGTAATAATTGTATTTATTTCATCATAAGAAGCTTCAGTGCAAGCCTCTGATCTTTTCCAAAGCCAAGTTCCGCATCCCTGCAAAAGACAAACAAGTATTTTCAGTCCAAAACTCAGAAAAGCCAAAAGAAAAGCATTGTATTAAATGATCAAATGTCAAAATGACAAACATTATGAAAGTGGGTTATCAAACAAATTTGAAATCAAATCTGATTTGATGAGATATTTTCTTCATATATAAAACATGGCAAACAAAATCATTTGCAAGAAATCCGCAAGGCAGAAGTCGAATTTGTGTTCTTGAAGGCCGAAGCCGTGTTTTCATAGCCGTGGACAGTGTTTGGAGGTGCACGCTGCCCATACAGAGTGCGCGCTACCCACATAAGGCGCGCTACCCATACAGAGTGTGCGCTACCCACATAAGGTGTGCTACCCACATAAGTTCCACAGTCAGTGTTAATTAACACGGGCGCTACCCATACAGCGACAGAGCCCAGAAAATTTTTTTCTTGCGCCCAGTTTCGTATCAAATCGGCTCCATCGAATTGCAAGTAGGTTTCTAAAGGTTGTTCAGTAGATTTTTAGCATGATTGTGGTGTTATTGATGTTGGTAAACAAGCCTTGGTTGAAGAGAAATGTATAAACCCTACATTTATATGCAGATTTATTCCTTAAGGGTTTTGAATATATATGGACAGTCTTGTGAAGGGTTTGAAAACTTTTGTGAATGGTAGATATGCTCATGCCCTAGCACGTTGTGTACATCATCCTCACGCCCTGAGTTTATCATCTTATCACTGCTGTCATGTCCTTTCATGTTTTTACATAGTCTTATGTTGACTAGTCTATATCCTCCATCACCATAATATCACCGCTGCTGTCATCATCATTCTATTGCCACTGTCATGGCCATTTGTTTCACTATGGTCATTGTCATGTTGTTCCTATTCTCCATTTGATAAAACACAGTCCCATACTTGTTTGCTCCTTCGACAAATTTTGGCCATCATTATAAAGTTGTACCATACATTTGCATTTGGTACTCATTTGTCAAACTTACTTGTGATCAAAACAGTGATAGTTTTTATGCCATTAAAACAGAGCCATCCTCATTATGATTTTGTTTTCCTGTGATACTTGGGTACAAGTGTGACATTTATTTGGTTTTGAACATACATTAAAACTTTGCCTTCACTGCACCTATATCAGCATCCATATTGCAAATATCTTGTTTTCAAAGCCATGTCAGAGACAGACTCAGTTTATGAGCAGGAGTCTGACAGTGATTCCACAGCAGAGGGTAATGTGCCACGGAGGCCTCACAAAGGTGGTAAACATCTCAAGGAGGAGCCTACTTCTTTGGCTCAATTGCAGGCATGTCCTATTGCAATGGATTGTTTTCGGTTTCAGTCATGTTTTCGATTCTGTGAGATGATTTCACAAACCCAGCTTCATCGTGAACTAGCTCGTCTGTTTGTTCTACATTTACATGATGGTCATGTAAATCTCGCTGGAGTAGATTTCGTTCTGTCACCAATGACTATTACTCAGGCCACTGGCATACCAAATTTAGGAGAGGAATGGAACAAACGTCAGCAGTTAGAGAAATTCCACTATGAGCCATACATCAAACCTGGGTATATGAGGCACTTGGGCAGAGTTTTTCCTTTCATATTCCTGAAAGATGAGTTTGCACCACTGATGAAACTCATCATTCGGTATTTCAGTTGCGAGGGCAGATTCTCGCGTCTCTTTGCGTACCATGTCCGTTTGTTGATGCACTTCACAAGGGTACGTATGATGAACATTCCGTACTTCATGTATCGCAACATAGAGAGGATGATGATTTTTGTACAGAAGAAGAGCCCAGCACAGCAGCATAGAAGTATATATCATTACGCTCTGATCAAGATCATAGTGCTACATCAGTTGACACAGCAGGGCATCACTTGGGAGGATTTCATCTCCCGTGACTTTTTCACAGCGCCACAGCCGCCTCCCAAGGTAGTTCATGATGCGGGAGAGCCTTCACACCAGCTTGACATTCCTGAGATTGAGCATATCAGTGCTCCATTGTATGTGACATACCAACGAGGCCACAGGGCCTTATTTGCAACTACACGGCGAGTATTATCTCCACCCAGGGTGGAAGGGGTCTTGCCGACTCCATCAGCAGAGCGAGTATTATCTCCACATGATGTGGAAGGGGTCTCGCCTTCTTCTTTAGCACAGGTACAGATCCAGGACAGGGGAAAGAAGCCCATGCATGATGAGGGCCCATCAGGAGGCCGGGACACGGATTTCATGATCATTGATGTTGATGCGAGCTCTCCTAGCTCGAAACTGAAAGAGATCATCCAGGAGCAAAGGACCGAGAATGACACGCTGAAAGATAAATTGCAGAAGGCTCAGTGAGTGATAAACTACCTGGAGCAGTGCAACAAATAGCTAGAGGATGAGCACACACTTTATGAGCTGCGACGAATCCGTGAGGATCGACAATTGGCCCGGAAGAGACCCGGAGACATGACACCAATCGATCGAGATTCTGTACTCACGCATGTTAACATTCATCTGGAGAAGTTTTTGGCAAAGGCCAATAGATAGAAATACATGCTTCGCCACATGAAAGGTCATTATTGGGCCCGCATGCACGTCTGCAAAGCAAGAATGAAGATTCTGAAGAGGAGGTTGAGCGAAGCACTAAAACGGCAGAAAAGGCCTGATCCACTCCAGAATTTGGCCGAGGCTTCGTTGGCTGGACATGATACATGATGGAGGGTCTTCGCTCCGAATTTGAGCAAATTCGGAGAAATTTTTGTCATTTTGAAATATTTTGGTCTCAAAACAGATTTTTCAGCTATACGAGTAGCGCGTCGACGCGCTCGCTTTTGTTTGGGACACTTGCTGGAGGAAAAATTTATATTTTTGGGTTTTTCATGGTAATTTATGCATGCTCAGGCATTTCTGAAGCATTTCATCAGGTTCTGGATGATCAAAAGGCCCAAAAACACCATGAAAACCACCTTGCTGCCACCTTTTGCACCAGCAGGAAGTACTTCTGGGAGAATGAAGTTTTGGAGGGTCAAATGAGCTCCAAATTGGGAAATTACACTTGGGTTGGATAGCCAACATCTAGGGATTTCCAACGAGCTATCATGAGCTCAATTTGGATGCCGCGAAGTGCCTCAAATCAGGCTGAAAGGTGCGCAACGTGTATGGCTCAGGGGCGCTACGCACATGGATTTTTGGTCAATTTTTCACCTTCCAGCTCAGGTTTCGGCCAGTTGGACCAGTTTTGCTTGTGGATGTAATTTTTGAGTTTTTATGATGTAAATTGAGGGTTGGCATGTAAATTTGGCTCACTTTTACCTATTCTAGAATATTCACTCTCAAAAAAGTGAAAATCAAGTAAATGAATCAGTTTCCACTCTTTTAGAGGCAAGTTGTTAGCTGCCTAGATTTTAGCTCCTTGATTAGAATTTGGTTGAAACTGATCCCTGAAGAAGGAATTCGACCCCTAGAGGCATGGGAAGGGGTTAGAGTGATCTATATATTGTAATTTTTGAGACATTCTACAGGTTGGACTCTTGGGAAATTTTTGGCACACTATTGTACATATTTTTCATATTTTGGCTAAGGAAAGATCAGAGGTTTTGCAGCACCTGTTGGGATTCTTGTGGATTTCAGTTCTTGATGGTGTTTTCTCTTAGTTTATTGTAATTTATTTCATGTTTAATGTATGACATCCCTTCTTATGCTTCTGAAACTAAAATGAATGAGTAAATGAGGTTGAATCCATTGTTTACAGTGCTCTGCCTTTGAATTCATTTAGTTTTGTATGTTTTCGCCTGTTTGGAGAGGATCCAAGTTCTTATTTGCCCTCTTCAGCTCCTTGTCATTCTGATCTATCCATATACCCAATCAAAAGCATCAAGACTACTGCCTACCTCGCCCCAACTCGAATTCTGCAAAGATCTGGCCTTATCCCCGGACCCAAAAATTGTTTTTCCCATTTCTCCAACAAAAATCCAAAAAATCAAAATCAAACATTCCTATCTCTTTACTAGCCTAAAATCAGCATTCATTGTTCATTATAAGTCATCTCAGCCCCTCTGAAAACCTTTTGCCGAGATAGACCTGGAGAGAGCCCTCTCCTGTCCTTGTAGGGCTAGCTACGAGGCTGAGCGTGGTTTGATGTAGCCTTGAGTTTTACCTTATTTCAGCCTAAGGTAGATTTGAGTGCTAACATAGTGGCGACCATACTGGGGAAAAAACTCTCAATGGTTTGCTTGTTGATGTGTTTGTTTCATGAGTCTTAGACGGAGTCTGAAGTCACGCCAGGTAGCTTTCGAAACGCTTTTTCCATGCATAAGCAGAAGTAGATAAACGCTGCTTCAGTCGATCTCCGGTAAGCTTATGAATGCAGCACTTGATTTGAAAATCACCCCAGTATACTTGTTCGTTCTAGACCTTTGGATGATTGAGTCTAGAAGTCGATAGGCTGAAGATAATTGATTGTGTTCCTTGAAATTTATCCCGAGAAGATCAATACACTGGCTTCAAGAAGGAATACTAGGTCAAATCCTGACCCTAATCCACCAACGATATTTGAAAATCCAAATCTGATTCCTAGGATCCTTAGAAGACAAGGAAGTCAAGAAAGTTCTGAAAGAGAAAGTCAAGAGAGTTCTGGAAGTTCCAGATCGCTTTCTAGATCTGCATCATGTCCTGTGAAAATTATATATGTTGACGAAATTCCTTTTGATGAACGATTTGAAACATCCTTATTTGTAAATTTTTCTGAAACTAAATTATCAAGATTAGTTCCGGATCCATTGTTTTTTGAAGATTTGCAATACAGATTTGTTTCATATCACTTGGACAGACAGTTGCAAAATTCCATTGTGGCTACCAACATTCTCGAATTCACTGAATCTGCTTCACAAACTCTTGGACCATCTGAAGTTGCATCTAGTTCACGGACTCCCACTGAACCTTCCTTTATCCCTACCATTCCCGTTCAAACTGATATTTCTGCTCAGCAATCAGCAGTAGTTTCTCCTCCGTCTCCACCGCATACACCTCGTTCACCTACTGCTCCCAGTCCTCCTGTATCTCCGAGACAGCAGATTATAAATCCACCAAGAGTCATGGCAGCCAGATTTGCACCTCTTGCTTTGCCGACCAATTTAGATCCTATGTCTGCTGATTATCAGAGCAAGATTCCCATATTTGATGGCACACCACAGAGTATATCATCTCAGTTGCATATTGTCCGGATGACAGACTTTTTGGACCTGCATGAAATTGATGCAGAAAATGTTTCAATGAGATTGTTTGCCCAGACTTTTGGAGGAAAGGTTCGTAAATGGTTCAGAGCTCTACAGGCCAGAACTATTAATACATTGCAAGAGCTTCAGACACAGTTTTTAGATCGATGGGAGATGAAAAAAGATCCACTACAGATCACTTCAGAGTATACAAACATCAAGCATAATCCTGGTGAGTTCGTTCAGGATTATATTATCAGATTCAATACAGTGTATAATGCAATTCCAGATGACTTAAGACTGTCTAAAAAGTCAGCTCTTCTTAAATTCCCGGATGGTTTTGATCTGGAGATGGCTTATTCGCTACGTGACAGAGATCCGCCTACGTTAGAAGATATGTAGAAGATTGTCATTAGTGTTGAGGCGAATCTGAACGATAAGAGAGCACGGTTGAAAGCAGAGAAAAGGGTGACTATAAAGGAAGAGCCTTCCACATCTACATCCGAACAGCACTTGCTTCGTGAGATGGAAAAAATGTTCAAAAGGATGACACTTGACAAACCAGAAACGCAGATTCGGAATCCAAACTATCGTGGCCAGCAGCAGCCACAGTTCAGAATAAAGCAGCGTGAACAAAGACCACAAGAGCCGGCAGCCCAGCAGCAGATTAAGACACCTCTTTTGCAGAATTTTGTGAGTCAAGATTCAGACGATGATGATGATGTAGCAGGTGATCAAAATCATTTCTTCACTCCCGACGATCTGCCTATTTATATTACTGAGGATGAAGAATATGGAGAAAGTTCAGCTGCACAGAAAGATGAAGATTTCATTTTAGCAAATGATGCAGATTTAGAGGAAGAGTCATATGATTACCAAAGAGGATATTTGAATGCTTTGTCCGCTCAACAGAAGCAATACTCATTGAGAAATCGAGATGTGCCCATAAATCCAATTCAGAAACGAAAAGAAGCTTCAGCACCAAAGGCAGATTCACCGATACCACAGAAGAAAGGAAAAGAGACAATTGATCTCATAGCTAGTAAAGTATCATCAGCAGAAAAGGTAAATCAGCCAAACATAGTGAAAGATAAGGCTGAAAAGAAGGAAGTTCCGATCAAAGAGGTTGAAAGAGTTCCAGCATTTAGTTTGGAAAATGAAATTTCCAAATTAAAAATATCTATTCCTTTGACAGAAATCATGAAGAACAGCAGCTACCGCGGTCAAGTCTCCAAAATTCTGAACTTTGATCCAATGTTCGATATGGTAAATGTTGAGGATGATCAGCCAGAATTGATTTTCGGGCCTGCATTAGATGGTGAGTCCCCTGACAATGATGTTCCTCCCTTTTATATCAGTTTGAGGTTGCATGAATATGTTTTGCACAATGCCATGTTCGATTCGGGTGCTTCGCACAATTTGATGCCAAAGGCGATCATGGAAAAGTTGGGACTAGACATTACAAGAAAATATCATGATTTGTATTCATTTGATTCCAGTCGTCTGAGGTGTATAGGACTCATCAAAGATTTGGTTGTAAGCTTAGATCAAATTCCAACGAAGAATGTCTTGATGGATGTGGTTGTGGCGGACATTCCCCCGCGATTTGGAATGCTCCTTTCAAGATCTTGGGGAGAAAAATTGAAAGGTACACTTCAGTTATATTTTTCCTATGCTACAATTCCAGTCTTTGGTCAAATGAGAAATTTATATCGAGAGCAGAAGATGAAATACATGATAACCAGCAAGGAGAAGCCAATCAATCATCCTGTAAATTATGTACATACCGACTTAGAATCATTTATTTTATTTGCAGATAGTTTTAATGATATAGATAGTCAATTAGTTCAAGCGGAAGATATACCAGAAATCACTGACAATTTTAGAGAAGTTCTGCAAAAAGAAAGAAGAGAAAAACAAGCTACTGTGGAGCAATCAGCTGAAGACAATGGGCAACAAACAGAAAAAACAGAGCTGGCGCAATTTCAGCATTTAGAGGACGATGAAGATGGTCTTTGGACCATGGATTTTGATGGCGCAGTGGGTAGTGACGGTGCTGGAATTGGCGTTTGGATTCGTAGTCCATTTTCCGCTCCGGATAAGGTTCCAAGCAATGTGAGAGTGTGTTCCTACAAGCTTGCATTTGACTGTTCTAATAATGAAGCGGAATATGAGGCTCTAATTGCTGGCCTTAAGATTCTTAAAAAGCTGAAAGCGAAAATGATTGCAGTGTATGGTGATTCAGAGTTGGTGATAAAGCAGGTTAAAGGTGAGTTTCAGGCCAAGCATCCTCGCATGAGGGCTTACCACAATGCAGTTTTAGACATTCTGAAATTATTTTCTGATCATACCTTGACATGTGTGCCTCGCATACAAAATGGTGTTGCTGATGGACTTGCTAAGGCAACAAGAAATTTAAAAATTCCAATGAATTCCAGCAACAAGTTCGAGATTCATGTGAAACACCGCCCCACCGTTCCAGACAATCAGCGATGTTGGCAAGTTTTTCAGGATGATGAGGAGATTAGTGAATTTCTGCAGAATAAGGATAAGTTTAAAGACACCTCCATAGATACAGAACATGATGATGGTAATGATGACATACAAATAAACCAAATGGAAGTGTTGCAACTTAAAGATAACATTATTCCTAAGGGATTGATTCCTTTGGAAGAACTGTTTGACCAAGAAAATGTAGCCCGCAAACCGACATTGAGGCCAACGGAGAAAGGGGTAGAAGAGGTAAATATTGGGACAGTTGAGAATCCCAAGATGGTTAAGTTATCAAAGTCATTGTCACCAAAGGTAAAGGCAGAGTATGTGAAATTGTTTTCTTCATTTTCTGATGCTTTTGCGTGGGATTACTCAGATTTAAAAACATATGATACTAACATCATTCAGCATACTATCCCCATTAAACCAAATCAGAAGCCTTTCTGTCAAAAGTTGAGGAGAATCAATCCAAAGCTGCTACCATCAATTGAAAAAGAGGTAAACAGGTTGTAGAATTCAGGAATCATTGTGCCTATCCGATTTTCAAATTGGATATCAAATTTGGTGCCCGTGAGAAAGAAAGCAGGTGAGATCCGTTTATGTATCGATTTCAGAAATTTGAATAAGGTATCATTAAAAGACAATTATCCGCTGCCAAAAATGGACCATATCTTGCAGCGACTAGTTGGAGCATCAAGGATGTCACTACTCGACGGCTAATTAGGATACAACCAAATCTTAGTGCATGAAGATGATCGTGACAAGACTGCGTTCACCACTCCATGGGGAACGTTTCATTATGCAAAAATGTCGTTTGGTTTGAAGAATGCAGGCGCCACCTTTCAGCGTGCAATGGACATGGCTTTTTCCAATGAGAAAGATGTATTTTTGGTTGTTTACCTTGATGATTTAACTGTGTTTTCAAATTCTTATGAGGAACATTTATATCATTTGAAAATTGTTTTCCAGAAGTGCAGAAAATATGGCATTTCGCTGAATCCGAAAAAGAGTCTTTTTGCCATGGATGAAGGCAAGCTCCTTGGCCACATCATATCGAAAGATGGCATCCGTGTTGACCCTGCACGTGTTGAAGCCATCCAACAAATTGAGCAGCCCCGGAACAAGAAAGAAATACAGTCCTTTAATGGTAAAATGAATTTTCTGCGTCATTTCATTCCAAATCTTGCTGAGCATCTCAGGGAAATCACAGACATGCTAAAAAAGGACAATCAGGTAAAGTGGACAGAAGAGGTGATGAAATCATTCAATTTGGTAAAGTTAGCTCTTTCTTCAGCCCCTATTTTAATCAGCCCGGACTACACACAGGACTTCATTTTGTTTTCGTTTGCTTCTGAGCACACTTTGGCAGCTGTTTTAATGCAGAAAAGGGATGGAGTTGAGAAGCCCATTGCTTTTTTCAGTCGGATTATAAGGGACGGAGCATTGAAATACAATATTATTGAGAAACAAGCACTTGCGCTTGTAAAGGCCTTGAAATATTTCCGTGTGTATATACTGCATTCCCACATTATAGCATACGTTCCTAACGCAGTAGTTAAAGATGTTTTGGTACAGGCAGATCCAGAGGGAAGACGGGGTAAGTGGATCGCTGCGTTGTTAGAATACGATGTGGAGATTAAACCAACCAAGATGATTAAAGGACAAGGACTCACCAAGTTCATGGCTAAAACAAATCTGCATGCTCTAGATATAAATTTGATTGCTGCCATGTCCGATGAAGATGAGGAAACTACGTCAGTTCAGGTATCTGATATTTTTGTTTCTTCCCCTTGGTATGCTGACATTTTATACGTGCTTCAGAATTTGTCTCCACCTCCCGGGATGCCTAGAAATAAGAGTAGAACATTGAAGTTGAGAGCTGCAAAATTTTGTATATTGAATTCTGCATTGTATTGGAAAGACCCTGGGGGAGTGTTGTTGAATTGTTTGGTAGAGGAGGAAGCCAAAAGAGTTTTGGAAGACTTTCACAGAGGTGACTGCGGAGGCCATTTGTTTTGGAAGACCACAGCGAATAAGATTCTAAGGGCAGGGTATTATTGGCCTTCTTTGTTTTCTGATGTATATAAGGCTGTTAAGAATTGTCACGAGTGTCAAATTTTCGAAGGGAAGCAAAAATTACAGCCTTTGCCTCTCAAACCAATTGAAGTTAGTGCACCATTCCAGCAGTGGGGATTGGATTTTATTGGAGAAATCCACCCAGCATCTTCTAGACAGCATAGATGGATATTGACAGCTACGGACTACTTCACAAAGTGGATCGAAGCGATTCCCACTCGACAGGCCACGGATGCGGTAATTATCTCTTTTCTTGAAAACAATATTCTGTCACGTTTTGGGTGTCCTAGTAAGATAATCACAGATAATGCAGCGGCCTTCAAGTCTAAGAGGATGGTTGAATTTTGCTATAAGTATAATATCATCTTGGGACATTCGACTGCCTACCATCCACAAGGGAATGGCTTGGCAGAATCTTCAAATAAATCCTTGGTGAATATCATTAAAAAATTGATGGAAATCAACAAAAAGGGTTGGCACAAGAAATTAGTGAATGCACTGTGGGCTAATAGGGTAAGTCAGAAAAAGTCTATTGGCATGTCTCCTTTCGAGTTGGTGTACGGAATAGACACGGTTTTTCCTACTTCGCTTGCTGTCCCGGTGGTCAAATTGCTTCAGGAAGCTGGTAGTGAGGAAGATCCCATGCGGCGGAGGATTAATCAGATGATTCATTTACAGCAGACACGGGAGGAGGTATTTCAAAATACTTTCAAGTTGCAGGAGCGCATAAAGAAGATTTATGACAGGACGGAAAAAGTAGATAAGTTTCAGCTGGATGAGGTGGTTTTGAAATGGGATGCTCGGAATGAAGATAAGGGAAAGCACAGCAAATTTGAAAACCTATGGAAGGGTCCTTTTAAGATTACAGTGTATCGTGGTCAAAACGCCTTTCTTCTCAAGGAAATGAATGGAGATGATTGTCCTGGAGGACCGATCAATGGTCGGTTTCTGAAGCGATACCACTTCTGAGTATTTTCTTCTGATTTCATCATCATTGTATATATCGTTTTACTTCTATTCTATTGCAAGTGTGTACTGATCTCTCATCTTCAGTCTCGGGCCCGGAGCGAAGGCTATAATTCTGGAGATGGAGGTTGGTTGGTTTGAAGTTTTTCAAGTCAGTCTTATCAGTCTTTTCAGTTTAAAAATCGAGTCAGTTTTGGTCAAGTTTCAGTCACTTTTCAGTCAAGTTTACAGTCAATAAATGTATCAAAAGTTTTGTGTTATCTGTTGAAATAATGACTCCATCGCCCAATGGATGAAGGCACTATCTGACTTCCCCATAGATCTGCCATTCTTGGCATCTCCATGGAGCCACCATCCCCATTGGAGCCAATGTTAGAGTCGGTCCTTACAGCCCTCCATCAGAGATCATTTCGCTTTTTTCATATCATTCTTAGGTGTCTCGCTTGTTCCACTTCGTTGCATTTCGCTAGGAGCATGCCATTGACTGACGAGGGGGTCTAGTTGTCTTGTGTTTCCTCATGCTTGTACCTGCAGAGCTATTTAAAAATTCCTCAAAAATCACTGAAGTTCATCGTCATTTCATTCATGGTCATTAATGATTGTTTTCATTAAAAAGAGTCTTTAGTCCTAGAGTCTAGGGGTTTTTAAGTCCTTTGCATACATGTCATAAAGCCCGCAGGCCATGAGGTTGGTTTCACAAGTTTTCTATTTCACATTTTTATCATCAAAAGCATTTGAAGACATTTCTAGTCCAAAACTCTGTTTTGGAACTAGAAATTGTCTAATTTCATGTTTGTAATAATTGTATTTATTTCATCATAAGAAGCTTCAGTGCAAGCCTCTGATCTTTTCCAAAGCCAAGTGCCACATCCCTGCAAAAGACAAACAAGTATTTTCAGTCCAAAACTCAGAAAAGCCAAAAGAAAAGCATTGTATTAAATGACCAAATGTCAAAATGCCAAACATTATGAAAGTGGGTTATCAAACAAATTTGAAATCAAATCTGATTTGATGAGATATTTTCTTCATATATAAAACATGGCAAACAAAATCATTTGCAAGAAATCCGCAAGGCAGAGGTCAAATTTGTGAAGTGGAGGGCCGAAGACGTGTTTGCAGAGTTGTTGACAGATTTTGGAGGTGCGCGCTACCCATACAGGAGGGGCGCTACCCACATGGGGCGTGCTACCCACTTAAACGCCCCAGCCCTTTGCAGATAACACAGGCGCTACCCATATAAGGCGCGCTACCCGTTGGGCAAGGGCGCTACCCATACAGCGACAGAGCCCAGAAAATTTTTGTCTTGCGCCCAGTTTCGTATCAAATCGGCTCCATCGACTTGCAAGTAGGTTTCTAAAGGTTGCTCAGTAGATTTTTAGCATGATTGTGGTGTTATTGATGTTGGGAAACAAGCCTTGGTTGAAGAGAAATGTATAAACCTTACATTTATATGCAGATTTATTCCTTAAGGGTTTTGAATATATATGGACAGTCTTGTGAAGGGTTTGAAAACTTTTGTGAATGGTAGATATGCTCATGCCCTAGCACATTGTGTACATCATCCTCACGCCCTTAGTTTATCATCTTATCATTGCTGTCATGTCCTTTCATGTTTTTACATAGTCTTATGTTGACTGGTCTATATCCTCCATCACCATAATATCACCGCTGCTGTCATCATCATTCTATTACCACTGTGATGGCCATTTGTTTCACTATGGTCATTGTCATGTTGTTCCTATTCTCCATTTGATAAAACACAGTCCCATATTTGTTTGCTCCTTTGACAAATTTTGGCCATCATTATAAAGTTGTACCATACATTTGCATTTGGTACTCATTTGTCAAACTTACTTGTGATCAAAACAATGATAGTTTTTATGCCATTAAAACAGAGCCATCCTCATTATGATTTTGTTCTCCTATGATACTTGGGTACATGTGTGACATTTATTGGGTTTTGAACATACATTAAAATTTTGCCTTCACTGCACCTATATCAGCATCCATATTGCAAATATCTTGTTTTCAAAGCCATGTCAGAGACAGACTCAGTTTATGAGCAGGAGTCTAACAGTGATTCCACAGCAGAGGGTAATGTGCCACGGAGGCCTCACAAAGGTGGCAAAGGTGGTAAACATCTCAGGGAGGAGCCTACTTCTTTGGCTCAATTGCAGGCATGTCCGCTTGCAATGGATTGTTTTCGGTTTCAGTCATGTTTTCGATTCTGTGAGATGATTTCACAAACCCAGCTTCATCGTGAATTAGCTCGTCTGTTTGTTCTACATTTACATGATGGCCGTGTAAATCTCGCCGAGGTAGATTTCATTCTGTCACCAATGACTATTGCTCAGGCCACTGGTATACCAAATTTAGGAGAGGAATGGAACAAACGTCAGCAGTTGGAGAAATTCCACTATGAGCCATACATCAAACCTGGGTATATGAGGCACTTGGGCAGAGTTTTTCCTTTCAGATTCCTGAAGGATGAGTTTGCACCACTGATGAAACTCATCATTCGGTATTTCAGTTGCGAGGGCAGATTCTCGCGTCTCTTTGCGTACCATGTCCGTTTGTTGATGCACTTCATGAGGGTACGTATGATGAACATTCCGTACTTCATGTATCGCAACATAGAGAGGATGATGATTTTTTTACAGAAGAAGACCCCAGCACAGCAGCATAGAAGTATATATCATTACGCTCTGATCAAGATCATAGTCGTACATCAGTTGACACAGCAGGGCATCACTTGGGAGGATTTCATCTCCCGTGACTTTTTCACAGTGCCACAGCCGCCTCCCGAGGAAGTTCATGATGCAGGAGAGCCTTCACACCAGCCTGACATTCCTGAGATTGAGCATATCAGTGCTCCATTGTATGTGACATACCAGCGAGGCCACAGGGCCTTATTTGCAGCTACACGGCGAGTATTATCTCCACTCGGGGTGGAAGGGGTCTCGCCGACTCCATCAGCAGAGCGAGTATTATCTCCACATGATGTGGAAGGGGTCTCGCCTTCTTCTTCAGCACAGGTACAGATCCAGGATAGGGGCAAGAAGCCCATGCATGATGAGGGCCCATCAGGAGGTCGGGACACAGATTTCACAATCATTGATGTTGATGCGAGCTCTCCTAGCTCGAAACTGAGGGAGATCATCCAGGAGCAAAGGGCCGAGAATGACACGCTGAAAGATAAATTGCAGAAGGCTCAGTGGGTGATAAACTACTTGGAGCAGCGCAACAAACAGCTAGAGGATGAGCACACACTTTATGAGCTGCGGCGAATCCGTGAGGATCGACAATTGGCCCGGAAGAGACCCGGAGACATGACACCAATCGATCGAGATTCTGTACTCACGCATGTTAACATTCATCTGGAGAAGTTTTTGGCAAAGGCCAATAGAGAGAAAGACATGCTTCGTCACATGAAAGGTCATTATTGGGCTCGCATGCATGTCTGCAAAGCGAGAATGAAGATTCTGAAGAGGAGGTTGAGCGAAGCACTAAAACGGCGGAAAAGGCCTAATCCACTCCGGATTTTGGCCGAGGCTTCGTTGGATGGGCATGATACATGATGGAAGGTCTTCGCTCCGATTTTGGGCAAATTCGGAGAAACTTTTGTCATTTTGAAATATTTTGGTCCAAAAACAGATTTTTCCGCTATACGGGTAGCGCGTCGATGTGCTCACTTTTGTTCGGGACACTTGCTGAAGGAAATATTTGCATTTTTGGGTTTTTCATGGTAATTTATGCATGCTCAGGCATTTCCGAAGCATTTCATCAGATTCTGGATGGTCAAAAGGCTCAAAAACACCATGAAAACCACCTTGCTGCCACCTTTTGCACCAGCAGGAAGTACTTCTGGGAGAATGAAGTTTTGGAGGGGCAAATGAGCTCCAAATTGGGAAATTCCACTTGGGTTGGATAGCCAACATCCAGGGCTTTTCAACAAGCTATCATGAGATTAATTTGGATGCCGGGAAGTGCCTAAAAATCAGGCTGAAAGGCGCGCTACCCACACAGCTCAGGCGCGCTACCCACATAGATTTTTGGCTGAATTTTCAACTTCCAGCTCAGAATTTCGGCCAGTTGGGACCAGTTTTGCTTGTGGATGAAATTTTTGGGTTTTCATGATGTAAATTGATGGTTGGCATGTAAATTTGCTCATTTTTACCTATTCTAGAAGATTCACTCTCAAAAAAGTGAAAATCATGTAAATGAATCAGTTTCCACTCTTTTAGAGGCAAGTTGTTAGCTGCCTAGATTTTAGCTCCTTGATTAGAATTTGGTTGAAACTGATCCCTGAAGAAGGAATTCGACCCCTAGAGGCATGGGAAGGGTTTAGAGTGATCTATATATTGTAATTTTTTAGACATTCTACAGGTTGGACTCTTGGGAAACTTTTGGCACACTATTGTACATATTTTTCATATTTTGGCTAAAGAAAGATCAGAGGTTTTGCAGCACCTGTTGGGATTCTTGTGGCTTTCAGTTCTTGATGGTGTTGTCTCTCAGCTTATTGTAAGTTATTTCATGTTTAATGTATGTCATCCCTTCTTATGCTTCTGAAACTAAAATGAATGAGTAAATGAGGTTGAATCCATTGTTTACAGTGCTCTACCTTTGAATTCATTTAGTTTTGTATGTTTTCACCTGTTTGGAGAGGATCCAAGTTCTTCTTTGCCCTCTTCAGCTCCTTTTCATTCTGATATATCCATATACCCAATCAAAAGCATCAAGACTACTGCCTACCTCGCCCCAACTCGAATTCTGCAAAGATCTGGCCTTATCCCTGGACCCAAAAATTGTTTTTCCCATTTCTCCAACAAAAATCCAAAAAATCAAAATCAAACATTCCTATCTCTTTACTAGCCTAAAATCAGCATTCATTGTTCATTATAATTCATCTCAGCCCCTCTGAAAACCTTTTGCCGAGATAGACCCGGAGAGAGCCCTCTCCTGTCCTTGTAGGGCTAGCTACGAGGTTGAGCGTGGTTTGATGTAGCCTTGAGTTTTACCTTATTTAAGCCTAAGGTAGATTTGAGTGCTAACAATGCCCACGTCTATAGATGATCTAGTCAGTGATATAGTGCATCATGAATTGGGAGCATTGGAGCCTGATATTTCCATTAGATCCCTTGAAATGTTCCCTTCCAGAGTGTTTTTCTCCCATAATATGAGAACCTCTTGGAATCCATGGCCTATTATAGGCCATGATCAAGGTATTTGAGCATAGTTATTTTTCTTGTGTCAAACTCGTTAAAAAATGAAACAAGATCCTTGGAGCTGAATTCATTATCTTGTGCCAAGCTCATTAAAAAATGAAACAAGGTATTGAAGCACAATTCCTCTTCTTGTGTCAAGCTTGTTAAAAAATGAAACAAGGTACCAAGGCATAGTTATTTTCCTGTGTCAATCTCGTAAAAAAATGAAACATATCCCCTTCCAATTTGAGTCTTTGACTAGATCTCGTAAATTCCCAGCCAAGTTTTTCACTTGATCTCATAAATGAGCCTTCATGCCATCCACCTGTTACTAACCAGAAGTCTACTTGTGTGAATGAAATGAAGCTTGGGGTGCATGTACCTCAAATTGAGTCATTATGTTGGGGGAATGCAAACTTATTTCAAACCAATCATAATTTCCCATGTTTCGAGCTTGTGTAAAAAATGAAACCATTCCAACTTCACCTCTCGTGATTTCCATTTTTATCAGTGTGCTTCTTCTAGATGAGCCTTGGTTTTCTCATTCCATCGTCACCATATTCTTGGCCGATCATACACTTTCACCTTTTTTTGTACACTTTCTTGAGGAAAAACAATGATGAGTGGTCTTAATAGCCACCCTCTTAACCTCTACATTTTTTAGCAGTTCCATCATGACCAAAAATAGTTGCTACCCTTTATACCACTCGTTCCTCTAGGAGGAATCCCCTTTCATCTCTTTTCAGACTCCCAAAATATGAAAATATTTTCAAACACTTGTATTTTCGAACTTGTAAAAGTAAATGAAAAGACGTCTACTCAATATAAGTTCACCCCTTTTCCTAGATGAGATAGAATATTTACGAAAAATGAATGCCTTAGTAAAACATGGCTAAGAGGTTCTCTTGGGTATTTTTTTCTGCCTTTTCGGACTCAAGGGACTATCTACAAAAAGGAGCATATCGAGTTTTTTTTCGCCTCTTTTTCAAACTCTCTAAATATGAAAAATATGTTGATTTTTACCTTTGTTAGACTCGTTAAAACCTCAAACAATGATGGACTTGTTGAACATGACAAGTTCGAACCACTTCTTCTCAGGGTTCATTAAACATACTCGAGGGGATTCATCCGAAGGGTGAACTTACAAATCAAGCATATTTTATCCTCCTCAAGTTTGTTAAAAAATAAAGAGGTATTGACCAGTATGGTTGGGAAAATTGGGAAAAAAGGGTACTCCATTTGTTAATGCAAGCGAGTCACTCTTAAACATGACACTCTTCCACTTCATCTTCATGGCTATTGGGTTTGGCAATATTCTTGTATTTTGGTTTTTCATACTGTTTTAAAGCATCCATTTTCGTTTTAGGGTCAATGTTTCCAACTCCATTCAGTGTTGTCGTTGTGTTCAAGAGAATTCATTCAGTAAATATCTGCTACAATACTCTTAAGCCTTCATATCATGTCTGCCTTTCCTAATTCAGTTTTGTATCATGATCATTCTATCTCAAATCATGATACATGTTGTGTGTCGTTGATGGGGGATACATCAAGGCCCTCTTGTGACTGGTTGCTCCCTGTCGACATCAAATCATTATCTAGGAAGTTGACTTAGAAACACCCCTTGGTACCTTGGTGCTTGCATACATCAATGGAAATTTTCCTCACTCTCGGCAATAGGTTTACATCATTGGCCTTCAACCAAAATATTCTATGTGGTGTTCTACATCAACTCATTTACTCACACCATATGGATTGTACTGCAATACCTTGAGAGGCATTAACATCATCAGTGATTTCTCTCGCATTTGTTAATGACTTACATCATTAGTCGGTAATGAGATGGTTTCTACCATGTTCGACTCCAGCTCATTGATTCACATGGTTAGACTCGTATGTTGAACGGCCATTTAGACAAGATAGAAGACCCCATATCTAGTTTCATCCACCCAAGTTGTGATTTCAAGATAAATGAAATATCACAATGTATGATGGCTATGGTCATACAAGTAGTCATCTAGTCATGGGTCCATGACTTTCCATCAGTGGACATGTCTTTTGATCATTGTAATTGTAATGTTAGCTTATGTGTTGAGTATGGGTATGCCTCCCTCAACAAAGATATCATGATGTAAATGTATTGTAATAGAAGATGATCTCGTTGGTTTTCCTTGATCCTGACTTGTCACAAGGTAACCAACTTCAGTCGCCATTCACCATTCCTGACTTTGCACTTTAGGGGGAAATCTGTCATAGGCCATTTTTTCACATCTAGTCAATCGACCTACAAACCAAATCAATCAACATCTTTTTACCCCTTGACGTCGTCATGGAACAAAGCCCTATGCATGACATTCTCATCTCCTAGAGTTTCTTCCTCAAAGAACCTTGTTTCAGTCATTTTAAGGACCAATGCTCCTTGGCCTCCTACTGGAAAACATTCACACTATGGTCTGCATTTATCACCTACAATTTGCCCCACTATGCATCGACTTTGGTTCTAGAAATTCAGGAAAAAGAGAGAAATTATGGAAGCTTGTTTTTCCAAAAGCTTCCAAAATTTGTTACAACTATGTACCTCATATAAAAAAATCGGATCCTTTCCTATCCTACCTTGGGTTTCCATCCCTTATCCTTTGATCTCATCCTCCCATCAAGAGTTGATCTCAAACCCTAGATTGGTAAATGGATAAGAACTCCCAACTTACCCTCCTATTCTATATATTTGAGGTCATCCACGAGCTAGGGCTTGTTTTTTGGAGATATAATTCTACCCTCGTGTTGTTTATATAAAGAGTTAACATTATATGCATCATGGTGATTACAAGTGCACTTTATGACAAATAAGGAACAATTCAACTTGGAGGAGCTCTTCTACAAGATCAACATCCATTTATGGTTGTAACTCCATCCATTTATATTAATGCATAGGGTTCTTTGTTTTCCTATATGTGATGTCATGATTTCATGTATTTCAATGCCATTTTGATCCATTGAATGGTGTATTTAGAGGATGCTACATAGATACCATAGATCATTAGCTTGTGTTATCTGATTGTGCAGGTTCTAATTATAGCAACGAGTGCTAGGATTGGAGCATTCAATCCAAGAAAGGAGTGAAGCATACGTCAAATCACAGTCAGGCTTCATCCCATTATCTATTTACTTTAAGGGAAATAATAGCTACTTTGTCCTTCTTTTGTTCTAGACTAAGCCGCCCATTCTAGGGAAGATACTTCTTTCCATAATCGTAGATTCTGTATAACACACCTTGTGAATTTTATTGACAAAATCTATATTGAATGTAGTGATTGAAGAATGATTTCATTTTATTTCATACATCTTAAGCTATGGTTTCCATTTCCATCATTATAATTTCTATTGAATAGACTAGGCTTCCTTTTGATGTACCATTTACACTCTGCAAATAGGTTAATGTTTACATTTCTAAAAATAGGATTAACATTTACATTCATGTAAAGTAGAATAGCCTTTCCTTTCTGCAAAAGTAACTAGAATTTCCTCTCTGCAAAAGTAATTAGGTTTCCTTTGAGTAACATTTCAATTTTTCCAATTAGTTTAAGCTTGTATTTCATGGCATTCACTTCATTGCATCAACTCAAATAAATAAGGACACATTGCATGCTCCACATATAGTGTTGACACCTCTTAAGTTTGTATGAACCCGAGGTTGATAATTTAAGTTGGTAGCCTTGGAATTTGCAACATTCTTGTTGCAATATGAGGCTCATCAAGAGTCATGAAATGACTTAATAAATCATAAAAGAGAGTCATTGTCAAGAGCCAAAGACACTACACTAGAAGGAGGAAAGAAGAAAGGCTTTGAAATAGAAGAGGGGAACCTAACTGAGCATGAGAATATGTAGATACCAAGTGGAAAATAGAGGTGTGAGGGGAGGGATAAGACAAAGGGGGGGTGGAAACAAGGGAGTTCAAGGCCTTGAGTAGAATATGAAACATAAAGGAAAAGAAAAGACTAACAATGAGAAAAACAGAGGCACAAATCTTGATAGGGTAACACAAAATATAGGCCACATAAGATTTAAGGAACCACCTTTTTGATGTTATAAATAGGAATGAATCCAATGCTAGATCCGAATTGAAGAAAAAAATATGGCAAGTCCAACATGGTAGAACCATACTTAACCACAAACAAAAAGGAAGCATCATAATGAGAAAGAGATATGAGAGAAAATAACACAAACCTTCCTTCTTAGATGCCTTGAGAAGAGAAAGGACAATTGCATCATTTTCTTGGGAGGTACATCTATAATGCTTAATGTCACCTTGGAGACCACTCTTCTATGTTAAGAGACCAACTGCTACCATAATACAATTGTACTTTGAGTACCTACCTCTTTTCTATTTTCTCTCAAAATTAAGCATGGTAGAATAATGCTCATTGTGGTTTTGATGGAGGCGTGTTTTTTTTTTTGTAAATTTCGGAGTACCTTTTATTTTCATATTTTTATAGAGAAATTTTCTATACATATTGTATCATTTACGGTAGCCTCAACCTACCCGAAGGAAACCAGGTCTGTTGGCCACCGTAGAGAGTTAAAAGCTAACCAAAACATGAATTGTCTTTTTCTTCTAACTACAACTTTAATCACTTTAGTATGTCCATAACATTTGCAGCTAAAACAAAAACTATTACTAATATCTACCAAAATCATGAGAAAAAACTATACTTTAAAGATAAATCCCATCAGAAGAATCCACAGGGGTCGGGTCCTTCGTTGTGGTGCCCAGCAGTTCCCCTTGTTGCATCCTTTTGAATTTTTCACTCTATCTTTCCAATTCTGTCATTTGTCTGGATTTGAACCTTCACCATCCCATGTATGTCTTGTTTCATTTGTTGAAGTTCAAAAAGCATAGAATAATTGTCTTCCTTTGCTTCCATGCTAGCCATTGCCTTTGCGAGAACACATTTCATTTTCCAATATGTCTTAATTGATTGTTGTAAGAGGGATACACGGCCTCTTGTGCTTCCTATGTCTAATATAAAGTCCATTTTGGCAGTCTGTTCCTTCATGTCTTCATCTTCACTGTCATTTTGTTTTTCCCAACCATGTATTGTATTTCGTATATGAACCAAATTCCCAGATTCATACACATGGGCTATATTCTCCAAAACTTGCTCATTTGTCTTCCTTCCCCTTTTACTTGGTCCAATATATTTATTGATTTGTCTATTGCATTTGCCTCTACCATTTTGGCTTTTGACCATGATGAACCAACAAGAATTTGTGCCCAAAAACCTGGATAGGAGCCCTGTGTGTAGAGAGGGATCAGTAATATGAACCAAAGAAACTCTATTTAATACCTCTGGAGTCCACAGAATCCCCAGAATCTTTGCAAACAAGACTTATGACAGTCAGTATTGTTAAGTAAAAAAACCGCAGTAACCAGTTTGACAATTGAGTTTTCCAGAGAGGAGACTGGTGTGAAAGACGATTCCACCATGGAATAAAGTATAACTGCCCTTGACAATGCAGACCCAAAAACAAACCCTTACCCCACCTGGGAAAGCTGAAATACCGATCTTTTATCCCCACTAATTCTCCATATGACAGATTTTGAAATCTGACAGAGCACTGAATGGAATTGAGATTATCAATCTTACCCAAAATCAAACAAGTACCGACGCAACACTGATAGACCTGATCATGAAAGTATTTTGATAGACAGTGACAGACATTTATCCAGATGCAAACCCACAATAAATTTATGAAACAAATCTGCATGCAATGAATCCTACCAATCCTATTGAGCTTGAACGAAAGATTAAAGGACTTAGCAACTAGTGCCAGGTTTTTAATGAGGCCCAAAGGAAAATACAAAGAGATACTGGAAGAGAGCCTACTACGACAAAAAACTCAAAGTTTAAAATACGGAGGAATGCGGAAATGACGTTCAATTTTCAGACTAACAACCTCAGCTTTTTTATAGCATCCAGAGAAACAAATTGACATGAAATTGGCCCAATTCGAATCCAAAGAAACCACAAAATGAATAGAGACACGGGGATGACATTATTTTTTGTTTTGCAGAGTGGGGAAAGGAAAGTCGAATTGTAATATGAAGGGCAGTAGTACCATTACATACCAATTGATCTTCCTCCAATGCCGCCTATAATCTTGCTCCTGCAATTTCTCCAATGCGAACTGGACAGGGTTGCACTAGACTGTAACACTACAGTTTCTTTGCAAGGGACTCTTCTCTGTAATACTGCTTCTAAACAAGAGACTAGTTTTATGATAACCATCATCTCGCTGCCAACCCACCTTCCATAAAACTCCTAACATATTTTGATGACGATTGACGCCTCCCTGCATGCGCATTAATGATCAATAATGGAAAGGAACGCCACCACCCTACTGCCTTAAATTCATCCTTGAGTGTGTGTAGAGATCATCCACCACGTGGAGTCTCACACCCTACCCTTCCTGCTTGGCACCTCAATCAGGGTTGAGATCTATATTTTTCTAAAATAATTTGTAATGGATGAAGTTCAACATTCCAGGCTTGATGAGACTGATTAATATCAAGTTGGCGCTCAGCATTCTTGCAAGCCCAATTAGCCAAATAATCAGTTTCCTCATTACCTTCATGGTGCACATGTTTTGGAATAACATATCCCATTTGGTGGAGAAGTTGGCCAATCTCTTCTATAATTCTGGTTGTTCTCCAACTTTTATTAATTTTATCCCATTGAGTTCCTTGCTGATGTTTTTTAAGATCCCTGTTGTCATTGCAGAATCCCCTTCTACTATAATTCTTTGACAATTTTCCCGGATTGCTATTACAAGACCCTATTTCACCACCATTAATTCAGCTTCATTATTGGTGGAAAATCCAATTGGAAATGAGTATATTCTGCAAATGGTTCCAAGAAAATTTCTGAATACTCCACCTATCCTTGCATGTCCAAGGTTTCCTTTAGAGGCACTATCAAAGTTTAATTTCAAGAAACCCTCTAGAGTTGGTTGGAAAATTTTTGAAATTGACTGCATAGTAGGTTTAAACTTCCATAAGGATAAAGCTAACATTTGTTGCTTTAAATTCAGTTTTTCTAAAATTCTAGCCTCCCTATCATTCCCTACCCAGTCTTCATCCACCCAACGTTCGACCAATGTGGATTCTCGAATATTTTCCACAATTACCTTCCATGTTTGGACTACTTGCCTCTCTTCTCCTCTGAAGATTCTATGGTTTCTTTCTTTCCATATCCCCCAAAGTATAAATCCTATGGATAATCTCCAAGCACGATTAACCACTTCGCTTTTATATCCTCCTCTCTGCCAGTTGCAAATAGTTGTGTTAATGATGGTGTCATCCCTATCTGTTTGTCCAAACATCATTTCATTGAGTTGCCAAATCTCATTAGCAACACTGCAATTGTTAAATAAATTTTCAATAGTTTCCTCCTTTAGTTTTCACATCATACAGTATGAGGGGCCCTGAATTCCTCTATTTTGCAGATGATCCCATGTTAAAGTCTTCTTATGACTTAAAAGCCACATAAAGTGCTCTACTTTAGGCCATAATTTCACACTCCATATTTTATTCCAAATTGGGACTACAATATCCTGATGATTATTTGACTTGAGGTAGTAGGCTTCTTTTATTGTGAACATACCTTTCGATCTGTAACCCCACCTTAGAATTTCTTCCCCATTTGTAGCTACCAATGTTTCGGTTTTCAATTCTTTGTCCAAATTATTCCATTGGGTCGTTTCTGGTGCATTGATCCATTGCTCTTTTCTTTTCCAAACTCTCCATTGTCCTTCCTCCTCACTATTCCAATATTTGTGTAATGGTATTTGGTTTGGTAGATTTGTAAATAGAAATATTTCACCTAGATCCAAGCAGCTGAACAGTTTCTCTCGCTGCTGCCACGAATCTTTCCAAAAAAGTGTTGTTCTTCCTCCTCGAACTTCCCAAAAACTGTGTTGTCCGATTAGTTCCCTATTATTAGCTGCTAAATTCCATATATTTGATCCTTTGGGAGTGATATCTACTTTCAGCTTTCCCACAATTGTTCTTGGCATTTCATATTTAGTTTCCCAAATGAGTTTCCAAAGATCCGTACCTCCTTAAACCCATCTCCACCATAACTTTGCACCATCACTTGATTTAGGATGTAAGGATCTTGAAGGCCTATTCCCCTTGTTTGTTTTGTTTTAATAAGTTTCTCCCATGATAGGAGTGCCCATTTCCTCATATCTTGCGCTCCTTGCCATAAGAATTTTTTGAATAATTTAACCATTTTATTGCATACAGTTTCCGGGGCTACTTTGCCTGACAGCTGATAGATTGGAATTGCTTGAAGTACAAATCTGAGCAGAATGACTCAACTTGGAGCATTGAGTTCTCTTAGAGCCCAATTCTGAAGATTTTTATGGAGACTATTAAGCAGGTCCTCCCCTCCTACAATCTTGAGAGAGGATAGATTCATTGGAAAGCCCAGGTATTTCATTAGAAAGGTTTCAATTTGGAATCCTAAAGTCCTTGCTATGAATCGTTGGGTTGCATTGATGGTATTAAAAAATTAAACATTTGATTTATCATTATTGATCATAGTTCCTGAAGCTTGCATGAATATTTTAAGGATTTCAAGAATAGAATTTGCTTCTGTTAAGGAAACTTGACAAAATAGCATAATAACATCGGCGAATTTCTAGTGCGAGAGAGTGAGATTGTTGCCCCATAAATTCAGACCTTTCAAACGATTTACTGCAATTTGAGCTTTTATAAGTCGACCAAGCCCTTTTTCTGCTATTATAAATAGGAAAGGGGAAATGGGATCACCTTGATGCAATCCCCGAGTTGCATTAAAAGGCTGACTTGGAGCTCCATTAACAAGGATAGAATAATTAGGGGTTGAAATACAAGACAATAACCACTGCGTCCATCTAGCGTCAAAACCAAAAGCTAACAAAACTTCCTTAAAGTATGATCCAGGTGGATATTGGTGGTCACCCGCCTATTCCACTTGGGGTCCCACCATTGTCTCTTTTAGTTTTTCAGTTTCCGCACAACTTACTATTTTTAGCAGTTTTTCGGGTCCTAAACTTCCGTAGCCATTTTGAGGCCCTAAATGACATTTTTTGGGAAAATCAAGAGCAACATGGGTTCATGGACCAATTTTTCTCACTCAAAAATTTTAGTTCTCAGATAGATCTTTCTAATGAGGTATGGTTCACGTCAAAACGGAGATCGTATGCCAAAGTTACGTCCCCGGGAAGTTGAAACACCAATTTACCCAAACGAGGCCCATAGTTTTGGCACTTCATCTCCTAGGGTTAGGGTTTTGGATGTTTAGGGTTTTCCATTGTTTCCAAATAATAAATAGGCCCTCAAGCCTCATTGTAACTCAGTTCAGAGGCCTGTAGCTGCCACATCTCTTCTCAGAGATAGCTACCAGCGCCCTAGCTAGTTTATTTCCATTCTGTCTATAATAAAATCTCAGTTCTTTGATATTAATGAAATGAAGTGTTATTTCCATTGCATATTTGTATTTATGGTTATATGTTTATTCTATTGCGTTCCTGCATAAATCCGGATCAGTGGTATCAAAGCGGTCTGCTTTTTCTCGATCCTTCTTTGCATGTCCCCAACGAGGTCGAGGTATAAGGAGTTAGGGTTCGATCTGGTGGAACCTTTGCAAGATCAGCCTCGCAAACCTTGACGGATGCCCATGGGGGACAAAAATAAATACGGGGGAGCAGGAGATCCTATCAAAATATTTCTTGAGGAGGCCCTTGAAAAAAAAAGGAACGCGATGATGGATAACTTTGCCCAGATCCTTCAACGGCTGCCCACCGACGGCGCATCTGCTTCCAACAGCCACTCTGGAGGTGCGACTCCCTTTAAGGTACAAGTAAATTTTGACATTCCCATATTTGAGGGTCAAATAGATGCATATGTCATAGATATATTGTTGAATCTATTAGAAGGATATTTCTCGGTTCATGACTTTTCCGACTGGGAGAAGATTATTTTTGCACTCCTCAAAGCTACCCCCCATGTCAAGGACTAGTGGGAAACCTACTATGACAAAAAGGACGAGACAAAACCCTCTCTATTCTCGGTCGTACCCACTTAGAATTCTTTCTGAGATGCCATCAAGGAACAATACTATCCTTTGGGGAGCTATGAGGACAAGTACATACAATGGACCACGCTACGACAACAAAGGGATCAAGATGTGCATGAGCTGACGAATCTGTTCCATGCCCTGCACACAAAGTTGGGTATCAAAGATTCAGAGAAACATCTGGTGCTAAAGTATCGTAGTTGACTGCATAGATACATTTAGGAGGAAATGGAGTTCCTCGACATCTCCTCGCTTGGTACGGCATACCGGTATGCTGCCAAGATTGAGCAGAAATTCAAACAGAAGAAGCGAAACTTTGGATCTGTGAATCAAAAGCAAGGGAAAGGTGCTCCCAAACCACAGGAAAAAGGATAGAGCCAAGGCATGGTGGCTCAATACAACCTGTCAAAGCCACAAGCAAATAACAACACCACAAAGCCAAAGAAGGACACGGGAAAGTGGTGTGAGTTCCATAAGAGCTCCACTCACAACACAAGTGAGTGTCGGGCCAAGCAGTCGCTAGTGGCTGAGATGAGGGCTTCTGAGTCAGATGCATGCTCTAAATCTGAATCAAAACCTGACAAGGGGAATGACAAAGGGAAACAGATTATTGATGTGGAGCCCAACGCCATTGTTGCCACTACGAAGATACAGAAGGAGGAATCAGAAGATCCAAAGGAGAAGGAACGTCTCTTCCACTCCCAGATGTGGTAAAGGGCTCCCCAGTATAGTTCATTGTCGACAATGGGAGCCAAAAGAACCTCATTTCAGTAGACGCTCTGAAGTGGTTGGGATTGCCGACCACAATTCACCCACATCCATACACCATCAGGTGGCTTCACCAAGGACGAGATCTCCATGTCAGCCAGCAGTGCCGCCTTCCCTATAGCATCAAGCCCTTCAAGGATGAGGTATTATGTGACATTGCTCCTATTGATGTTTATTATGTATTATTAGGACAACCATACTTGTGGAAGCGTCATGCTGTGTCTGAGTCTTGGCCTCGTGCTACTATTGTTACCTTGGGAAGTAAGTTGTACAGGATACCAGAGGTGCCACCTCCTGTCGCACTAAGGGCAAGAAGAAGACTGTGGCCACGACCTCCATACAGGGCTCCTCTGCACGACAACAACAAATGGACAAGGTTGTGGAGGAATACGGGGACATATTCACCTCACCCATAGGGGTTCCTCTGCACTGTCAGGTCAAGCACCCGATTGATCTGACCCCCGGTGCGCCGCTACCTAATGGACCGATCTATCGGTGCTCTGTTCTAGAGAATGATGAAATCAAGAGGCAGATTCAGGAGCTGTTGCAGAAAGGTCACATCAGACCAAGTTCATCGCCCTGTGGGAGCCCGATCGTGTTGGTACAGAAGAAGGATGGGACGTGGAGACTCTGTATTGACTATCGGGCATTGAACAAGATCACTGTCCGGAATAGGTACCCAATCCCACGGATTGATGACCTTCTGGACCAACTCAAAGGTGCAAAATATTTCAGCAAGATCGACCTGAAGTCTGGGTATCACCAGGTACCAATTGAACCCTCCAATGTGTGGAAGACTGCCTTCAAAGCCAAGGAAGGCCTTTTCGAATGGCTGGTCATGCCTTTCGGGTTGACGAATGCTCCCGCCACCTTCATGAGGATGATGGATGACATCTTGCGGCCATTCACCAACTCATTTGTAGTGGTGTACTTGGATGACATTATGATCTTCAGCCAGACTTGGGAAGAGCACCTTCACCACATCCGACAAGTCCTCCAAACACTGCGGCAACACAAGTTGTGTGTCAATTTGGAGAAGTGCACTTTTGGCATGACCCAGGTTCAATATCTGGGATACATTATTGATGAAAGGGGGGTGCATGTGGATCCAGCCAAGATCCAAGTCATTCGGGATTGGCCAGCCCCGACTACTATAACAGAGCTTCGCAGCTTTCTGGGTCTTACTAATTTCTACCGTAGATTCGTGTTGGGATTCTCTCATATCACTTGGCCCTTGATTCAAGTCACCAAAGGAGGAGCGAGAGCAAAATTCTTTTGGTCGGAACCTCAACAGAAGGCATTCAAAGAATTGAAAAATCGCCTATGTTCTGCCCCAGTGCTCACCTTACCAGACTTGCAGCAGCCATTTGAGATCGAGACAGATGCCTCTGACTATGCTATTGGGGCAGTTCTTACTCAACAGGGACATCTAGTGGCATATCATAGTGAGACATTGTCTGAGACAGTTCGCAAGTATCCCACCTATGACAAAGAAATGTATTCCATTGTGCAAGCCTGTCGACAATGGAAGCATTACATTTTGGGGAAGGAAACAATCATCCACACGGACCACCGGCCCCTGCAGTTCATACAGACACAAGGGAAGTTGCAGAATGATCGCCATCAGAAGTGGTCCACATATCTGCAACAGTTTCATTTGAACATCAAGTACAAGAAGGGTAGCACCAATAATGTTGCAGACTGCCTCAGCCGACCACCGATCATGGCGCTCACCACCGTTCTCAACTCTTGTGGTCATGAGACTTGTTTGGTCTCAACCTAGTCTCCTAAATTGAGCTCATTTAATTGTCAACCAGGGTTAGTAAACTGCTGAAGTGAAGTGCACCATATGTGCCTAAGTAACCTCTTCCTACTTCGTTGTGTTTAGTGTTTTATGATGTTTTTGGTTTTATGGTTTTATTTTGAAAAGGAAAAGAACTAAGTGCTAAATGAAGGGAAACTATTGGTCAAAACAGAGTGAAGCCTAAACTATGATGGTAAATAAATGCAAATGCTGAAACAAAACAGAGTCTAACTATGAATAGCAATCAACAAATACAAAGCTTGATAATGACTCTATTGTAAACTCACAACATGAAATTGAAATGAACCTGAGAAATAAACAAGCTAAGTGTAAATGAAGTTTTTTCCTAAATCACTAATCAAACAGATAACTTACAATGTACAACTTCTTTATCCATGAATAAAGATTTATTGGAAAATATGTGGAAAAGAATATTTGTAACAAGGTAAAGTTTCTACTCTAAACTAGTTTCTACTTCTGTTTTGCAACTCAATTTAACACCATTAAACCTTTCTCAAAAGTTTTAAATTTTCTTTCAAAAATAGTCTTTGAGAAAGAGGCTTGTTTGTGAAATGATAAAGAAGCTGCAAAATACTCCAGACCTTATAATAATACTATCTTTTGTCCAGATAATTGTGTATGAGTATGAATTTTGAACAAAAGAAGCTTTGTAAATAATTAAGCTTGTGAGATTGAATTTATCAACTAAGACAAAGTAAGCTACAATGAACAACAGCTAAACTTGAAGTGTTAAAGCAATGAGTTAAAACTAAACTAAGATGCTATTAATCTACAATGAACAATATCAAACTAAAGAGCCATTATCATACTTGAAAAGAAAGGACAAAGCTGAACCACATGCATTCTACCTCCGGAGTATTCTATTGAAATTGACATGCCATTAATCTATGAAATTACACAGTTTGAAATGAAAACACAATTAAAATCCTAAAATACCACAGTTAATTCCCATTCATCATTACAGATATTTTGGAAGAATTCATTAGAATGAGATTAAACTGTAGAATTCAATACAAATGAACATAAAAACGCAGAATTCAGAAAACTAACTAAGCTAAGAATGAAACGAGAATTACTTATCTAAATTAAAAAGAACAGAGCTGCACAGGAGGTAGGGGCCCTCCACCACCTGGTAGCACGTATTCTAACTCAAAATCGACTCAGCTCATGCAGCAGAATGATGCTTTTTCATTAAAGGAGAAAAATACTTAAAACAGAGTATTCACGGTTGGCAGCAAAAGCCAAATTATAACTAAGATCTAACCAGCGTTGCTTGGTCTCCCAAGTCATATTTATAATGAAATTACATAACAGAACTTGAGATAATGCAGGGATTACTGTCTTTCCCATTCCTATTCGAATTAAAACTCTTATTGAAGGCTGCGTACTTTTGCTGCAGACAGCTGTAGAGTCTGTGTCCCGGTAGAACTCTACCTCTTGATTTTGGTTTCCACGTGCATAACCACACACATAATTCGTTTCTTCCTTCATGGTGAGCAACGAACCATGTAGACATGACGTGGAATATGCCCATATGCGGTTTTCCTTCAGACGACACCTGGAACCCACTCAAACTGTAAAACAGCTGCGGAATTCGGGATCAGCTACGGAATGCGCGGTCAGCTACGGAATGCCTGTATTTTGTAGCTATTTTGCAGAAAATTGTTAAAATAGCAAAAATCATGAAAATACAATATGTTAATCAATTGCATGTAACCTTTAAGCAATCCTAATCATTCTTCATTGATTTTAGGCTTATGAAGTGATAAAAGAATGATGAAATGAGGTAAAGTGGAATGAAAGAAAGCACAAATTTGAGGCTCAACATACCCCCACTGCAAGACTATTGCATGTCCTCATGCAATTTCATCAAAACTTATTCCATGTACTCTGAAACATCCAAATTTTTCTTTCTGATTCTTTTGGCCCTAATCTCTTTTCAGAAATTAGTTCTTCATCTTCCTCTTGTAGTGGAGTGTCAATTTTATTTTCAATAACCATGTCAGATTTTCTTCTTATGCTCCATCAAAAGATTTGACAAAAGATTTTATAATCTCCTTATGGAAGCCATCAAATTTCTCTATAAAATTTAGCCTCCCTTCTTATTGTAGTAGCTCCTTGACTTGTGGATATCCTTTCAAATACTTGACTTCAACTGATTGTGTTCTGACAATTAGCCACATTCCTCCTTTGTGCAGATTATCTTCCTTTCATAATTACTTTTCTATGCTTGAAGCTAGATTGACTACAGAGTATGATGCTTTATTTTGAAACTGTATCTCTGTGTCTGAAGATGGATTAGTTGAAGAATGATGCTTCACCCTTAGAATTACCTTTCTGCACTTAGAGATGGATTGGATACAAAGTGTAATGGAAGTGAATGGATGGAGGTAATTAAGCTATAAGGGAGAATGAAGTGGATATGGATCTGATGGAGAATTTATGATGAACTTGTGGTGAAATAAGTGAATGATACAATCTTAAGGAGATGTGGAATAGTAGGTTGGAATGTTGGATAAGGGATATGGCCAAGATATGTAAATCAATTCGAATGATAGGTTGTTTTAGGAAACATATGATTATACATATTGTATCTATTTCATGTTTTAACTTTTTGCTATTAAAATAATTTTCACAATTTACCTCAGAATTTTGACCTTGTTAATTGTTGTGCTTGATGTTGTTCCTTTAGTTCCCTTTTAGCATGTTGGTCTTCAAAACAGAATCCTTCAATTTCCTGTAATCATCATCTCTTTGTAGGCTGTACAATTGAGTCAGAATTGCTGAATAAGATGTGGCTGCAACATGCAATCTGTAAAAATAAATGATGTATGAATATGGAAGATGGATGTGAAATGTAATGGAGTGAAAGTGGAGTGGACTTGTGAAATGAAATGAAAATGGCGTGAGATGGAGTGAAAGTGGAGTGAGATGGAGTGGAATTGTAGAATGAAATGAATTTTGCAATTTCTCTCAAATGGTACATCGGAATTCCCTGAAATTTTCTGAGGTTTCCACCAATATTATTATGCATCTTCCGACGAAAAATCTTTTCCATTGGTTACACGGATCTCCCGGAAAATGAGGAATGGCTGTAGGTGAAAGTGGCCAATTTCTTGAAAAATACACACTGAAATTTTCTGAAATTTTCTGTTTTTATTCACCCTACCTCAATGCATTTACCATAAAAATTTCAGGACCAACGGATGCACGATTTGAAAGTTATGATAAAATCAATTTCTGCCCTGTTTCACCCTTCATTTTGCCCAATGTTGCAACAAAAAAGTACGCCACGAACTCATTTTAAGGCCAAATTGAGTGATTCCAAAGGGAAACTGTGTATTTTTACCTTCTCTACTGCCACATGCTTCCAGAATTTCATTTTGATGAAGAAAAGGTGCTGCTGTGCAAAAATACTCAAATCTGTCCTATTCTGTCCATAACGCTGAAAATTGAAAATCTGCCTGAAAAACCCTTCTGAAATGCCCTTAAAAATTTCTTTTTTTCAAATTCTGTCCACGCCTTACTCAATTTATCATATTCTGAGAAAACCCAGAAGCTCAGAATTTTTTATTTCTGCTCCAGTCTCTTGCAAAAGTTGCGCCAAAACTGCCTTCTGGAAAAAGTTGCAAAAAGACGAAAACAGGCTGCTACAACAATGGCTGCAGAAACTGCCACTTTCCGCAGCTGTTATTGAATTGACAAAAATATGAACATGCTGCTACAAGAAACTAATAAAATTCACTGCTGCAAGTTGTTGTTGATTCCATAAAACCATTAGTCTTCATCAAAGCCAACATTCATGATACAATTCTTACCATGCGAATAAATGTGTCGAAGTCGAGCATGGGAAGAAATCATTGGATTACCGATCAATAATGAAAATCGTTAACCAATGCGAGACAACTCATCGATAATGTAAATGAGTGTCAAGGTACCTCAGTGCATCTTGACAGGGACGAATGAATGTGTCGAAGTCGAGTCGCCTGCAAGATTTGACAATCAAGAGACATTGTTGTATTCCCATTGTTATCAACGAGGAGGCTTGCCATTGATGAATGCAAGCTCCAAGGCACTTCAAATAATCTCTAATCTTGATCCCATATAAAGTGTTGAGGTCGATGGGACAAGATCTGTTGGAAGGTGGACCTTAAGAAATTCCTCATCATCCAACTCGAGCATAGAACCAAGAATGATTTGAAGAACCATGAAAGATTGAAACCATCATGAAATTGCAGAACTTATTGTGAACTTTGCCCGCCAGTTGCCTGGTTTTCAAACAAAGCTCATGTCCAATTGCGCCAGCAAGCTGGTTTTCACAATAGGACTTATTTTTCTCTTTACTCTTTTTTTTTTTTCTTTTTTTTTCTTTTTTCTTTTTTATGTCCTACTCTACTTGAAAAAGAAAATCTTGTTCAAGTATATGAATACTTCCAATGGAACCATGTCTGTAACAAGATGATAGATAAACTCATATGCAGGTTTGAAAGACACTCTTTGATATGTACCTGTATATGAGATGCCAACTGTCTTGATTTAGATGATGTCAGAAGATATTGAATAATTGAGCATTGGAATCCGATGACTGAATTGAACCAAGATTCAATGTAATCTTGTCTTCCTTGTCTTTCCTCTATCATGAAATGCAAGTCTTCGGAGATGCGATCTTCATTCATAGAATCTGGTGATAGGCATGCATGAGACTTTTCAATCTCTGGTTCCAATATCTCCTCTTTATCAATAGACATCCCTGATTCTTGGACCTTATCTGAGTCTTCTTCTTCTTCTATTTGTTGTTCTTCAATGACAGCTGGTGAATCATTTTGCAATACCTCAGAATTGTAAGTTGATTGAGGTGTTTTATTGTTGGGGATATGAAATGGTTGTGGAGGTAGTGGAGTGGGGAATCTTTGGGGTGTTTGTGTGGATGGTAATGGAAAAGGTTGAATTGAGGTAAAATTAGGGTGATATTGATGTCGTAGTGGAGGCAAATGGTATGAATAACATTGATGATGGTATTGAGGATAGAGAGGGAAAGATTGAGGATATGATGGATTTCTTTTATAAGGCCTTTGCCAACTTTGTTGCCAAGATTGGTTTTGAGGTTGGGATTGAGATGGCCAAGGTTTCCAAGGTTGGTTTTGAAGTTGGGATTGAGATGCCCAAGGTTGCCAAGGCAAGGGTGTTTTCCAATTATCTTGAAATTTTGGTGCATAACCTTGATACTGTGCATAAGGATATTGCATCATATTGGGTTGATGAGGCTGCCATAGCCTTCTTGGAGCTACATAAAAAAGTTGCTCTTGTCCTTGATTTGCTCCATTATCCTTCTGGTAAATTGCCTTCAACCCTGGTAATGATGGGCAATCTTCAGTAGTATGTGATCCTGCACAAATTTTACACATTTTAATGTTATCAAGTGGACATTCATGCAAATCATGTTTCTTTCTACATTTAGGGCAAAATATAAATGAAGCAACTTTTTTCTTGTTTTGCATTCTTAGCATGTCAGTTTGTTCATTTAAATTACCAAGAATGTTTAGCAAATTGTTAGGTTCAGTTTGACTTACCAATCTTGATGCTGACTTACTTACTTTTGCCACAAATGGATCTTGAGGGGACCTTACACACTTTGCTTTTCCTCTTGATATGTTCTTGCATAGTTCAAAAATTTCTTGAAATGACAATCGATAGACATCTCCTTTTCCCACAAGATTAAGAAGATCAATCCATTCATCCTTTATAGCATTTAGTAAGAGAGTTTTTAATGCATCTGATCCTAAATTATGCAATTTAGATCTTTTGATATTATAAGTAAATCTCTCTACTAAATCTTCTAGGCTTTCATCCTCTTTTTGGTTCATGTTAAAGACTTCATTTCTAAGGTCATGGTGCATACAATAACCTTTATATTTTTCCAAAAATACTCTTTTCATATCATCCCATGTCCCTATAGAATTTGTTCCTAAAGTCATGAACCATCTAAGAGCTCTATCCTTCAATGTTGCCGGAAACAAATTCAATTTTTTCATGTGCAATGAGTAGCCATAAGATCTACAAATTATTTCAAATTCAAAAAGAAAGGTTTCCAGGTCTTCTGATCTCATACCTTTGAAGTTAGGAAGTACAGATGGATGGATGTTTTTCATTTGAATGTTGATATCAGTTTCTTGAATGGGAAATCCAAAAGGATCTTCCTCATTGTCATCATCTCCATCCATTTCTTCAACCTCCTTTGTCACCTCTTCTTCTACCTGCAAATATGAATTGATGATGTGGATGTGTGGCTCTTACTGCACCACATGATATGGTGTGTGTGGTAGGTGATTGAAGTTTTTTGTTTTTGTTTTTGTGGATGTAGGAAATCAGGATACCTAGTTACACTTCCCCGGCAACGGCGCCAAAATGTTTGGTCTCAATCTAGTCTCCTAAATTGAGCTCATTTAATTGTCAACCAGGGTTAGTAAACTACTGAAGTGAAGTGCACCATATGTTCCTAAGTAACCTCTTCCTACTTCGTTGTGTTTAGTGTTTTCTGATGTTTTTGGTTTTATGGTTTTATTTTGAAAAGGAAAAGAACTAAGTGTTAACTGAAGGGAAACTATTGGTCAAAACAGAGTGAAGCCTAAACTATGATGGTAAATAAATGCAAATGCTGAAACAAAACAGAGTCTAACTATGACTAGCAACCAACAAATACAAAGCTTGATAATGACTCTATTGTAAACTCACAACATGAAATTGAAATGAACCTGAGAAATAAACAAGCTAAGTGTAAATGAAGTTTTCTCCTAAATCACTAATCAAACAGATAACTTACAATGTACAACTTCTTTATCCATGAATAAATATTTATTGGAAAATATGTGGAAAAGAATATTTGTAACAAGGTAAAGTTTCTTCTCTAAACTAGTTTCTACTTCTGTTTTGCAACTCGATTTAACACCATTAAACCTTTCTCTAAAGTTTTAAATTTTATTTCAAAAATAGTCTTTGAGAAAGGCTTGTTTGTGAAATGATAAAGAGAAAGTTTGCAAATATAGGACATATAATAATAATATCTTTTGTCCAGGATAATTGTGTGTAGGTATGAATTTTGAACAAAAGAAGTTTTGTAAATAATTAAGCCTGTGAGATTGAATTTATCAACTAAGACAAAGTAAGCTACAATGAACAACAGCTAAACTTGAAGTGTTAAAGCAATGAGTTAAAACTAAACTAAGATGCTATTAATATACAATGAACAATATCAAACTAAAGAGCCATTATCATACTTGAAAAGAAAGGACAAAGCTGAACCATATGCATTCTACCTCCGGAGTATTCTATTGAAATTGACATGCCATTACTCTATGAAATTACAGTTTGAAATGAAAACTTTAATTAAAATCCTAATTTAGCCACGATTAATTCCATTAAAAAAATACAATGAGATATTTTGGAAAAATTCATTAGAATGAGATTAAAGCTGTAGAATTCAATACAAATGAACATAAAAACGCAGAATTCAGAAAACTAACTAAACTAAGAATGAAACGAGAGTTACTTATCTAAATTAAAAGAACAGAGCTGCACAGGAGGTAGGGGCCCTCTACCACCTGGTAGCACGTATTCTAACTCAAAATCGACTCAGCTCATGCAGCAGAATGATGCTTCTTTCATTAAAGGAGAAAATGACTGAAAACAAAGTATTCACGGTTCTGAAATCTAGCAGAAAAAACCAAAAGACTAACTAGCGTTGCTTGGTCTCCCAAGTCATATTTATAATTAAATTACATAACAGAACTTGAGATAATGCAGGGATTACTGTCTTTCCCATTCCTATTCGATACCTACACATATATCTGTAGAGACTACGTACTTTTCTTTTCTTGTGAAACATTGTAAGTACCTTGTCCGGTGTTTCTCACATATGAGTTTTGGTTTCCCACGTGCATAACCACATGTAGGATTGTGCTCAGTCTTTGTAGGGAGCAAGGAATGATGTGGATGAAGTCTGGAATTTTCCCATATGCGCCTTTCTTTGAGACGACACCTGTAACCCACTCAAACTGTAAAACAGCGGCGGAAAACGGGATCAGCTACGGAATGCGCGGTCAGCTACGGAATGCCTGTATTTTGTAGCTATTTTGCAGAAAATTGTTAAAATAGCAAAAATCATGAAAATACAATATGTTAATCAATTGCATGTAACCTTAAAGCAATCCTAATCATTCTTCATTGATTTTAGGCTTATGAAGTGATAAAATAATGATGAAATGAAGTGAAGGTTTGTAAAAGAGAAGGCAATTCTAAGGCTCAACAAGACTTCTACTTGGGCGATTCTCTATGAGAGTGGACTAAATTTGGTCACACATACAAGGCACTCTTGGGGGGTACGCAAGTTCCAAATTTTCACCTCCAAGATGCACTTTTATGTCACATGGGACACCTTTGTGTTCCTTCAAGCGAGCGTGCCAAGATGATATGGGAAGCACACTACAGTCGAGTCGCTGGGCATTTCGGGGTCGAGAAAACAGTAGCATTCCTGCAGAAGTATTTCTATTGGCCGAACCTTCGAAAGGATGTCGAGAAGCACATCAGATCCTGCATTGCTTGTGCCATTGCCAAACCGACCATCAAGAAGCAAGGCCTATATACTCCTCTACCTACCCCTAGTCGACCTTGGGAATCCATATCCATGGATTACATGTCGGGCCTACCTTCTACTAAGCATGGAAATGACTGTGTTTTTGTGGTCGTCGACAGATTCTCGAAGATGGCCATTATGGCGGCCTGCAAGAAGAATATCACAGCAGAAGCCACTGCTAAACTCTTCTTTGAACGAGTGTGGGTGCACTTTAGGATCCCACAGTCTATCATATCAGATCGAGATAGCAGGTTCCTCAGCACATTTTGGTCCAGCCTCTGGTCAATGTTGGACACAAAGCTCACCAAGTCCACAGCTTTCCATCCCCAAACAGATGGCCAGACAGAGGTCGTCAACAAAATGATTGTACACATTCTGCGCATGTACAATTCAAAGCATCCATGCACATGGGACGAGAGCCTCCCCTATGTACAACATAGTTATAACCAGGCTCTCCATAGCTCAACCGGCCACAACCCCTTTCAGGTGGGCTTGGGATTCCAGCCACTATGTCCCATTTACGTAGCCATTCCATTTGCGGCTACTCAGGGCAATTCGACTCATGTCCAATTTGAAGTTGACAAAGAAAATAGCTTCATTGAGCGCATTCAACACATCTGCCAATAGGTTCATGACATATTGGACAGAGCCAATGCTAAGTATAAGCAACGCCATGATCAACATCGGGTGCCACACAACTTCCAAGTGGGCGAAAAAGTGTGGCTACATTTGCAGAAGGAGTGCCTCACTGGACCCCACCGCAAGCTTCGCACACTCCGATACGGGCCTTACACCATCACCAAGGATGTAGGGAACAATGCCTTCAAGCTCATTATTCCACCATTCCTTGGTCTGCACCCAGTATTCAATGTGGACCGCCTTCATCCCTACTTCCAACCTCTACTGGACACCTCTGACATTGCAAAACAACTCACACCAACAGAGTTAAACCTAGACTTCATGGAACAGGCCACCAAAAATTTTATCATGGACATGAAAATCAAGAACACTCACCAACAAAATATCCAACTGTATCGGGTTGTCAAAGCTAGCCAACTCCTGAACCAAGGAAAGTGGTTCACCATGGACTAAGTTTAGCAGAAGTTTCTTCATCTCATGGAGGAACTTAATGCAATGGGGACCATTGCTTCCTAAGGGGGGAGGAATGATGTGGATATTGGTGGTCACCTGCCTATTCCACTTGGGGCCCCACCATTGTCTCTTTCAGTTTTTCAGTTTCCGCATAACTTACTATTTTTAGCAGTTTTTCGAGTCCTGAATTCCGAAGCCATTTTGAGGCCCTAAACGATGTTTTTTGGGAAAATCAGGAGCAACATGGGTCCATGGATTGATGTTGCTCACTCAAAATTTGTATTCCTCAGATATATCTTTCTAACGAGGTATGGTTCGCGTCAAACGGAGATCGTATGCCAAAGTTACGTCCTCGGGAAGTTGAAACACCAATTTACCCAAACGGGGCCCATAGTTTTGGCGCTTCATCTCCTAGAATTAGGGTTTTGGATGTTTAGGGTTTTCCATTGTTTCCAAATAATAAATAGGCCCTCGAGCCTCATTATAACTCAGTTCAGAGGCCTGTAGCCGCCACATCTCTTCTCAGAGATAGCTACCATCGCCCTAGCTAGTTTATTTCCATTATGTCTGTAAGCAAATCTCAATTCTTTGATATTAATGAAATGAAGTGTTATTTCAACTGCATCTTTGTATTTATGGTTATATGTTTATTCTATTGCATTCCTGCATAAATCCAGATAAAAGTAGGACCAGTTTAAACGATCATAGGCTTTAGAAAGATCCAATTTAATCAACATACCTTTAACTTTTTTCATTTTTAGAGAATGCATTTCTTTTTGTACTGTAACTATCCCATCCAATATCTGCCTTCCTTTTACAAATCCAATTTGCTCAGGAGAAATAATGTTGAGAAGAATGGGTTTCAACCGGTTGACCATTATTGTTGAAAGGATTTTATAAATAACATTACACAAATCCATAGGACGGAAGCCAAATGGCGTATCTGTCTGAGACTACTTAGGTATCAAAGTAATAAGCATTGAGTTCAAAGCTGGATAAACATTCCTTGTGCGCCTGGACTCTTCTACCATTTCCCAGATTTCTTGTCCCATGAAAGACCATGTAGCCTGATAAAATTCCAAGGGACCTGGGGCTTTATGTTTTGGAAGATTTCTAACTACTTCTTCCACCTCCTCCATAGTAATTCCACACATTAAAGCTAAGTTTTGTTCCCTAGTAACTATAGTCGGAATATGAGTGGTGATTCGCCTAATATCTGCTTCTATGTTATGGTTAGGTTCAGTTACCATATCCTTAAAATTCCTTACTAACATATCTTCCATTTCATTGTGTTGATACTCTGTTTCCATTTTCATCTTTCAATGAGAATATATTGTTATGTTGTCTTCTTTGGATTAAGGATTTATGAAAGAAACTGGTGTTTTTTTCCCCTTCTTTTAACCACTGCACTCGAGATTTCTGCTTCCATAATATCTCTTCTTGTTTTCTCCATTCTTCTAGTTCACTGAGAATGATTCCTTCTTGTTCTGCAAGATTTTCCGTTCGTCCCTGTAAAATTATCTCCTTTTGGTGTTGTTTCATTCTATCTTGAACGTTACTCATTGTTGCCTGAATATTGCCAAAATGAGTTTTATTCCAGATTTTGATTTCTTTTTTTAATTGTTTCAGACGCAACTGGAAGGTATGCATTCTGTTTCTCCCTTGTATATTTGTCGATTTCCACCAGTGTTTAACTTTTTCCAGGAAAGTAGGATCCCTTAACAAGAATAATTTGAATCGAAAGGGCCTATTTTTTGGCAGTTCTTTAATATCAATTTCCAATCGGATAGGCCAATGATCTGATCCTAGAGATGGCAATATTGAAGCTTCGTAGTGGACATCTAAACTCACCAAATCCTCCGAGACTAAAAATATATCAAGTCTAGATGTTATCTGATGTATTTCTCCCCTTCGGTTATTCTAGGTAGAAACACCATTTACAGTAGGGATATCTACCAGTTTGAGGTCTATTAGAAGGTCTCTAAAAGATTCCATTTTTGGATCCTCTCGTCTGATTCCCATTTTCTTTTCAGTGAGATTCAATATCATATTAAAATCTCCACCAATCATCCAATATTTCTCATTATGCAAAGATCTCAAAGTTCTAATGCTATTCAGGAAATTTTCTTTCTCTCCTTGGATATGAGGACCATAAACTGTTGTAATCATTAAAGTTTCCTTAGTTCCCACTTGTATAAACCGACCTGAAAGGCTGCAAGGTAATCCTATCCATTCATCTGCTTCTACTTCTGCCGGGTTCCATATGATTTCTATTCCACCGGCTGTGCCTCTGGCATCAATAACCATGGCTAATTTGATGGAGGCGTGTTAATTCCATGTGGATGATGGTGATTAGACGCTCCAATCATTGGACGGTGATGGTGATTGATGATTGGACGCTCGTGATTGGGAAATGCATTGAGGTAGATATTCCATTTTTACATCCATGTGTAGTTTTGTCTCATCCATGTTTTCTTTCTTTCACTCATGCTTATGTTGAAGATAACATTAGACCATCTACCTACTCCCATTTGCTCAATTCTTTTAAGATATCTTATGAGCCCCACCATAGCAATTGCTTCTATTAGAGTTACTCCTTTTTCACTCAACATTATCTCATAAAACACTGAATTTTTATTTTAAACTTGTTCATAATAATTTAAAAGAAACTCACTATACAATCAATTGTGAATAAAATACCATATTTTTTATTCATTATTAATTAATTAAAAACAATTATTTTAATAATTTTATTATTGAAAATTATAAATTAATATTTATTATTATTTTTATTATAGATTAATCAAATATACTTCATTTTTCGTAATCAATTTATAATTAAAAAATTATAACATTTTTTCAATTTTATTGAAACTTATAAATAAATCTTCATTATTATTTTTATTATAAACTAATTAAATACACTTCATTTTTCGTAATCAATTTATAATTAAAATATATATATATATATAAACTTATTTTTTTTTAATTCATAAATTAAATTTTAATTTATTAAAAACAATTTTATATTTTTGTAACTTATAGATATTTATTATTATTATTATTAAAATATTAAAATGATAAGATCTCTTCCTTTCCTTTCCTTATCTTATGGACGGAATCAATAGCGTCATAGACAAGTACTTCAAACCTAACGCCGATGATAAAAAATGTAACGAACATCCACTTCAAGTCTAATGTCGATGAACACTTTGTAAAATCAATATAAAATTAAAAAAGAAACACCAGTCCGCCTCCAACTCTCCTCTTCACGCATTCATTGCGGGTCAACGTTCTTATGAAAACAATTTTAAAGGAGTTTTCTTGTAGAAAACAATTCCACCTCACATAACCCGGCCGGCCTCGCATCTTCCAACAACCTTCGTACAAATCTCTAAACGTGGATACACGTTCATTGGTTGTTTCTGCTGAGTTTCATGGTAACTTACCACAGGCTTCTCAATAGGAGGAATCTTCGTGGTTGTTTCTGCTCACTTTCATAGCAACTCTGCACTCAATCAAACGCCTTCTAAATACCAATAGCAGGCTTTCATGGCTACCATTCTGTGACGCCCAAGATACACCGCCCCTTTTTTTCTTCTCTGCTCTTTTCATTACAGAAATTATTGAATTGAGACATCTCATTCATATACCAAAGATGGTGTCTCATCTTATCATCAGAAACCCTGCCGTTTCAAATGTTTCTGCCATGCCCATGTACCGGAGTATTATTGTATCCATGGCCCTGAGTTGGGTTCACAAGTTTTATAGCTTCTACAACTACTATGTTTATGTTTGGGTTTCTGAGATGATGAAAACTAAGTTTCCTCGACTTTGCAACTCGAAGGACCCACATATTTTAAGGGCTATTGCAAACTACCCCTCGTCCGGAGATATGATTGATGAATCGAGCAATGATTTTATAAATAAAAGATATGCTGCCTTCTTTCATACATGGGAGCTCTCTCGAATTTTCAATGCCTTGGACAGCGATAGCGATGGCGATGGCATGGTTACTGCAGAGGATGTACAAGGGTTACTCGAAAAGCTTGGAATTCAAAATATATCTGATGATAATATGAAAATAGTGATGGGTTCTCTGGAGCATATGAGATTTGATGATTTCTGTGGATTTCTTCTCAATATGTGTGGGGAAGCTCATGAGCATGCAGAGACGGAGGAGAAAGTGTTGTCGGAGGAGTTGGTGGAAACCTTCAGTGTTTTTGATAAGAATGGGGATGGGTTCATCAGCCCATGGGAACTTCAACAGGTCTTGCTCAGCTTAGGACTAAAAGAAGGACAAGATCTGGAGAGTTGTGAAATGATGATCACAAGGTTTGACAGAAATTCAGATGGTAGAATTGATTTTGAGGAATTTGAGAACATGATGATCATGACGGACAAATCTTTGTAAATGTGTTAATAAAAACTATGTCCCTTGGATTTCTTTTTCTAAAATTTTCTTCCCAATACAATATTTCTTAATCATATGAGAAAAATGGACAGTTGCAATGACATATGGCTATGGAATTCTCTGTGGTTTGTATTAGTTTTTAATGCATTAAACCCAAGATTGAATTCTGAAACAGGCCAAATGTGGTATAAACATACTTCCTGTCTATATAACAAGAGAGCGATTTAGCCCTTTTTTTTGTAAAATTATCTTCCCAATACAATATTTCTTGTTCATATGAGAACAATGGACAGTTGCAATGACATATGGCCACGGAATTCTCAGTGGTTTGTATTAGCTTTTAATTCATTAAAAGCAAGATTGAATTCTGGAAGAGGCCAAATGTGGTATAAACATACTTACTGTCTATATAACAGGAGAGCGGTTTAGCCCTCTTACAGACCAGAGAAACAGTCCTTTCCACAACGGCTAAAAAGAACCATTTAAGAACCATAATGATTAATTGCTATAACAGTACGAAGACTGCAAACTAACTCAAATTTCTATGGCTAAGTTCGGAGTTAAGCATGAACTAACTGTAAAATTTCCTTAACATATTAATCATATACTTGGACATACGGCTAGATTTAACCTTTTGCTTTTGAATTGATGTTGCAAGAGTGACCCGAATCCATATATGAGTTGCTTCCAAGTTCTTTTTGTTTTTTCCAGATCATACCCCATGTGCGCAAAGGGCAGAATTCTGCATACAGTCCAACTTTTTAGGGTAAATGGTTTCATCACTATAGAAAAAAAGTCTGGCAGAATTCTCCATGCTTTGGTGAGATTGGTTTATACCATTATAAATCCCCTTACCTTGTACATTTAACAGGGGCATGGACATAATGAGTTAACCTTGTTAACATAACGGTTGATTAGTTGGAAATTTGATAAGCAGTAGGTTTATGGCATATCCATTTCATCCACATAAAACCTTATAGGGAATTTAAGTTTAAAATGTAAATATTATTACAACTTTGTCAATGCTAAGTTTAAAGATTATCCACTGGTAATCACCAGAAGGCATGATGAGATATCTCTGTTTTCAAATCAAATTTGTCTCACTGCTTGGTTCCTTGTGATGAGCGTGTGTCACTGTTTGGTTCCTTGTGATGGCCAGATCATTGCCCATCAATGGGAAGCAAGTCCAACTCTGTTATCTCCATCTCTATTATGGAAGATTAATGCAACTCTGCTGCTTGATGTTCAAACCAGCACACTAATTTTTTTAAGCCAGTTTCAATACATATACTCTGTTTTATAACAAAAGTCACGTCCAATTTATAAACCAGTGACACATTTTCCCATTCACAGATCTTTGTAGGTGACAGTCACAACACAGCCTACACAGCCTAGGAATGTATGGTTGCTCCGTTTATTGGTGTATTAGGTCTAATAGACCAAGAGATGGCTGTAGCATGTGGGTTGCACAGTGCTGTACGATTCTGTTACCCACTGATTCTCAAACAGTGCGAAAAAATTATATTATGTTATATATATATAAATAAAATCAATGCAATATGTGGTTTTGAATGTGCAATCACACCATTCGTATATAACAATGTTATCGATGAAATAGGTAACTTGATCTCAAAACGGGAACTCTAGCCCAAAAAGACTCAAAAAACACAAAAAAATACCCCAAGAACAAAAAAAAAAGTGTATTCCAAAAGGCACTTGGTTTTTTTTTAAGGTTAAATTTCAACATTTTATAAAATTATGCTAAAAACAAAACTGTTTCTTAAAAAAATGATTGAAAAAACACCCTCAAAACAAAACCAGTTGACGCTGGACTAACAAAAAAAAAAATTGTGTCATATTTTTGACATTTTAAAAAATAGAAATAACATTTTTTAATTTTTAAAATTCAAACATTAAAATAAACCTAAAATATAAGAAAAAAATAAATTTAAAAAATAAAAACATTTTAAAGCTTAAAATTTAAAAATATATAAGAATTAAAAAAAACAAATTTTAATTCAAACATTAAAAAAAACTAAAATTTAAGAAAAAATTAAAAAATTAAAAATTAAAAGATTAAAATTTCAAAATATATAGAAATAAAAAAGTGAAAAAAAAAAACAAAATTAACCACACAAAAAAAAACAAGTTAAAAAAAAAGAAATTAAAAAAAAAAAATATATATATATATATATATATATATATATATATATATATATATATAAATTAAATTTAAAAAAAAAATGTTTATTAAATTTTAAAAAAAAAATTAAATTAAATTAAATTTAAAGAAATATATTAAATTTTAATAAATTTAAATCTTTAAAATAAAAATTAAAAAAAAAAAAAAATACGTTATTTAAATTAAAAGTAAAAAAAAAAATTAAAAATTAATTACAAATAAAAATAAAATAAAATACAATAAAAATATTAAATTTAAAAATATATATTAAAAAAAAAATAAATTTTAAAAATAAAATAAATTTAAATTATAAAAAAAAATATATATATATATATATATATATATATATATATATATATATATATATATATATATATGAATTTAAATTAAAAATATATATATATTAGATTTTATTAAATTTAAAAAAAATGTTAATATTAAAATAACAAATTAAATTTTAAAAAAAAAATATTAAATTTTAATAAATAAATGAATAAACAAATAAATTTTGAAACAAAAAATAAATTTTAAATACAAAGAAAAAAAATTTGTTAAAATAAAAAGTTAAAAAACTTTAAAAATCAATTAAAAATGAAAAATTGAAAAAAAACAAATTTAATAAAAAATAAAATAAAAAACAAATTAATTTGAAAATATTAAGTTTAATTAAAAAAAAATCTAATTTTAAATACACAATTTTAATTGAAATAAAAATATATATATATAATAATTTTATATATTATTATATATAATAATAATATATAAAAACTGTGGAGGCCAGTATAGGTGGCATCCACACTCTCCTTCATGGAACTCGTGCTTAACCTTCTCTACATCATACTCAAGCAAACATTTAAGCAATATACCACTTGCATTTTTCCAATAAAGACATTTATCTACAATGCAATAGTTTATAGCTTTTAACTTTAGAAACATTTCCTTTGTTTTTGATAAACCAAGAGGTGTGTTCAAATTTAGCAAAACATATAGAATATCAGCATACCAAGGGGAATTCGTAAAATGATCTTCAACAACGGGAGTTGAGATTTCCTCTTGTTCATCTAAAGCATCAATCATATTAATATCGAAAACTTCAAAATTTGATTTAGCCATTAATCTAGCTAGACCTTGGCCTTTGATGAGTTTAGTGGTATTTATCTCTAAATCATATTCAAGAATAACAGCTATCCACTTACCTCTCTTACCATCTGGGTCCTGTGTTAGAATGTCTTTCACAACTGAATTTGGGACAAAGGCAATGATGTGTGAGTGCAAGATGTATACTTTGAAGTCCTTTAAAGCCTTAACCAAAGCAAAGGCTTGCTTTTCCATAATGTTATACTTCAAAGGGGCATCCCTCAAAACCTTGCTAAAAAATGCAATAGGCTGCTCTTGTCCTTGCATATTTTTCTGTAAAAGGACAACAGCTATTGTATGTTCTGATGCAAATGAAAAAATATAAAAATCTTTTGAAAAATCAGGACTTATTAGAACTGGTGTTTTGGTTAACGCTTGTTTCACCAGTTCAAAGGACTTCTTTGCTTCCAAGGTCCATTTTACCCCTTGCTCCTTCTTTAGCATGTTTATAATGTTTCTAAGGAGCTCAGCCAAGTTGGGTATGAACCTTCTCAAGAAATTAATCTTTCCAATGAAAGATTGCAATTCCTTGATGTTTCGAGGATGAGAGATTTGCAATATGGCCTCAATCCTTTTTGGATCTATCTTAATACCCTCTTCTGAAATAATGTGCCCAAGAAGTTTACCTTCTTGGAGACCGAATAGTGTTTTCTTAAGGTTTAAAGATATCCCAAACTTCCTGCATCTCTCGAAGACTGTTCTTAAATGTTATAAGTGCTCTTCATCTGTCTTTGAAAAAACAGTAACATCATCAAGGTATATAATGATGAAGTAGCCCAATTCTTCCGAGAATGTTATGTCCATGGCTCTTTGGAACGTTGCACCAGCGTTCATTAGACCAAAAGGCATTTTCACGTACATGAAAATGCCCCATGGTGTAGTAAAAGCTGTCTCTAATTGATCATCAAGATGAACTAAAATCTGATTGTATCCTGAATAGCCATCAAGCAAAGAAATTCTTTTAGACCCTAAGACCCTTTGTAAAATATGATCCATCTTAGGGAAAGGGTAGTTGTCTTTTAATGACGCTTTGTTTAAGTCTCTAAAGTCTATACAAAGCTTGATCTCTCCTGTTTTCTTCCTAAATGACACCAGATTAGACACCCACTTAGAATATCTAATAGGGACAATAATACCAGCTTCATACATTTTCTTGATTTCCTTCTCAACCAAAGGCAGTTGTACAGGGTTTATTTTGCGCAGTTTCTATTTGAATGGCTTTTGGTTTTCTTTGAGAGGGATTTTGTGCTGTATTATTTCAGTGTTATAGGATTTAAGATCTTCGTAACTCCACGCAAAAACATCAAAAAATTCTCTAAACATCTCTATGTATCTGAGTTTAATGTGAGCTGGTAAAGTTTTAGACAATTTAATCATCATAGGTTTTAGTTCACTGCCTATATTGCACTCTTCCACTATAGTCTCTACAGGCTCCAGTTTTGGCTTCTTGGCCACATCGTTAAAATCGAACAAGTCTTCTAAAGGGGCCAGACTCTTGGGCAAACTCTGATCTTTATATTGCAGGGTTTCTAACTCCTTTGTTTCCAACGCCACAATCATTTCTGTTGTGTTTTCAAGTTTGCTAGACAGTAGATTAAAATTAGCAAGCTCAGGAGACTTTTCTTCTTCACCAAGAAAATTTTCTTCACTATTGCAGTCTGTTTCATAATCTGAATCCGAACTGTGTCGTTCAAATTCATTTCTGAATTGCATGAAGTCTTCTATTTGTTTGTCTCCATCAAACACTTGCCAATATTTTTCATTATCAGGAACGGCTGGTCTGAATTTAATCTAAGTTGTGCATTCTTTGGTTTCGTATGGCGTTAAGCGTGTTCTATCCGTGAAAGCTAAGCTGTGGGCCGCGATATTTCTTTTTCTTGGGACAAAAATTAACTGGGACTTCTCAAAAGGTCCACGACATCATTTCGATAGGCCCTAAGTCTGGGGTGATTAGCGTTGTATTCCCCGTTGACTTGCCTAATGATTAATTCTGAATCCCCATGGACTTTAATTATTTTGGCTCCTAACTTTTTCAGCAGATGTAAGCCTAAAAGAAGGGATTCATATTCCGCTATGTTATTCGAACACTGAAAGTTTAATCTACAGGAAAGGCTTTCTGTGTGGTTGTTCTCAGTGTTCTGAATCCACACACCTGCACCAGCATTGCTTCTAGTGCACAACCTGTCAAAGTACATACTCCATAGAGGATTGGTTTCAGGTTCTTCAGTTTGGTTACTATTCTCTTCAAAAAAAGTACTTTCGGTTTGTTCTTGAAAATCAACACTCTGTTGAATTTGTTTTGACTCCTCAGGTTTTTCGTTTATTTGAGGAATTCTTTCTTGACTGTCAAGGTTAAAAAGCGATGGGCATATGATTTGTAGTTCAAGAGCTGTGTTTGGTTTGCTGTTGTTTAAAGCTTCAACAAACTGTTTTGATAGTTTTGTGTTGTCCTCCACCTCCTCTCTATTGGCCATTAATTCAGTTAAAGTTACCTGTTCAGTGAATGTTTCATCGTTAAACAGGATAAAAGAATCAAGGCCTATATTTACAGAATAGAGAGGAGAGTTTTGGGGTCTGTCTTGGTTAGTCACCATATACTGCATATGAGACTCTCTGTAAAGTCTTCTTGTCTGATTGAAAACTGGGATGGTCGCTTATGTCATGTCCATCTGCATAGTTCCTTGTAACTTAGCCCCCCAAGATCGTGATAACAACATTCCATACTTTGGGGGAACATCAGCCACAACAATGTCCATTACTAAACATTTGGCTGGGATATGGGCTAAGTTAACGCAGATGTCTTTGATTAATCCTAAACATTTTACTCTGCTTGAGTCAAAGGAGTAAAGGTCTTTATAAGGTCTGGTAATTTCTAGACCCAGGCTCTTCATTACATCTTTTGGCATTAAATTGTGAGAGGCCCCGGAATCATGCATAACGTTATGCAAAATCTTGTCATGAACATTTAAACTTACATAAAAAGGAGGAACAGGTCCCTCCTGATATCTACCTTCAATCTTTGGACCAAAAATAAGCTCAGGCTGGTCATCTTTAAGATTGATTGTGTCATTATTCTCTTCTATGTTTAAAGCCTTCAAAATTTGGGTTCTATATACATTTTGGGCAGCTAGTTCAGAGAGAGAAATAGAGATTTTAATTTTGGAAATTTCCTGCTCTAAACTGAAAGTAATTTGATTCTTTGAAGTGCTTGTCTCAGCCTTATTAACCGCCACTCTGTCAGCAAAATCAGTTTGTTGATTTGTTCTATTTACATTTGACAAAATTGTTTTAACAGGAGTACTAGCTAAAGTGTTAGTACTGCTAAGGCCTGCACTCTATTTTGCATTGTTTTGAGTGCTGTTCTCTTTACCTTTATCAAAATTAATAGCCATTGTTTTGACTTTTTGCTTTACAATTTTTGGTTTGTTTACAGTGTTGTTTTGTGAAGATTTGTAAGAGTTTTTGTTGTTGGGAGTTTGTTGATTGGTTTTACTTTGAAGGTCATATTCTTTTTTAGACTCTATGATAACATTCTCCATGTCTTGATAATAACTTTCATCATCATCTCTTTTGTCATCATAAGGTTTGTATAGACCTTGTTTTCTATCATAATGAACCTCAAAGTCATCATTATCTACTCCCAGCATGTTGATATCATCTTCCTCCGTTTGCTCATCTGTTTCTTCAACTTCACTTACATAATTTTGATGGAAAGGAGGAGTGATCTGTTGATCATCTTCCCTAGGTCTGTTTGGAGGTTGGTTTCTTCTAAAATTATGATTCTGGTTCTGGTTTCTATTTTGAGGAGCTGTTTGGTTTTGACTTGCTTGAGCTCTCTCAAGAATGCTCATTTTCTTCATCATCTCCTCCATCATTCTTTCCATCTTTGAGCTGGAAGTAGAAGGTGTGGATTCCTCTCTGAAGGATACTCTCTTCTCATTTTTCATTCTTGCTCTTTTCTCCATCAAGTTAACTTCCACCGAAGAGCTCCTTTTTTCATATCTTCAAGGGTTAGAGGATCCCTTTCTCTCAGCTGATAGGCCATTTCAGGGTCAAACCCTTCAGGAAACTTGTTTAACGCTGAGCCTTGTGAAGGTTTTAGATCTGGGGGAAGCGCATTATACACACTATTAAATCTAGTGCAGGAAGCTTGTACACTTTCCATAGTGTTTCTGTGGAGGTTCTTGTAATCAGAGAGGATTTGGAGACGATTCTTCTTCACTTCCCATTTGTTTAAGAATTTCTGATGGAAGGCTTGGAGATCATTTATACTGTGGGGGGCTAAGCCTTTAAACCATTTTCTTACTTCTCCCCCCAAACTCTGAGCAAATAGTCTAAGTTTGACAGAATCATCATCAATTTCATTTCTGTCAAAGTAGTCATTCATTTTATCCACATGTTGTGATGCAGTCGTAGCATTACTAGCATCATACAATGGTATTTTGGACTGATAGTCTTGTGGAAGATTGACTAATGGTACAGGAAGGACTAAGGGGGCATACCATGCTGCCATGGTAGGAGGTGGAGATGGATTTACAAGAGGTGGATTAACAAGAGGAAAAGTGGGCTAAAGTGGAGTGGTTTGGACAGTGGATGTAGGATGAACAGATGTGGATGGACCAGGAATAGATTTCTGAGCTGATCTTGGATGAGAGACACCTAAGTTGTGAAGGAAATGTAAATCAGGTGGTGTTGTTTCTCTACTTCTAGGATGTTCACTTGTTTCTGGTGATGAAAGTGAAGACTCAGAGTCTATCTGAATTATATCATCAAGTGACCTAGTTCTAAATGGATTTCTTAAGTCTGTTGGGAAAAATACTGAGAGGGGGGGGTGAATCAGTATTTACTGCATATTCAAAACTTTTACTTTTTCTTGCTTCTAAAACCCATACGCTACTTTCCTGAAACAGACTTGCGTATATACGCGGATACCCTTTATGCAACTCGCGTATACACAGTGATATAATTATGCCATTAATTCTTCACTTATATCATTCCATCATTCATTCATCATATGTTCAATAAACAGTAAACATGTGTAGTAAGAACAGAATAAACCATCACACATAAGCATCACACAAGAACACCAGGATTTTAGGTGGAAACCCAAGTCGGGAGAAAACCACCACTACCGTTGCTCAGCCTTCAATATTTTATTATAAAGAAAACATCTTACAACTTATGTACTGGCGCAGACTCATACCAGTACGCAGGCACCCACCTGCGCTCGTTTACCAGCCTCTCCTGGAAGGAAGCACCGACCCCCTGACTCGTTTACCAGCCTCTCCTGGAAGGGAGCTCCGGCCCCCCGATCTCGTTTACCAGCCTCACCTGGAAGGGAGCTACAACCCCCTGACTGAAGGCTACAACCCTCAGCACCAACATGGACCACGTTTCATCAATTTTCACACTGGATCCAAACAACTTCAATAGAGCACAACTTGCAGGCCTCGTTTCATCATATTTTCAGACTGGACCCACTCCACACATTTAAGCTCAATCATACAACCAAACTGATACAGACAACTCAGAACTGTAGAATACAGATAGCAGTAACATAGCAGAACAGAACAGACATTTCATACCCCATGCTTCAGCAAACGCTAGTTTGCATACACGCTTTCCTTTCACTGATCCCGCGTATATACGCGCCTTCTATCATACAAACCCGCGTATACCTCTGTACATATTACAGAGCTAATTTCAGTATGCATACGCGCTTTCTCTTTAGCGAAGCCGCGTATATACGCGCTTCTTCTGCGTCAAACTAGCGTATGGTTCTTCAGATATTTAGGTCCTTGCAATTATTCAGAACAGACACATCACACAGATTTTACCTTTTACTTCAGACAAATGTTCGCCTCATCTCAGATCTAATCATTCCATAAACAGATCCAGCAAGTACAAATATATTTCAGATCTAGATACCCTTCTTCATCATTTTCTTCATTGGTGCATCATGCATTCAGATCTATCATTCAACTATAACCCTTTCTATTCAGATATACTTCAGAGAGAAGTATTCATTCAAGCTCAGACGTCTTGCACCCCATTCACGATTTGCACAATGAATTTCTTCTCTTTATATAGGTTTACCCTTTTTCAATACCATGAGCCAATACCACATTACTTCCGATGGTATTCCTAGACGGGGTCATTTAGACGAATCATTACCCAATACAATGGGTCAATACCATGGTGGTTACCCCTAGTTTTGCACTTTATGAGCGCTTTTGCCCATACGCGACTTGGCACGTTATTACCCGCGTGCATACGCGACTTCTCCTAGACAAAACCGCGTATTCCTTGAGACATAATCTTTTCATCATAGATCTAGCACATATTGAATTCATTTCTTCATTACCTTCTGTACTCTCTGTAGATACATCAGATTTACATCATTTAACAAGTTCATCAAGTAGGTTTCCATCATCTTCATCAAGTGGTTTTCCATTCAAGGACAACACTCTATCAAGTGGGTTGCCATCAAGGACAACACTCTGCATCATATTGCCAACAATCTCCCCCTTTGGACTTGATGGAAACCACGATGGTGTTTGATCACTACAACAGATAGATACAATAAAAACACAATGACACCATGTCACTCTCCTCATTCTTTGACACCATTAAAGGAACAAACACCATATCACTCTCCCCCTTTGACATCAAGGGCAAAGGGCGAATCAAAACCAGCACAAGGTTTTTCTCCTCATGTAGAAGGAAGCGTTCTGCAGATCTGATGTACACTGAAGTGACCAAGCTCCCCCTGAGCTCATGCTGAAATATTCAAACATATTTTTCAATGAAGTACATGACTCTATGAACTTCCTATCACCAAAGACTCATACTTACATCAAAGATCCAACCAAGTGGATTTACATATGAGACTCAAGTACCCAACCAAGTGGGTTTACAAATTTGACTCAGCTACCCAACCAAGTGGGTTTACAAATTTTTGACAAGTCCTTACATGACTGAATATTACAATTTTACATCATGGGTCTCAACATGACCTTTTCATCAAATTACAAATATGACTTTTCATGACCAATACCAGAAAGACCTCAAGAGAGATCATATATCAGAACCATCATAATGCCAACAATGCATTATACTAGGACTCCCCCTGAAAATGTGCATCCAATGCATCCTTTCCATATGGCCAAGGCTCCTCCTTAACTTGTGCAACCTGAACACCTTCAACAGCAAGTCATCATCAACAAACTCTGCATGATCTGTCTATATAAGACTTCTATCTCAAGTAATAATCCGGGCTCATCCATGATCTTCAACATAAGAAACCAAGAATCATTTCATCATTATGTAGAACTGTGAAAATAAGTTGAAACAGAGTCAATAATACAGTTATAAACAATCAGACTGATGCTCCCCCTGAACCTCTGCTTCAGATCTTCAGCTATCACATAAATTCTCTTATCATCAATGCATACGCGACTGTGTCTGCTGGAACTCGCGTGTATACACGACTTTTTTTCATCAAACCCGCGTATGGAAAGTGAAGCATAGAAATTTTCATATTCCTTCATCTCCCCCTGAAGTTGTACCACCTGTTCCTATCATCTTCATATCAGATGTACTGTCAGAAACAAATATAACCAGAATAACCAAATAGTACTGAAAAATGCTGACCCCCAACCAAAAATTGTCAGCAATTATCCATACGCAGATGTATGTTAATAGACTCGCGTATATACGTGACTGTGTTTCATCAAAACTGCGTATTCAATTTAATCTTCTGAAATTAAGTAGATTTGTTCTTTTGACTGGCAGAGACTACTCCCAGTTTCTGTCTTAGATACTCGAACGCTTCATTGGGCAGAGTTTTGGTAAAGATATCAGCAACTTGTTCCTTGGAAGGAACATACTCCAACTTCACCTTTTGTTCAAGCACTTGTTCATGTAAGAAGTGATATTTGATGGGAATGTGCTTGGTCTTCGAATGCATAACAGGATTCTTTGAGATACTGATGGCACTTGTATTATCACACTTAATGGGGACATGAGGTGTACAATTGATTTGAAAATCTTGTAAGGTTTGCATCATCCAAAGGAGTTGAGTGCAACAAGATGCGGCAGCCACATATTCTGCTTCTGCTGTAGATAAGGCAATAGAATTTTGCTTCTTGCTGAACCAAGATACTAACCGGGTTCCCATATAGAATGCACCACCACTAGTGCTTTTCCGATCATCAACACTTCCAGCCCAATCTGCATCAGTGTAAGCATGAAGAGTAAGATCAGCATTCTTTGGATACCATAGACCAAAGTCTTGAGTTCCTTGTAGATATTTGAATATTCTTTTGATAGCCTGAAGGTGAGACTCTTTTGGATTAGCTTGGAATCGTCCAACAATCCCAACTGCATGCATAATGTCTGGTCTAGTCCCAGTGAGATAAAGTAGACTTCCTATCATTGATCTGTATTCTGGTTGATTCACCGGGGAAGAATCATCATGAGAACTGAGATTGCATCCGGTTATCATTAGTGTACTTACAGGTTTGCATTCTTCCATGCCATACTTCTTCAGAATTTGCTTAAGATATTTTGCTTGTGATAGGAATATACCATCTACAGTTTGATGCACTTGCAAGCCAAGAAAGAATGTTAGTTCCCCAAGTAAGAACATTTCAAATTCTTGCTGCATGACAGAAGCAAATTTTTGACTCATAGATTCTTCGTTACTCCCAAAAATGATATCATCAACATATACAACCACAATCAATAGTTTATCATTTTCAACTTTTGTGTATAAGTTACTATCAGCAGACCCCTTTGAAAATCCTTGTTGATGAAGATATTTGTCAAGACGATAATACCATGCCCTTGGAGCTTGTTTGAGACCATATAGAGCCTTTTTAAGTCTACAAACAAGATTTTCATCATTTCCAAAAATGAATCCTTCCGGTTGTTCTATATATACTTCTTCTTCTAGATCACCATTAAGAAAAGCAGATTTAACATCCATTTGATAAACTTTGATTTGTTGATAACTTGAAAAAGTAAGAAACATTCTTATGGCTTCAAGTCTAGCTACAGGAGCAAAATTTTCTTCAAAGTCTATTCTTTCTTGTTGAGTATACCCTTTGCAAACCAGTCTAGCTTTATTTCTTACAACATCCCCATTCTCATTTAACTTGTTCTTGAAAATCCATTTAGTTCCAATGACATTTTTATCATGTGGTCTTGGTACCAATTCCCAAGTGTCATTCTTTTCAATTTGATCAAGCTCTTCATTCATGGCTTGCTTCCAACATTCATATTTGCTAGCTTGATTGACATTGTGTGGTTCAATAGTGGATAGAAGTGCCAGATGACTAGAAGATCCTACAAGAGTTCTCCTTGTTCGTACACCTGATTCCTTGTCTCCCAAAATTTGAGATTTAGGATGATTCTTTTGAACATATCTGGATGGAGCTTTTTCAGATAGATCATCTTCAAGTTCTTCATTGGATCCACTGTCTATATCATTTCTATTTTATGTAGAAGGACATAAGTCACCATCATCTTCTTTTGTTGTTTGTTTTTCTTCTTTAGGAGCTGCAGGAGACTCATCAATAACAACATCAATACATTCAACAATCTTTCGAAGCCTTTTATTGTAACATTTGTATGCTTTGCTTGTAGATGAGTAACCAAGAAATATCCCTTCATCCGATCTAGGTTCAAACTTGCCAAGCTTTTCATCATTATTTTTGATAAAGCATTTACTTCCAAAAACTCTAAAATGCTTCACAGAGGGAGAATTACCATACCAGAGTTCATAAGGAGTTTTGTCACTATTTACCCGAACATGTGCCTTGTTGAGAATGTTAGCTGCTGTATGTGCTGCTTCACCCCAGAACATGTCAGGAGTTCCAGAATCATCAAGCATAGCTCTAGCCATTTGTTGAATTGTTCTATTCATTCTTTCTGCTACGCCATTTTTTTGTGGAGTGCCTACTACAGAGAACTATCTTTTTATGCCAGGTTGTTCACAAAATTCAAAGAATTCATTTGATGTATATTCTCCTCCTCGATTAGATCTAAGACACTTGATTTTTAGATCTAATTCATTTTCTACCAATGCTTTGAAGATCTGAAATTTTTCAAATGCTTCATCTTTGTGTTTAATGAACCCGATCCAACACATTCTAGAGTAATCATCAATAAATAAGATATAGTATTCTTCCCCACGTGGTGAATTTTTCCTCATAGGTCCACATATGTCAATATGAATGAGTTCAAGAGGCTTACTTGATGATCCTTCTTTGGCATTGGGAAGACCATGCATTACTTTGAAGTTCATGAGCTGTTGATTTGAGAGAAGCCTGGAGTGGCTCCAACCTTCTATGCCATAGCCAATTTTCTCTCAAGACTTGCTCAAGTAACATTGATCTTTGCAAGGCAAGACATATTGCTGTGTTGCCAGGGTGCCTTTTCCCTTTTATAATAATTTTACCTGTATCAAGATCATGAACCACACATTCTTTTGAACTAAAGATAACTTCTGTTCCTTGATCACACATTTGACTTACACTTAACAGGTTATGCCTTAATCCATCCACATACATGACATCATTAGCCTTCACCTTTTCTTTTAAAAACACAGACCCTTTTCCTTTAATTACAGCAGGGGTATCATTTCCAAATGTAACTTTATTTTCTTTTTCTAGAGCATTATATGCAATAAGTTTGCTTTTGTCACCTGTCATGTGTCTTGAGCACCCACTATCAATGTACCATTGATTTTCTTCACCTTCTGCAAATAATGCTATCCCACAATTTTCAACCGGTATTTCTTTCTTTTTCCACACTTTAGAGCTTGAGGAAACATGTTCTTTTGGCTGGACCTTGCTCCTGCATTCAGATTCTTCATGACCAAAGTTATTGCAATAAGTACATTCAACTTCGTTTTCAAGAGGAGAAAAGTTGTTATAGGTGTTCTTCTTTGGTTCAATATTCATCCTTTTCTTTCTTGCTTCTCTTGTCATGATGGTTTTATATGCAACACATTGAACAGCTTTATGACCAAAATTGTGACATGAGAAACATTGTCCATTGAAGTAGAAATTTCTGCGATCATGAAATCTTCTATTTAAATTTACCTGTTGGTTGTAGCTTCTTTGAAAGATCTCCCTGTTAGTGTTTCTTGAATTGAGATGGTCATGCTTTACCTGTAAAGATCCTTTGTTCCCTTGCTGAGTGGCTGAATGTAGTGAACCAGATGTGGCTGCTTTCAGATAATTTGGTGCTGAAGTCTGGGAAGATTCCCCAGTATATCCAAGACCTGTTTTTATAAGAGGAGATCGTTGTATCTTAATAATCTCATCTAAGGTTTCTGAACCTTTAGCAAATCTAAGATTGAGAGTTTTCACTTTCTCATTATCTTTCCTTAGACTTACTACTTCACACTCCAATTCCTCAATGCGTTTTTCCTTTGCTTCAAGCTGATTTTCAAGAGTCTCTATGATTATGTTTTTTTCTTCTAGGCTTACTTTGAGTTGATTGTTTTCTTCAAGAAAATCATTGTCTTCCAGAGCATCCACAAAAGTATCCTTTTCTTCTCTAGATTCTTTTGCCATGAGCAGTTTAATATCTTGTTCACATTCTTCCTCACTATCAGATAACCCATCACTGTCTTCATTAATATAGTAACTTTTCCTTGTGCTAGATCGATTCTTATTCCTTCTTGCTACTTCTTTTCCTTTAGCAGATGTTTATTTATAAGGACACTTTGCAGCATAATGACCAACTCTTCCACAATCAAAACATTTGAAAGGAAGCTTACCTTTTAACCTTCTGGTTCCTAGTTGGAGTCTTCTCACAAAATTTGCTTCTTCTTCTTCTTCAGATATATAGCTAGATTCCTTGACAACTTCCTTTTCTTTTCCTTTTGCAGATGCCTTAAAAGCAGCTTCTTTGATTTGAGAAGGACCTCCTTGTCTCATTTCAAAAGCAGTCAGGATACCATGTAAGTGAACAACAGTAAGGGTTTGCAGATCTTGCCTTTCTTCAATGGCTGAAACTTTAGAGTCAAATTTTGAAGTCAAAGATCTTAAGACTTTTTCCACCAAATTAGTATCGGCTATGGTTTCACCCAAATTTCTCATTCGATTTACAATATCATCTAGACGTAAAAAGAAACTGGCAATACTTTCATCACTATGCATCCTTAAATTTTCATATTCAATTCTGAGAGTTTGGAGTTTTGCACTTTTTACCTTTGTATCTCCTTCATAGCTCATAATGATTTTGTCCCATATTTCTTTTGCTGAATTTAGCTGCATCACTTTAGCAAATTCTGGTTCAGACATGCTTCCTAATAAGACATTCACTACTTTGGCATTGATTTCATACTTCTTTCTTTCAGCCGCATCAGTAGGAATACTTGCCGGATATTGATAGCCTTCTTCCACGATTGCCCATACTTCTGCACCAAGACTTTGCAGATATGCTTTTGTTCATACCTTCCAGAATATCAGATTGCTTCCATTGAATAAAGGTGGCTTTAGAGACATTACTCCTTCAAGAATTCCCATTGCGACAGATCTCCTTCAAGCGATCAAGCTTCTGCAGAAGAACCTGGCTCTGATACCAATTGTTGGGAAAAATACTGAGAGGGGGGGGTGAATCAGTAATTACTGCATATTCAAAACTTTTACTTTTTCTTGCTTCTAAAACCCATACGCTACTTTCCTGAAACAGACTTGCGTATATACGCGGATACCCTTTATGCAACTCGCGTTTACACAAAGATATAATTATGCCATTAATTCTTCACTTATATCATTCCATCATTCATTCATCATATGTTCAATAAACAGTAAACATGTGTAGTAAGAACAGAATAAACCATCACACATAAGCATCACACAAGAACACCAGGATTTTAGGTGGAAACCCAAGTCGAGAGAAAACCACCGCTGCCATTGCTCAGCCTTCAATATTTTATTATAAAGAAAACATATTACAACTTATGTACTGGCGCAGACTCATACCAGTACGCAGGCACCCACCTGCGCTCATTTACCAGCCTCTCCTGGAAGGGAGCACCGACCCCCTGACTCGTTTACCAGCCTCTCCTGGAAGGGAGCTCCGACCCCCCGATCTCGTTTACCAGCCTCACCTGGAAGGGAGCTACAACCCCCTGACTGAAGGCTACAACCCTCAGCACCAACATGGACCACGTTTCATCAATTTTCACACTGGATCCAAACAACTTCAATAGAGCACAACTTGCAGGCCTCATTTCATCATATTTTCAGACTGGACCCACTCCACACATTTAAGCTCAATCATACAACCAAACTGATACAGACAACTCAGAACTGTAGAATACAGATAGCAGTAACATAGCAGAACAGAACAGACATTTCATACCCCATGCTTCAGCAAACCCTAGTTTGCATACGCGCTTTCCTTTCACTGATCCCGCGTATATACGCGCCTTCTATCATACAAACCCGCGTATACCTCTGTACATATTACAGAGCTAATTTCAGTACGCATACACGCTTTCTCTTTAGCGAAGCCGCGTATATACGCGCTTCTTCTGCGTCAAACTAGCGTATGGTTCTTCAGATATTTAGGTCCTTGCAATTCTTTAGAACAGACACATCACACAGATTTTACCTTTTACTTCAGACAGACGTTCGCCTCATCTCAGATCTAATCATTCCATAAACAGATCCAGCAAGTACAAATATATTTCAGATCTAGATACCCTTCTTCATCATTTTCTTCATTGGTGCATCATGCATTCAGATCTATCATTCAACTATAACGCTTTCCATTCAGATATACTTCAGAGAGAAGTATTCATTCAAGCTCAGACGTCTTGCACCCCATTCATGATTTGCACAATGAATTTCTTCTCTTTATATAGGTTTACCCTTTTTTAATACCATGAGCCAAAACCACATTACTTCCGATGGTATTCCTAGACGGGGTCATTTAGATGAATCATTACCCAATACAATGGGTCAATAACATGGTGGTTACCCCTGGTTTTGCACTTTATGAGCGCTTTTTCCCATACGCAACTTGGCACGTTATTACCCACGTGCATACGCGACTTCTCCTAGACAAAACCGCGTATTCCTTGAGACATACTCTTTTCATCATAGATCTAGCACATATTGAATTCATTTCTTCATTACCTTCTGTACTCTCTGTAGATACATCAGATTTACATCATTTAACAAGTTCATCAAGTAGGTTTCCATCATCTTCATCAAGTGGGTTTCCATTCAAGGACAACACTCTATCAAGTGGGTTGCCATCAAGGACAACACTCTGCATCATATTGCCAACAAAGTCGGCTTGTGATTGTTGTAGAGCTGCAAGATTTTCAGGAACTGAATTAGCTCTCAAGGGTGATCTGAAAACAATTGAAAATTTTATCTTAGGAGACTTCCTAAGGATACTTTCCGGGTTATCAACTATCTCTGGTGGGTTTGGGTCAGGGTAGGCTCTAGTATGAATATTTCTAGGAGCCACTATGATGTGTTTTTCAGACCCTATTAAACAAGAACAATTTAACCAGATATGACAATCTTTAAGAGATTAACTGATCCGTTTTACACAAATTTTAATCCTACAGTCCTCTAACTGAGTTTAAATGATTTTGTTGAGATTGCAACAAGATGATGAGCTTAGTGGAAAGAAGTCGCCTTCACTAAGTGGGCCCGTAGGCTATTTTTGGCGCAAATTATATTTATAGACTATGTCTATTTTTAGACATATGGATCATATTCTATGAGTTGCAGGATGCTATTTGTGGATGGTTGGTCAAGTTGGAAAAAAATAGATGGACTTCTATTTTTAGACATATTGGGCGGAATCTATTTTTAGATTGCCAGTCTAAAAATAGATATGTCGAATATTATTAGCTCTTAATAATATTTGGACTATAAACAATATCTTATTCTCTTGGAGCACTTCAGTTAAGTGCACAGATGTGGCACAGGAGCTGACAGAAGGAATTACGCTATTCCTAAGGGTTAAGTGGAGCTATTGCATGGATACTTCAGTTAGAACTCATGTGAGAGAGTTTGGTGGAGTTGATTGAGAAGTTAATGGAGTTGTGTTCAGTTTAACTAATCTAAACATAGTTGAGCTAGTTGTATCTAGTCTAACTGATTGATACACTAGTGAGAGTGGTGTGAATTAATTATTAATTGATTCACTAATTATAAACTCATTAATCAACTAAAGAATACATCATTTAACTTCAGTGCATGGACAGTTTTAGTGGAGACCAGTGAAGAGATAGGTGAAAGAGTAGTGTGACTATCAGTTGTGACTATACTGTTGCATGATTTGCAAAAATCAGTGATTGGAGATGCCAATGAGGATTGCGCAGTACAAGTCAGGTGGTTCGAAGTTATTTATGAGCCATTCTTCAGCATTGATTACGCAATAGAGGCAAGCTATCAGGTGGCAAAGATTGGAGCATGTGTTTTTCTAGATCTAGCTTAATTAGTGTGTAGCAATTCGAGATTGTACTGAGAGCTTGTGAGGAGCTTTGTATAATAATTATTACATGATCTCTATGAAATATAATATACAGATAGTTGGGGGTTTTCAGCTTTAAGATTTCCCATGAAATACTGTGTTCATATGTGTGATTGTTTATGGTTTTAATGTGTGCATGTGATTGTTTTTATTTTCTCAATTAATGATTAATGGTAGAAGAGATTCTGTATTGTGCATGAAGATCAAATAGTGTGTGATCAGGAGAATCTCGGTGAATAATATATCAGTTATTCAAATTTCTATAGATGTTACAAATATTATGGGTCTTCCCAGTGGAGTCTTAAGGTCTGTTTAGGATTTTGGAGTCGCTAAGTGGAATTTTTTAGCTCGTTGGGAGGTAAAAGGTTTTATGGTACTACCACCATGTTTATTGAATACCAATCTGAAATATTTTTGGGTTTTCTGAGTTATTTTTCAGTCCTATTGGTTCTTAAGAGTGTCCTAAATCTGTTTCAAAACTTAGCTATGGTTATGAGACAAAGATAGTCTACTCTTATGACTAAGCTAGCTGATCCTTCAAGGTTAGATAAGCTCTTATGAGAATCCTAGGGTTTGCCTAGTTTGTCACTGATTCAAACAAGTTTTACCATGATTACCATCGGTTTAGTAGTGCTTGAAGAGGCTGCTTTTTACTCACGAGGTTTGTATGAAATTTTAAGAGAACCTAAGATGAAAATTCGACTCATTCCCCAGCAGAGTCGCCAGAAATGTTAGCTCCCTATAATTTGCAAGATTGGCAAAGTCAAACTATAGAGAGAACACTATTTCAACCACTTTGGGATTCTAGGACCTAGCCCTCCTGAATCCGGAGAGGGATCTCTCCAATAAAGTGCAAAGATGGATTTATCTTTAAAGCTTTTGGGTAATGATATTAGGCTAGTTATGAAGATCGAGGGTTTTTGTTTGTTTTGGATGGTTGAGCATGATTATTATTTGGGTGGAAAGTTCTAAATGGAAAGAGTTTCAAAGGTGTGAAGTTACAAGCAATCAGAACAAGCTTTGGCTACAAAGATAGATATAACATTGGTTTTTAGTCCATTAGGCTATGGATTCATAATAGGGTTTAATTGAAACAACAAGGTCTAAGAGTGTTCCATGGGGCAAGTCATCTATGTCTAAGGATCTCTTTAAAGTTGATTTTATGGAACGAAATGATACAACAAGAAGGGGAATTAAACAAATGAAGAACGAAGAGTAGCCTAAGATCAGGTAAGTACTTTGACACTATCCTGATTTTGGCATACACTTAAGATAGACATAAAAGTAATCTAAGATCTGGTAAGTACTTCGAAACTAGCCAGCTTTTGATGCACTTTCAATAGAAAAATTGTTGAGGAGGTAAATCCCCTCTGCGGACAGAGGCGATCCCTACTAGCCCAGCAGGGGTCTAGCAACAATCAAACAATGCTATGACGCAAGTTCCTAGTTACGGATGAAAGAATTGGGATAGAAGCCTACCTGGATTCCAACGCTAGGATTTGAAGAAGAAGTGTCCTCGTTCCTCAGCCTCGGCAGATCACAATCCCTCCACGATCTCCGCGGATGAACACCTGCACATGGAAGAAACGAACAGATACAAGCATAGAAACCAGCATACGTAACTAAACGTCAGTCAGAAAGGACGTTACTCACATTAACATGATGGAAAACAGAGTGGAACCATAATCATAATCATCTATTAAATAACCAACGAAGAGAGATTACAACCAAGTTCTGACGTCGCGGTCTCCTTCGGACGGGTCTCCAGTCGTCCACGTCTCGCAAAGCTCGCCAAGGAAAGGGAAAACCTCTCCGGAGTCTCTCGACAATGGTCTCCTTACTTGAGTCGGCCTTAAGGGAAAAAGAGGATTCTTTACAGCACAAAGGCTCTTGGGAATATGGAGATTCAAAGCTTAGGCATTTCAAGACTAGCTTGCTATGGGATTGAGCAGGCTTTTATAGATGGGGAAGGAGGGAGTTGGGATCCCTATTATTATGGGATTGGCCCTATCAACAAGGAAGGTTCCATGGGAGGTGGCAAAATCACTTCCCTTCCATAGAACTCCCGCAGCCAAACCTCCCAACTCAAGATAAGCAATGGTTTGTGAGTTTGTTGGAACTCAACTTCCGCCATCCTTATTTAAAAAACAACTCCCAAATTGGGTGGCGCGACTACGGCTCTATGACAGAGCGCCAGGTGGCGCGACCTCTTTGCATTAATTTCCCCATTGGCGCGAGTACTGAACTGCTTGCCCGCGCCAATGCCAAAAGGGATGTTTTTCATGACTTTTGCAAGGAGATGTCTCAAGGGAAAATGAAGCTCATGTTCAGAGGGATGCATTGATAATGATTTCGAGGCATGAAAATGTCCACAGGTCACAGAATGGGTCCTCCACTGTGCGGGATGGGGAATGGTAAGGACGGTGACAAATTACTGTGTAACAGATGCCCCCTAAAGTATGAGGCCCGAGAGGGAGAGGGGTGAAATGCTTTACGAGAACATGTTCAACTGAAGGCCCGCCGTCGGAAAACCTACGCAGAAAGATACAACTGATATCTCAAGTACATGATGTATAAGTGGTATGGACGCAGCCATCCGAAACAGAGTATGCTATAATCCGGATCCAGGGTATGGGCGCAGCCATCCAACTAAGATCAAATAAATAGACTCAGGTATGGTCGCATCCATCCAATCAGTGAGTCATGTACATAATGATAATAATCCACAATCGCAGCCTGGATTACAACAAACACAATCCAGGCTCTTGCGCTCCATCTCGACCCAACAGAGTACAAGTTCAAGCATGTGAATATGTGAGCTGAAGTCGAACATGCAAGAACATCGTCTGATTACCAGCCAATGATGAAAGTTGTTAACAGATGCGAGAGAAACCACCAATAATGACAATGGTCCTCAAGGTACGACAGGTACAATCCACGGCGTGCGAATAAATGAGCTGACGTCGAACACCCGCAGAATCACTCGATCGTAGGCTAATGATGTAAACCTCTCGTCGAATGCGACGAACCTGCCATTGAGGCATGCAGGCTCCAAGGTACCATAAGGAGTCTCTGGACCAACTTCCTAGATAATGAGTTGAAGTCGACAGGAAGCGATCTTGATCGAAGGTGGGCCATAATGATTCCCACATCATCGACACGAGACAGAGGAACATGATGTTTTGTTGTGAATCAGGATCATATGAGAAATAGAGGAAGGTTGATATTTGCAGAGGTCAACTTCTCTTGAACATATGAACGGCACGACAATGGACTTGGCAGTATTTGACATCAGCGGATCAGAGGTCATGGCGACGAGGCAGTGAACAGATGAAAGGTCAAAAGAGATTACCCAAACCCATGGAGGCAAAGTGAAGCAACGAGATGAGATGTCCCCAACCCGACACGAATGCAGACAAGTGCCATGTTCAAGAGCGACATACTGCCGACGACAACGACGATGGTTCCATTTTTTCCCCACCATTTCTGGCGAGTACCCCAATTATTTTTATAACAAGCTTGAAGGGGATAGCATATGCTTGCGATATAAGTCCGCCCTTCGGGCGAATCCATCCTAGTGCATTTAACGAGTCCTAGAAAGGAGAAACTCGGAGAACGTCATTTCGACTAGATCCGATGTCATCAGGGTTTAACGAGTCTGACAAAGGAAGAACTCGGCGTCTTTTCATGTTTAGAGAGTTTGAAAAGACAGCGGAAAAGAAAACTCCACAGGTCCCTTTTCGTAAATAGTTTCCCAGATCCGAAAAAGGTAGAAAACAATATCCGGGAAAACCTCCTAGTCGCGATAGGCTAGGGTATTCCTTTTTCGTAATCGATCCAGCCCAGCCCGAAAAAGGGTTAAACTTATACTGGGTGAATGTCGATTCGTGTCCATTTTAACGAGATCGAAACGACAAGGGCCTCGGCGATCTTTTCATCTTTAGAGAGTCAGAAAAGAGCTGAAAGATGACTCCAGAGTGACTTTTTCGTGTATTTACCGAGTCCGAAAAAGTATAAAATACAACTCGTTTCCATCATTTAAGTCGCAAAAAACCTGCTGCTGCATATACCAAGCAAGCGTAAAATCCATTTTCGACATAACATATGCAAATATTTGATAAAAATAACTTTTAAAACTCATTTAACGTCGAAAAAGTTATAAATATGTCCAATTGGTAAAAATAAAATTACTTTTACTATTTACCTTGGTAGAAAACAACAGTGGTCCATTTGGAGCAGAAACTTCCGTCGACGATTGCGACCAATCCAGGCAACCATTCAGCTTCTCGTCTGTCACAGGTAAAAGGCGCTCCCTTGCTCTACATTTTCATTCATTTTTTAATGATTTTCCCCTAAAAATCAGTCTTGTATGGTCATTTTTTGAATTTTAGGGCTGCGCCCATTGGCGTGGGTATCGGGCACGAACCCGCGCCAATGAGCTCTTTTTTATAAAGGGCTCGCGCCACATGGCGCGACTGTTAGAAAAACAGCCGCGCCAGCGGCCGAACCTTAAATTTCGCCCAAAATTTCGATATCTAGACCAAATTGCTTGGAATTTGAGACTCATCAAAGATCTAACCAGGGGTTTTTGACCATGTGAATGCACATAATCACTCAAAATGGAAATCGAATGGAACAAATGAGAGCACGGAGAAGAGGATGAACAGGCCATGCAAAGCCAAGCTTGCATGAATGCACTTAGAGACTGTGGATTGAAAAAATTCTTCCTCACGCCATGTTTACGAGCTCAGCCCGAGCTCCTCCAATATCTAATCAATATCTGGGATGAAAATGAACAGGTGTTCAGGTTACGAGACCAGGTGTTAGAACTGGAGGTCACCGATGTTTATTTCATCACTGGATTGTCCCGCAGAGGTCCAATCCCTGTATTGACTGGAAGCATACCATCTGGGGAAAAGATGGAAGAAGTAATGGCACGGGTGTGCCGAGGGGCACAAACAGGATCAGGAAGCAAGAAGGTGGATATCCACACCATCCCTGATCTAGCACTGAGAGTAGTTCTCCATACCATTATGCGGGCTGCTGGGTCGTAGGCTCCGCACGAGGCCACGAAGACCCAACTCCTGCTGGCCTCAGAATGCATGGGTCCCTTACTGTTCAACTGGGCAGAAGCAGTAACTATCAATATGAAAAGGCAGCTCACAAAGTGCAAACAGGGGAAACTGAAGCAGTTCGGTTATGGTTCCATCTTGGTATCGTTCATTCTGGAACGCATACCAATCTTCCAAGGCCAAGGAGCCGTAGTGGCGAGTCCGATACCACGAGAGCCACGAATGGTTCGCTGGGCAGCTTTGATGCCCAGATCTGGAGGTGGCCAACAGATGTCCTGGAGGCTAGAGTTCTTTAGGTGGCTACGGCGCCAGCTGATCGTCGTGGAGGATTGGCCCTATTCGGGAACTGACTTTACTGGGGACCCAGACCTCCCACTACCAGAAGGAGATGACTGGGACGAGGAGCTGGGTAAGACCTCATTTTTTGATTTTATGTTTATATGTTTTTTTTTTGTTAATACACATTCGTCTTAACACAATTATATATGCATGCAGATGTAGGACCTGAGAGACCGGCCGGGATGTCTCCAATCTCCCGGAGGACACAACTCGCCCCTGAGATCTAGGGAGAAGGCACCGGAGGAGATGAACTGATCCAGAACCTCGAGGGGATTGCCCATGGGATTCCAGACTATGCCCGGCTAGCAGACGTACCGATGGCATACCAGCGCCATACGGTGGGAGTCCCGGGTCGGATCCACCGAATCCTGAGGCGCTTAGTGCGTGCAGTCACGTGCTATCATGAGCACCATGCGGATTAGTCTTTAGGATTTACACCACACCTATTTTTGAGAGACATAATGTCTCAGGATGTACTAAGACGATTATGTATATTTTTTGAGTTTTATGTGACACACTCTATGTAAACATTTAGATATCTATATATATACATATCTATTTCTAGATGAGTCTTTCTTTACATGTGATGATGATTTATAAATTGCGCAAATGTCTGTCTAATACCAAATTTGCTACTGCATCTGTTAATGTATTCAAATGCCTGGGTATATGATGATATGTAATGTAATCAAAATTCCTTTCCAGTAATCGAATATGCAAATACAGACGTAAGATGGACGGGTTCCTTACCGAATAGTGTCCGTTCAGCTGTAACACTACAAGTTGCGAATCTAGGTACACGAGCAATTCACGGATACCAAGGTTTACTGCCTCGGTTAATAATTCCAACACGGCACTATATTCCGCAATGTTGTTCGTGGTACGTCCTAGACACACACCTTGCAGGTCAATCAACTCACCAGCAGGATCGTAGATTACCCAGGCTGCGGAAGACAGATTCCTGGTACTGCGGGAGGCACCATCCGCGAAACCAACAAACGGATGAATAGACATCTGCACAACCAGGAAGACCCGATCAACAGAAAGATGTTTACAAAGCACACCACACTATGCACACAAATGACAATCACACACCTATGTACACACACCACACCAAGAAATCACTTCAGGCATAGTACTTTTTAAGGTACAGCCCATTTCTGGGCTGCGCCAACGGAACTCCTTCGTAATCTATAAGCTCGTAGGCCCCATTATTCAAAACGCGCTTTACTATATAGGGCCCGCGCCACATGGGCTGGAGTTTACCGGCTCCAAGCTTATCATGTGCTTGATCATACAAGAGGACGAGATCTCCTTCAATGAAAGAACGGGGAGAAACAGACTGATCAAAATGAGTTTTGACCCTCTTCTTTTGTGCTTTGATGATCAAAGCAACTAGACGACGGGTTTCATCCAACCGTTCGAGATACAGAAGACGTTCTTCCTCAGGAGAAGTATCCGGTAAGAGCTCCACAGCTAATTTAAGCGAAGGAATTTCACATTCAACTGGCAGAGTAGCTTCCAGACCGTACACCAATTGGAATGGTGTGAATCTGGTTGCACTCTTAGCAGATGTTCGGTATGCCCAGAGAGCTGAGAATAGTTGGAGATGCCAATTGGATTTATGAATCCCAACTGTTCGCTGAAGCATAGTGACCAAAACCTTGTTCACCGCTTCAACCTGACCATTCGCTTGAGGGTAGTATGGTGTCGAGCTGTCGTGACGCAGGCCCAACGTTGAAGTCAACTCCGCCATCATCTAATCACGGAAATGGGTACCGTGATCAGTGACAATGGCTTGAGGGACCCCGAATCATGCAATAACGTGGTTGAATAGAAATGAAGCAGTCGTTTTCCCGTCAGCAGCAAGTGTAGGCATCGCCTCGGCCCACTTAGTAAAGTAGTCGACGGCGACAATAATATACACATGCCCCCCGGCCGAGTGAGGGTTACACGTCATAAAATCCACGCCCCATTTCGCAAAAGGGCCGACGGTAATCACGGGATGCAATGGCAACGGCGGCGCGCGCATCTTGCGCTGAAAAATCTGGCACGGATGACATTTACGGACTGCAGTGATACAATCCTTGAATATGGAAGGCCAGAAATAACCTGCCCGCAGAATCTTCTGGGCAGTAGCATACCCGGACATATGTCTGCCACAGGCGCCACTGTGACAGTCATTTAAGACTTTCTCAGCCTCTTCCAAGGTAAGGCATCGTCGGAGCACCGAATCTACTCCAATGCGATATAAGGTATCTCCTACTATACGGTAGGGTTGGAACTGGTGCCGAATCCGACGGCGGGCAGTTTTATCCAACTCAGACCGGAAAGTCGCGGTCTGAAGATACACTATGATGTCACCGTACCAAGGATCACGAGTATCGATAAGAAACAGCGTTTCGTCCGGTATATGATCTTCTGAGTGTGAGGGAACAGAGTCCGTAGGGAGAGAACATATCAAATCCGCGAAGACCAGTGATTTAGTTGACTTGGAAGTGGTGAACTCCAAGTCAAACTCCTGCAGGATGACGATCCATTTGGAGTACTTGCCCCCCAGTAATTGTCTAGAAAGAATATACGTCATAGGGTTGCAGTCTGAAACCACTGTTATCGTGCGCAAAAGGATGTAATGGCGAAAGCGTTGTACAGCGTGTACGGCTGCTAAGGCCAACTTCTCGACATGTGCATAACGCGTTTCCGGGTCGATAAGGTTCCGAGATAGGTAATAAACAACATGTTCGTCACCGTTCTCGTCATCCTGCACCAAGACCATGGCAATGGTGCTTAATGCGGCGGCTAGATACAAAGTAAAGTCGCGGTGGTAGTCCGGAGGACGAAGCAATGGAGCATTGACTAGCAATGTCTTCAGCTTCTCAAAATATTCTTGAGCAATTTCGTCCCAGTGAAAGGGAACATTCTGCTTTAATAAACGAGTGAATCCTTTGGCCACCTCGGCATAATTCGGGATAAAGCGCCTAAGAAAATTCGCTTTCCCTTGCAGACTCTGTAACTGATACAGGGAGGAGGGTGATGGGAGATTTATGATGGCCTCAACCTTCAGAGGGTCGAGGCGAATTCCGTCTTTCGAGACTATGAAGCCTAAAAGACGGCCAGAGTCAACGCAGAAGACGCACTTATGAGGATTGAGCCTGATATTATAGCGTCTGCAACGAAGAAATATCTGGCGAAGATGCTCAGGATGGTCCTTTCGTTTACCCGAATGGGCTGGCAAGTCGTCCATATAAGGCTGGACAATATGGCGAATGTCATGAAACGCGTAGGACATCGCACGCTGAAATGTAGCGCCAGCGTTTTTTAAGCCGAACGGGAGTTTTTTGTACGCGAAAGTGCCCCACGGACAGATGAATGTGGTTTTATGTTGATCCGAAGGTGCAATATTGATTTGGTTATAGCCTGAGAAACCGTCCATTAAGGAATAGATCTCACTCCCGGCACATCCGTCGATGATCTGGTCGATAAACGGAGTGGGATAATTATCCTTAGGACATGCGCGATTGATATCGCGATAATCCACACAGACTCGAATTGTGCCCTACTTTTTATCAACAGGGACGATATTGGACACCCATTCTGTGAGGGGGATAGGATAAATAAAACCCGCGTTCAGAAGTTTTTCAACTTCTGCCTTGATGGCGGCGGCTTTTCGAGGATGCATGGGACGTAAGCGTTGGCGCACGGGTTTCACACCTGGGTAGGTTGGAATCTCGTGCACGACAATACTCGGATCAATTCCCGGCATTTCCTCGTAAGACCATGTGAAAACATCTCTGAATTCTTTGAAAAGCTCAGTATAGACTTGAATCTCCTTGGGAGAACAAGTCACACCCACATGAATGTTCTCAACAATCCCCGGTTTAACGGAGATGTCAATTGGAACAGTTTGAGTAATGTTACTCAGATTACCCTCCGAAAAGACCTCGTGCATTAAGATCGGTGTTTGAAGAGGAGGGGAAGGAACCTGAGTAGCATAACGCTCCAGACAATCAGTCATTGCCCCCAAGCTAGGCATAAACGAGGAGCGATGATGTCCATCGCCCCAAGGCAGCTCCTCAAGAGACATAGTTTCAATGATAGCCTCATTGGAAGGAAAAGTCTCTCTGAGAGGATCAGGTGAATCAGCCTGACCAAGCCAGGGGGATTGGGAGTAGACGTCGAGAGCCATGCTCAAAGGAGCATGCTGAGGAGGTGGAGGATCTGATGCAGCAACAATCTCACAGTAGCTGATCTCTACTGGCATTAAAGGCATGGATTCTCCAAACTCATATACCTGCTCAGGTGTAGGAATAAGCCAGGGGTCATCGGACCTGGACAACATGTTGACTTGAGCGGTATTCGGTGGCGGTGCGGGGAATATACCCATGAGGACTGGGTCTTTGAAAAGACCAGGTCCTATGCTGTCTGGGGGATTCAGAATTTGATCCACGTATGGCACGTTGTTCTCAGAGCTAGAGGTAAAAAATGACAACTGATCTACCGTGACAATCTTGCCCTCGTGAGGGAACTTAATGAATCGAAAGACGGTAGACGGCACGCAAAGCATGGCATGGGTCCAGCTGCGGCTAAGAAGTATATTGTAGTTGAGTTTAGCGTCAACCACTTCTACTTCCACGTTGACAGTCTTTCCCTGTAACGTGATCGCAAGACTCTCGAGAACTCCCAGGGGTTTAGACTCCCGACCATCAAATGCCTCAAGGGCATTGGGAGATGACGACAAGGCTGGAGAGCCGATGGCCTTCCAGCAAGCGGAGGACATAACGCAGGTAGATGCACCCTCATCTACGACGGCCCTATGAATGTTCAGACCGTTAATCCCGACTTGAATGACCAAATCGATTTGATGTGGAAGCCGGGGAGTAAAATTCTCTAGATCAAAGGTGAGAAGGCTCGAGTCGGCGGGATCGATACCACCGATAGCAGATAGTAAAGCCTTCCGTTGTGAAGGAAAACTTTGAAGAACCTCAAGTGCAGACATGGCACATGGCGCCTGTGCCAGATCCTCAACGATATTGTAATGTTGAGCGGCACGAGCATTTGGATTGTAAGAGGATCTTCGAAGAACACCCTTGGGAGGTGGTTTCACAATAGGTTCAGGAGTCGGCTTCTCGATTTCCAATGGGCCGGAGACAGGTGGGGGAGGCGGCCCTTCCGCAACTGCCTTCCCGGGTGCCTGCCGCGGTTCATTGTAATCCTTTGACCGCGTAGCAATAGTGATAGGTGCATTAGTCTTCATCATGAAAACCTGAGACCCAAACGGTGTAGATGGTGATGCCTGTTCGACCATCTGGGTCTGCTGAGATGGAAATGGCTCTTTTAAAACAGCTGGAGTCCCTTTAGAGCCTTTAAGAAGTTGACTAACCTCGGACCGTCGTGGACAATCCTTAGTGTAATGGTCACCTTCACAGATGAGGCAAGGGAATTTCGGCTTACGTTGGGAGCCATTGTCAGTTCGAGATTTAGATTCCGGTTTTGGGGCATCAGATTTTGATTTGCCTTTGCCCTTCTTCTTCCCCTTGGAGGATTTGTCCGTAGGGTTGGCCTGGACAGCATTTACCTCCGCGGTTTTACCAGAATCGGATGAGGGGGAATTAGCTGAGGTATTGTTGGAAGAATTAGCCTTCTGCTTCCCATTCGAAGACTTCTTCGAATTTTAAGAAACGGAACCAATGACACCATCCACCGTAGGGGTAGGCAGAGCCTTAGTGGTTCTGGGCCGTGGAGCGTCAGTCAAGATGTCATAAAGCGTGCCAGACTGTGAATAGACAAGATCCAGGTACTGGGCACGCGCGATAGCTTGTTCCTCCGTCACACACGCTCCCATCGCGATATCTTGAGCAATTTTATTCACAAAGGAGGTGGTGAACCAGTGGGTCAAAATCTGATCAGGTATGTGAAACTTGATTAGTCGATGACGGCGCTGCCACTCATGGATATGATCCGAGATGTGAGTGGCCATATCCTGCTTCAGAGAAGTCAGGAGGTGCGTCCCGGCCTCATACCGGACCGGTAACTGGAAGTGCGTGAGGAAAGCCATAGCCAATGAATTAAAATCTTGAAAAATACCACGGGATAGCTCTATGTACCACTTAGCAGCAGCTCCTGTTAAAGTACGCTGGAAAAGACGCAAACGAATCGAATCATCAACCCAAGAGTTAGACGAACACCAGAGGTGATACGTCATCACAAGCGCCTGGGGATCTTCGCCAGCTTTGCCCTCAAACTTGGGACAATCACCTGGTATCTTGGTGGGAACCGGAGGCCAATATGGATTATGTGAAATCGGATCATTGGTCAACTTCGAAACGTCCGGCAGTTCCAAGGTAGCCAGGAACGGCAATGGAGGGTTAACTGCCATGCCAGTCCCAGGATAAGGTCCGATACCCATGCTCCACGATGGTTGTGAATATCTCTGCCCCCACGGGTTCTGTCCTAAAGGATTCTGACCGTAGGGGGCATAGTTCGTATAACCAGACTGATTTGGCTGCTGGTAACCATAGTGCGGGGCTTGATAACCAGGGTTCGGGCCCTGATTAGGCGTCTGCCCTGTATAAGCAGCGTTTGGATTTGGCTGCTGAGCATAGGTAGAACCGGGTGGAGGAGGATAATACTGAGAGCCTCCAGGGTGGTTATAGTTCGGTTGAGACTGACCATGAGGAGAATAACCACTCTGAGGATGAGTAGGCTGCTGATAAGTGGAACCCTGCGGAGCCTGGTACGTAGGGCGCATCTGTTGATTTGGCTACGGCATTGAATGAACAGGCTGTTGAGCAGAGTGAACGGAATGAGAGGGCTGCCCTAAATGAACAGGTTGACCCGGGTGAGGGGGCTGGCCTGAATGACCAGGCTGGCCCAGATAACCAGGCGGCATTGGTTGCACAGGTTGACCTGGTTGTAAGTGGGCCCCAGGTTGTACCGGATGGGCCGGTTGGCCTGGAGGCGGGACACCGGGCTGTATCGGATGAGCCGGCTGCCCTAGTGGAGGAACAGGACCCGGTGCTTGCTGGAAACCAGTTTGACCTGAAGCAGAACCATAGGGTGGTCCTGGCTGATATGCAACGTTAGAGACGATAGGATACTGCGGTTGCATCGGTAAAGAAGGCTGGATTTTCCCCCCAGGACCATAGGTCGGTCCCGGTTGATACCCCGGCTGAGGCTGAGCAGGTTGACCAGCAGGGCTATAATATGGTCCTTGCGGATTATACAATGGCCCTTGCTGGCCCGCATAGTAGCCTTGGATGGGCTGTCCCTGTGGGTCGTACAGATAGCCAGGTTGGCCCGCAGGTTGGCCTTGGAAGGGTTGTCCCTGCGGGTTGTAAGCCTGGTTGTACGGCAAACCTTGAGCATACAGATAAGCCTTAGGAGCAGGAAGGCGCAAAACCTCCCCGTGCTCATCAAACTGACCTGGGAACGCATACACGGGAGTGCCATCCTGTGCATAGTGCGAAAAGAAGGATCGGTAAGGATCTTGGGGAATCTGTCCAGCTCCGGCGTTCGGCTGTTGCAAAAACAACCGATACTCCTCTGGAGAGATATTCTCTGGTATAGCAGTAGCTAGGTAAACATCTTCAGGAGTTGGCCCAGCCCTGGTAGCTAAGACAATGGAAGAAGAGGCAGCCACACAAACAGTGGGCCGAACGGGAACAGAAGTGACGGGCGTCGAAGGGGACACCCCGGGTGTAGTAGCAGCTGGCCTCAAAGCAGGAGAGGAAATCCCCATAGAGGCTGCAGCTGAAATAATCTGACCCAGAGATCTGTATCCCTATGGCAAAGAAGGACTGGCTGACGACGTGGTAGCCAGCTCAGAGTCGCCTCCCTCAAACAATCTACGAGGGATGCGCTGATAGTCATCAGACACCGGAATTTCCTCACCAGAATCACTCATGGTTGATCCTGCCGTTAAATCACGCAAAAGACGACGAGGACTAGGAGGAAAAACAGCAGCAACAAACGGTGAACCCGATGTAAGAGAAAGGAAATCAGCTCCTAATCTCAATTCAGACACAGGGTCCGAAAAGGGCCAATTGAACTCAACTGGTCCTCCAAAGGGTTGCTCGGCGAGAACCGGTCCCCCGTCAGGAAACTCGGAAACAACAGGTTGTTGTGGCTCAACAGAAGGCTCAGAAGCTTCTGAAGAATCGTCCGTGTAGGGACTACCAGTGGACGAAACTGATGGTTCCACCACTGTGGCAAAAGACTAGCAGAAAAGAGCAAACACACACACGGGCCGAAAACGAGTTAAGACACACGATCAAACGGTCAACAAGCAATGTCTAAATGGGTGTGTAAACGTGGGCGATTAATTTTACCACATTGGAAAATAAGAAATTCTACCGTTTCATATTTTAAGAGTCGAGAAACGATAAAAAGGTGACTCTATCTCTTTCAGAGTTGACACAAGCGTGAAAGGACAAGCGCTTGACGGTCTTTTCAAGTTTAGGGAGTCAGAAAAGACCAAATGACTGCTCCGGAAAAACTAGGCACAAAGGGTGTACCAAATATCCGTGAACTGCAATATACACCTTGGTTTCAAAAATGAAACAGAAATCGACCAAGGACTTTCCGTACGTGCAGGTAGTCTCCCCGAATGCTGTGTTCGGTGTATCACGGGTATAGGGCGGTAGACTTGGCTTCCTGTGGATAAAGGATTGAAAACCTAGAGGGGTCTCCCTTTATATACGCGACGGTACGGGGAGCGCAAGTCCGTACTAGCGCTGTCTAAAGCCAACGGGCGAACGACAGCTGCTAGGTTTAACGACGCCGGAACACGTCTCTAGCCTAGACCTTCTAAATATGTTGCGTTAAGTTCCAATGTTGCCTTAGGTTAATTGAATAAATTTTACAGTTGATCTTCAATTAAGTTTCAATTTCCAGGCCCTATCGTATGTAGTGTCTCCTAAATGCAAAACTACATGCCACAGTGCAACATTTCGTTCGATGAAAACTAATTAGAGAAGAGTTGAGAGCTTTTACACAAACGAAATGAACGGAAACTAAACAATGAGATCTCTAATGCAACTAATGCGGTTGACAACTTTTCATTCAAAACACTAATCACTAGTGATATGGAAAAGATTACAATTTGCACTAATTAACAAAAGCAAAAGATATTTTTTTTTTATTTTCAATGTTTAATGGCTAATATGCACTAATCAAACTTGAAAACAAATGGAGCAACTTGAGAAACGATATTCAAGAGAGCGAAACAAACACATTTCACTCAACAACACAAGCAATCAGATCCCCAAATCGACCGAAGTCTCTCAAAGCAAAGAAAAGACTCAAAAGCTTCCAATGGACCGTGTGATCTAGGTCCAAAGCAAGACCAAACGAGTTTCGAATGAAGAAATGAACAATCACCCAAAAATCGCAATAAAACAATGAACAACTACTTAGAGAATGTGGAGAATCAATCAGATAGTTGACAGGACAATCAAAACACCAAAACTCCCAAGGAGGGCTCGATACACTAAGCCACTAGATGACCTAGGGCTTAAAACGTGAAATCGGTAGATAGAAGCAAACAACCAAAGGACAGAGGTGAATTCCCAGCCAAACAAGACTCCAACACACTCAGGCAGTCGGAAAATCAAGAAGAAAAACACTGATCAAATTCAGAGAGCTCAGAAATGAGAAAACTCAAAAAACTTACAGGGGTGGCGCGACTGTAAGTGTGAAAATGGCGCCAGAAAGCAATTGGCGCGGGCTGAACAAAGGCAACATGCGCCAATTGGCGCGGCTGTCGGGTTAAAAACCGCGCCAGTCGAGTTTCTCAGTCAAAAATTAAAAACAAGCTACTCCAGAAACAGACCAATGCAAGCTAAGCAATCCAAGAAGCAAAAACAAACAAAGAACCCAACCCAGAAGGTTCATCAAGCAAGGAAAAGCAAGATATAAATGGCAAGGCAAGACAAAGACTCCAAGTTGTCCAGTTCGTAAACCAAACCGGAGATGGACTGAAGTAGCGTTGATCTACTCCGCTAATGCAGGGCAAAAGCGTTTCGAAGGCTATCTGGCTGTACTTCAGGCTCCGTCTATAGTTTACAAATCAAACAACAAGCTGGATCCCCAGCGGAGTCGCCAATTTGTTGAGGAGGTAAATCCCCTCTGCAGACAGAGGCGATCCCTACTAGCCCAGCAGGGGTCTAGCAACAATCAAACAATGCTATGATGCAAGTTCCTAGTTACGGATGAAAGACTTGGGATAGAAGCCTACCTGGATTCCAACGCTAGGATCTGAAGAAGAAGTGTCCCCGTTCCTCAGCCTCGGCAGATCACAATCCCTCCACGATCTCCGCGGATGAACACCTGCACATGGAAGAAACGAACAGATACAAGCATAGAAACCAGCATACGTAACTAAACATCAGTCAGAAAGGACATTACTCTCATTAACATGATGGAAAACAGAGTGGAACCATAATCATAATCATCTATTAAATAACCAGCGAAGAGAGATTACAACCAAGTTCTGACGTCGCGGTCTCCTTCGGACGGGTCTCCAGTCGTCCACGTCTCGCAAAGCTCGCCAAGGAAAGGGAAAAACCTCTCCAGAGTCTCGTGACAATGGTCTCCTTACTTGAGTCAGCCTTAAGGGAAAAAGAGGATTCTTTGCAATACAAAGGCTCTTGGGAATATGGAGATTCAGAGCTTAGGCACTTCAAGACTAGCTTGCCATGGATTTGAGCAGGCTTTTATAGATGGGGAAGGAGGAGTTGGGATCCCTATTATTATGGGATTGGCCCTATCAACAAGGAAGGTTCCATGGGAGGTGGCAAAACAACTTCCCTTCCATAGAACTCCCGCAACCAAACCTCCCAACTCAAGATAGGCAATGGTTTGTGAGTTTGTTGGAACTCAACTTCCGCCATCCTTATTTAAAAAACAATTCCCAAATTGGGTGGCGCGACTACGGCTCTATTACAGAGCGCCAGTTGGCGCGACCTCTTTGCATTAATTTCCCCATTGGCGCGAGTACTGAACTGCCTGCCCGCGCCAATGCCAAAAGGGATGTTTTTCATGACTTTTGCAAGGAGATGTCTCAAGGGAAAATAAAGCTCATGCTCAGAGGAATGCATTGATGATGTTTTCAAGGCATGACAATGTTCACAGGTCACAGAATGGGTCCTCCATTGTGCGGGATGGGGAATGGTAGGGACGGTGACAAATTACTGTGTAACAAAAATATTTAAAACACAAAGGGAAACACATATGATAACGAAGAATAGTCTAAGATGTGGTAAGGACTTTTAACCTAGCCTGCTTTCAACACACTCTTAGGGAAACTTTCAAACAGTCTTTGGGATAAAACTAAAGGACAAGGCTCACCATAACTTCCTTAGTTCATCTCTACTTAACATGACCTGAAAATAACATTCAAGAACAACATTTAGCCTAGACAGTAGGACGAGGGAACGCCAGCATTCCTAACTTCTTGAACTGAATTAAATCATTCTCAAACAATACAATTTGGAAGAAAACATTTAGATAAAGCTTATCAGTCATAGAAGGGTACTGATATATAGTAAATCCTAACTCTATGCTTGCTGTTCTTTATCAGAAAAGATGGACAAAGTGAAAACAAAAATAAAATAACAATTTACAATAAGAAATAACATCACCGTCGACATAGACCAGGATCCCATAAATCAACTTGTATTGATGCTTCAAACCAGTTACAATCTTCAGGTCCAATGTTTTAGTTCAGCAATCATCTTCACTTCTCAGCCTAACTATTTTATCACAAACAGAGCTTCAAGAGCCTTTGAACACTATTTACAATTAGAAGTTTCGAGCACAAGAATATTTCAAAGTTTTGCAACCAATGTTTACAATGAACTCCTCAATAAGATTTTATAGAAGGATGAGGAGGTCGAAAGAGAAAAGATCTAAAGGTTCAATTAATACAGATTTATTACTTCTCAGCCTTTGAGGGGCTCAATGGAGAAGTTTACAGATATTTTCCTGTATTAATTGATTTACATTAAGTATTTAAGCTCTGTGGGATGATTTTGTTGACTTTAAGGCTCTCTGTCATCTCTGTAGTAACTCAACAGATATTTTTGCAATAAGTTCTTCGGCTGAATTAACTGTTCGACTATCGTGAGGAAAATATCCTCTGTTTTGGTCATTACTCGGCCCTCTGTTGAATGCTTTGAGGCTATAGGTGGCATAAAGTAGCTGAGAGGAATCAATTTTCCTCTTATGTGGCAGTGGAGGCATCCTCTATCTGAGAAATAATTTGATTTTCTTTTAAGCAGGGTTAATTTAGTGGATTAGGATTTTTCTAATCGATCTTAGTCATATTCCATTAAACCGTGGAATTAATCTTCAATCTTCAGCTCTGTTGTGGTAGGTCTTCAACACTGATACTCTTTGTTTTAATCATGCTTTACTGTGTCTTGTTGATGTGCAGGTGATACAGGGTTCATATGGCATCAATACTCATGACATATTGACGAAACGTGATATTAAACCCTGTGGATGGCTTCCCTTTTATGAACAAAGGCGCGAGAATCGTCATCCCCGGCCTTTGGCTTTTCTTCAATATAATGGAAAAACCATTCAAACCTGCAAAATACCCAAAAATGTTATAAAATCCTGCATGTTTAAGGTTTGACTGCTTCAGAGGTTGCGTGTTAGGTCGCAATCGTTGGATGAAAGTATCTAACGGTGGAGATGCGCTTGCGAGGGTCAAATAGAAGGTGGTTGGAAGAATGGCGCAGAAGATTAAGTCCGAGCAATAGATCTGATTTGATCAACGGTCGAGACAAATCGGGGCAAGAAAAATGTGAAGGGGTCACATATACTATATTATGGCAGAAAATGCGAAAAATACAAACGAAAAGGGGAAAAAATCCCTTCGATGGAAGAAAAGCTTTGAAATGAAATTTGGGGTTTCGCGATGATCGTGGGTTGTCGGATGAAATTATCCCACGAGATCAACGGTGGAGATCGTTCTGAGAAGTCCTTTGGTGAAGGCGGAGGGCGATAGTGAAAGGCGATATTGAATCTGAGCCGTTGATCTGCAGAGATCAACAGCGGGGGGCGCACACGATACAACACAATACAAAATGAGGGAAGTGGTTTCAAAGGGAAAAACAGTTGTTTTCGCGCGATGAAAAGGTGGGCAGGCAGTATTTCCTTTTCGAACACGATATGCGTCCGAGGTTGACACGTGGATTTTGAATACCGCCTATATCGTGTGATTTCTGAAGATTAACGTTCGTGCTTAAAGTAACGCGATATGGAACATCGACCGTTAGCTCTAGGGCCTCAAATCTAACGGTGGGGAGTGAGCGCAATATCGGCAAGATGCGCGGGCAGAAGCAGGAAGGGCGGTTTTAACCAGGACCGTCCGATCACAGGGATGAACGGCGGAGATCAAATCTGGGGCGGGTAGGACCCAAGAGAGTCGGGCCTACCGGGACGAATCTGGGCCGTTAGATCTTAAAGAATGGACGGTCGAGATCAATATTCGAGGTTAATGAAATAATATATGGGCGGAGAAAGGGTTAATATGGGTCGTTGATCTGCAGAGATCAACGGCTATGATTTGTTGAAAAAACATTATAGAGCGAGGCTGCATGTTTTTAACCAAAGTCGGGAGACGCATTCTGGACCGTCCGATCTGGACACGTGGACGGCCCAGATGCAATCAGAGCTTTTTCAATCAGCAGGGCAATGGACAGGGAGGGCACCGAAGCGATTCACTGTGGGTCGTCGATCTGCAGATCAGATTGACGGCGGAGAATGGATCGAGGGATGTCAATCGGAGGTGGGAAAATATTAACGCGCCCGATGAAAAATTTCCGATGCGATACAGTGCTGGCCATCGGATTGGCCCAATGATCAACGGTGGAGAAGGGCTCCGACCGATGAACGAGCGGGACCATACTATATAAAAACCAAAAAAAATTATGAAAAAACAAAGGTTTATGGCTCGGGGCGGGTTTATATATATGAAGTGGCTTGGCGCCTGTCTGAAGGGCTGTGGGTTTACATGAAGAGCCATAGGCCTGGGGCTTATATGTATAAGGGTCAATCGCATCGGAGGCACAGTGCAGGATTTTCAATCTACCCATTAGAATTTTCCGATGCGATATTATAGTGACTGCTTGATCAGACAAGATCAACGGTTCTTCTCATTGAAAACATGAAATGGCGGGTTTAGACCAAAACTTAGGAAAAAGTGGGTTTATGAATTTACAAAGGGAAATATGCATCGGAAATGGGTTTATACACTGTTTAGCGCCCGATTGTGGGGCTATTTGGTTATATGAAACAACAATAAGATCGGGGGTTTATAAACAAGGGCTAATCACATCGGAGGCTTCACCATAAGAAATAGACTTGCGCGCTCCGATTTCTCAGATGCGATAAGCGCAAAATGGGCTTAGCACTTGGTTTCAGCACCAAGGCATATGGTGGGGAAGTGGTTAGGACTTAGCCCAAAGGGGCTTAAGCCTGCATTAAAAAAAACTTATTTTTTATGAAAATTTTCACAGTTTTTGATGGATTTGGGCAGGGATAATTTTAGGGGCGAATTTTAGCCCAAAGGCGAATTTTAAGGGGTTTTAGATTTTGAAGGGGCGAATTTTTTATAAAAAACCCATTTTATATAGTTTTATATAATTAGCCCTATATTTATTTTAAAAATAATTAATTATTCCATGTTAGCCCAAATAAATAAATGCAGATAAACATTAAAAATATGGATTCGCCCCCTGATTTTCAGGTTTGGAGCGGATTTGAATCGCCTTCGCCACGATTTACTGGGTAAGACAGGCATTGGATTTACATTCGCCTGATTTTTTACTGGTTGGGGCTTTGGGGATTCACTGGTTGGGATTTCAATGCGTGGGTATTGACTCCTCTGCAACCTGGCGTAGGTGGCCCGTTTCATCTCCTTCAACATTGTGCAGTGTGATTCGGTCTTTCGATTTAGGTTTCTATTTCTCCCTTCTCTGCTTTAGTGCAGATGTCTTCGCATATGTATTCACGAAGCTCTCTTCTGTTTCTGTCATTTTAGCTCGACTGCGCAATTTTTTTCTGCACTTAACCGCGATTATTTCAATTTTTTCGAGGGGTATTTTCGGGGTTTCAAGAGTTTCAACCGGCGACAATGTGGGAGTGCATTTCGTTCCACATTGGCCAGGCCGGTATTCAGATCGGAAATGCCTGTTGGGAGCTGGTTTGTTGGGTTCTTTAAGGTCGATTTGGCATATGAATGAGGAGGCTACAACCCATCTTCAAGCTTGGAGGAGTTGTGGACCAGATCCTTGTGTCCTCTACCCATTCGTCTCATTTTCAGGTATGTTAACAGTAAATGTTAAATGTTAACAGTAAGCCCCAGCGGGAACGGCATTGTATTTTGATTTTCCACAACCAATGCAGGCTCAAAGGATAACATTTGAATTGCAAGGAGACATTACAGCTTTCTATGATGATACAACAGAACAAGATCGTTGGCGTGCACATTATGGGTCCAAACGCTGGCGAGATAATTCATGAAGTTGTTATTGCTTTACAATATGGTGCATCTAGTGAAGATATTGCTAGAACCTGTCATGGACACCCAACACTCAGTGAAGCTGTTAAAGAAGCTGCCATGGCAAAATTTGACAAGCCTATCCACTTTTAGTGTGGTGGATATTTTTTTCTGAAACCAGTTATCATAGATTTATTTTTCATTTGCATATGTAATTTTCCTACTTAAAAATTGGACAGCATCCACAAGAAGTTTTCATGAGATGGTTTCACAATTCTGATTCATTTCATAGTTCTGAAACAGACTTTTGACAAGTATGAGGAAATGAGTTGTCTTATGCAATTGAATAAAGACCATATTTCAAATTACACGAGAATTTGAAAATGCTGTAAACCTGTTGATGATTTTTTGAGATAAATTAACAGTGTGACATACGTTGTGGAAAGCAACAACCATGTTAAGCTTAACTCTGCAGGTGATTGAAGCATATGTTTTGTGAATTCTAGTTTCAACTTGTTGGGATTCAGTTTTATATTCTTTGCATATGTTAATTCTTTACCAATTGAAATTTTGACTGATGGTTGCCAGATATGGTTTGTTAGTCACTACATCAAAACACAGCTTCTGGGAACCTCTAGTAGTGAAATGAGTTGATGTAGAATTTAACTATTGCACCTTAAATTACTTATATGCCTTGTGCTCAATCCATGGGTATCCATGGTGTCGTTTAGAGGTACTAAACCTGGAGCCAAGGAAAATACTTCCTTAGAAAGTGAATCCACCAGTGTTAAATTCCCTGAAAACGTGAATGATGGAGGTTTTAATAAACTGTTAAGAGACTTGCTTGAGTTGAATTGCTAGTGTCTGAAAGTGATATTCACAGAATAGACTGCTCACTTTACATCCATTTAATGGCCAATGTAGAATCCCCATTCTCCATAGAGCTGTAATTGTGAAATTCCCTTTGATAATGCTAGTTTCATGAGCACATGAAGAGCCAAAAGCTCAGTATTATTGTTCGTGCCTCTTCCCATGTTTGCTTTGAGCTGAATATAATGTTGGTCCTGCAAGAATAAAACTCCTCCAATACCGAGTCATTGTCAGCCTCCTGACGGGCTCCATTGAAGAAGGCCCAAGGGAGGATCTGGCGAACTACTAGTTCCCCAACCACTCTAGACTTTGAAGCCTTTTATTTTGATATGAAAAACTGAGAGATGGCACGTATCTCTGGAAAAACCTGGAAAGTTTGTATAGTCCTATCTTCAAACAAGCATCCATTGCACACCAACTATATGCCCCACACAGTAATACAAGGGCTAACTCTGAAATTATTTAAGTCCTGCCTTTGAAACCATAACTTAAGACCTTACTCAACTGTTCCTCATTGCCAAACATCATTTGTCCCAATCAAATTATTTACCTCTTTCAAAATTTGTAGAGCGAAAGGACACAGAAATGAGATACATTTTCCTCCTCTTTCCTGTATAAGATACATATATCAGGGCTACGCTTGTTCTTTTTCTGAAGCAGGTCCCAAGTAGGGACTGTATCCGTTAGTTAAAACCACATAAACACTTGTGTCTTCTTTGGGGACTGTACCTTCCAAACCTTGGACCACGTCCAGATTCTCTCCTTCTTTTCGGTAGATAGTAATGCTTCATAGCATAATTTAGCTGATAAGGTGCCTGCTCTGGTTCCTACTACACATGATCTCATCCTGTTCCTCTTTCAATCTGATGTGCCCGTTCCTTAGTTCTGAGATGAAATTAGTCCATACTTCAACAAGTTCATTATCTAAATCTAGTTTTTCTGCAGTCAACCAATCCTGCTGCCATATGTCTATATGCTCTTAATCAGCTCGTTGATTGAAAGTGAAAAGCCCTCATCTATGTAATGCTGAATCAGATCACGAGGAAGAAAAATTGTATTATGACATCCCATTATTGTATTGACTCATATTCTGGCCATAGAGCCAAGTCTGACCTTCCATGCTATGTGATTTCCATTGATCAGAACTGATTTTCAATTTCCAACAACACCTTTTTTACTTCAATCATATTTTTCACGAAGTGATATTGAACATCAATATGCTTTGGCTTCAAATGATGAGTTGGGTTCATTCCCAGGATGATTGCACTCTGACTATCACAATTTTTCCTTACAGCTTGTATTAACTCAATACCTAAACACAATCTCTATAACCATACTGCTTCCTTGTTGCAAGAATTATTGCCATGTATTCAACTTCTCTAGTTGAGAGTGCCACTACAGATTGTCCTTTGCTCATCCTATTGATTTCTCCTCTAAATATGTTAAATACATAACCACATGTTAATCTTATGCGATCCATATCTCCAGCATAGTTTGCATCAGCAAACACTAAAAAAACCACCCCAAAATCTTTTTTGGGGGGTGCTGCCCCCGAACCCCTTGAACAGGAAGGGCTACTTCCCCCCCATGTGACTCCCCTCTTGCACATCGTACATTATGCAATATGTGGGGATAATTGTGTAAAGAATATAACACCTATCCAACACACACCTGCTTAAATATGACTTGGGGGATTGGGTATGTTACGCAGTGATATCAGAGTTGTGGTTCAAACACTAGGCTTGGAGCCCCAAAGATACACCACAAAAATGCATTTGGAGTGAGATAGAGAGCTCACTGGTTATGTTTTGTATCAGTAGCATTGCCTAGATTCCACTCGGGTCAAAGGGTCATGTTGCTTGGATTGGACCTGTTGTGTAAATTAAAAAATGTTCTCTTGAGAAAACAGAGTCATGCATGGAAAAATTGTGCTTTGAGGAAGGTTGTTTCAAGAAGTATGGACCTCTGGGAAAGCTGTTCTGGTAAACATCAAGGTATAAGTAAATAGGAAAAATGCAGTGGATGAAATTGTATACATGTAGATATGTGTATGTTGGACACCTGGTTGGGATGGCAAGGCATTTTGCCTTGAGGTAAGCTGATGAGGAAGTTTATACCTAGAAAGAAATGGTCTTGTTCATGTTGGCTGAATTATATGAGGATAGAATCATGATTCAATCGAACTGAGGAGCAAGCATGAGGTGTTATTCTTTGCGTAGAGATGGTACTACCTGGATTGCTCCAGGGGGAAGCCATGTGGCACATAGTGCTCATAAAAGAAAGTGTCCAAGGGAAAGCTCTAATGGTAGAGATAGAGACACAATGTTGGAAATATATCCTTGAGGATTGTTGAATAAGTAGGAAGGTGGATCCCCACAAATCAGATTTTTCTTGAAGTTTTATGTCACAGATCATGTATAAGATTGATGCACATGGGTTTGTATGTGCATGGAAGGGTATGCAAGGCATACCTAAAGGTATCATAAGTAACTTGTATGATGGAGGGCATGGATGCCTTGCAATAATATGAATGTTGATGCAAGTGGCACGAGGTAAGCCTGCTACTAGTATGATAGAGTAGTGGAATATTGATCTTGTTGAAGATTTTATGCCCAAGGAAGATGTTTTTCTCCTTCAATTAATTATTGTAAGTACTCACTTGTAAAGTGAGTGAGGTTGATGTGTATATCAAATTTCCTCATGGAAGAGAAGTTAATGGTGAATGTGTTTGTGTGGTTGTTTTAACAATTTGTTCAATTACATTTAAAGCCTAAAATCAACATTATTGACTCCACAGGTGCTTGTGCACTTCCCCTGTAAGTCATCAATTCCTTACTGAGTTACAGAGTCATTGGATATCACAAAATACAGTGGCACACTGTGCGTGTTAATTTATATTTAAAGCCTAAAATCAACATTATTGACACTACAGGTGCTTATGCACTTCCCCTATAGTCAAGTCATCAATTACTTACTGGAGTTACAGGGTCATTGGATATCACAAAATACAGTGGCACACTGTGCGTGTCAATTTATATTTAAAGCCTAAAATCAACATGATTGACTCCACAAGTGCTTGTGCTCTTCCCCTGTAGTCAAGTCATCAATTCCTTACTGGAGTTACAGAGTCATTGGATATCACAAAATACAGTATGCAAAGACTGGTTTGAATGATCTCATCTAATTAATTCTAAATCTAACATCAATTGAAGAAGAAATTACAGTGGAAGACAGTACAGGATTTTCAGGCGTAGCCGAGGAGGTGAAGGGCAACGGATGATTGACAACAATAGCTCATACTTTGTTACATATATACTTTGTTTCACTCATCAGGTATACCAGTGTATGTATCAGTCATTCCTCTAAATGTTTCATCAGCAATGTGCATTTCCCTATCCATGTTTATAATTTTTGCATGCATTGGGATATATCGATCGGGAAAAAGATTCTTTCTGCTAGATCTTCCAGCTATGAATTTATCATGCCTAGATTGAAAATACATTGAGAAAAGGGTAGATGTAGGGACTTAATTAGCAAAAACTATGTTCAATTGAATTAAATGTAACTTAGGTAAATGGAAGCTTCTCCCCATCTTTTTCCTTGCTGGTATAAGTTGGACATCTTGAGAATTTTTGTGATGTAAAAGGTTGTACCAATGACCTTTTTGCTAGAACGGTTTACTATACACAAGAGCAGAAGATTCATTGTGTTGAGTTGAAATGCACGCAGCACAAGCCATTAAACTGCTGAGTAGGACTCTGAGTTTTTGATTCTAGTGAGCTCTTACTACTGGGACTCCTGCCATGGGTGTCTTGCTCATTATGGGTTACAATGTCTTCAATGGCATGTGAAATGGTCCCTTAAGGATTTGCTTGTGGCCCCTTGGTACAAGTTGTTACATAATTTTGACTTGTTACAGCAAGTGGGGCTTGTGGTTGCATTTTTGAGATAAAATTCATGCATGTTGGATGATTTTCTTCTATTAAAAATTAGTCACAGTTTATTCTCAGTCTTCCTCAAGTTTCAGATTTCCTTTGGCTATAAAGAATGCAAGCAAGAAAGCTCGATCATCAAGATCTCCTTCCTTCTATCTTCTTTCTTCCATCCATTCAGAATTAGTTTTGAGCAGCACTATGTTATTGTACTAATTGAATACCCATGCCCTACAGTAGTTAAACTTCAAGTGGTGCAAAGACATTGTAAAAGTTCAAGTGTGATTTTTCATTTTCCCTCATATCCTTAACAATGTTGACTTCTATTTGTTTATAACTTTGTTCTTTCTACACCTTTATGTAATGAAGATCATAGTTCATTCTACGCCTCCATGTAATGAAGATCAAATTGACACCTTTTGGTGACCAATATGAAATCATGTGTATGAACTCTAGCTAGCATAGATTTTTCATGTTTAATGTTTTATTCCTAAAGTTCATGAACTTGTGAGATCCATCAAACACCATGGTAATTTTCCTAGACTTTATAATATTCAAAAGCCACTAATCAATAATACATCAATAACAAATGCAAATGAGAAATTCATATGGGTTGATCTTATGTGATTATATAAGGTGTAAATAGCTTGTAGGGAGGTGGACGACTTAAGGTTAGGGGGGGGATTTACCCTTCTTCAAAGGCCAACACATTTTTTTGAGGGATGTATCAAGGTTTTTCTTTTTTCAACGAGAACATTGAAGTATCCCAAAAGTGAAAATTTAGAACGAGAATGATCCAAATTTTCAGCAAAACAATTCCGTGTGTTTCCTTGTGTTCCCCCAAAAGGGAGCTTGGGGAAACATTTCAGATGGAATTTCTGAAATCCTGAGAGTGCTAGGAGCATGAGGAGCAAACCCCACACCCTTGAGAGCACATCCACGAGTACATAATGCTAGTCCTAAATAACATCAAGACTAGTACCTCACCCTTTAATTTAGCTCGCATTTTACATGGAACATAATACTTAATAATACCACAAATGGATCATAACCAGCCCATCCCCCAACTTAGCATGATTTTGCCTCATGCTGATCCTCTTGTTCTCCCTTTTCAGTTTTGAAGAAGCTTGAATATGTTGAACTATGAGGACTATGCAGGCATTATTGCAGGTTGTGAAGAGTAACTGTTTAGTTAAGACTTGGCAGCCTTGCTCGATATGACAACATAACAGAAGTAATCTTAAATGGCCACATATCAAATTATTCACAGATGCTAGTGTCTATTGTGCATTTATGTCCTTGTGAATGCTCGATGGATTTAGAGTTGCATCTATGTCTAGTATTTAATGATACTATGGGCTGAGTGGATTGGTTCTAGTTTTGATTATATGTGTCACCAACTAAATGTCATGTAACAGGACAATTGTCTTCCCTGTAAGTCATCAATTCCTTACTGAGTTATAGAGTCATTGGATATCACAAAATACAGTGGCACACTGTGCGTGTTAATTTATATTTAAAGCCTAAAATCAACATTATTGACACTACAGGTGCTTGTGCACTTCCCCTGTAGCCAAGTCATCAATTCCTTACTGGAGTTACAGGGTCATTGGATATCACAAAATACAGTGGCACACTATGCATGTCAATTTATATTTAAAGCTAAAATCAACATTATTGACTCCACAAGTGCTTGTGCACTTCCCCTGTAGTCAAGTCATCAATTCCTTACTGGAGTTACAAAGTCATTGGATATCACAAAATACAGTATGAAAAGACTGGTTTGAATGATCTCATCTAATTAATTCTAAATCTAACATCAATTGAAGAAGAAATTACAGTGGAAGACAGTACAGGATTTTCAGGCGTAGCCGAGGAGGTGAAGGGCAACGGATGATTGACAACAATAGCTCATACTTTGTTACAAATATACTTTGTTTCACTCATCAGGTATACCAGTGTATGTATCTGTCATTCCTCTAAATGTTTCATCAGCAATGTGCATTTCCCTATCCATGTTTCCAATTTTTGCATGCATTGGGATATATCGATCGGGAAAAAGAGTCTTTCTGCTAGATCTTCCAGCTATGAATTTATCATGCCTAGATTGAAAATACATTGAGAAAAGGGTAGATGTAGGGACTTAATTAGAAAAAACTCTGTTCGATTGAATTAAATGTAACTTAGGTAAATGGAAGCTTCTCCCCATCGTTTTCCTTGATGGTATAAGTTGGACATCTTGAGAATTTTTGTGATGTAAAAGGTTGTACCAATGACCTTTTTGCTAGAATGGTTTACTATACACAAGAGCAGAAGATTCATTGTGTTGAGTTGAAATGCACGCAGCACAAGCCATTAAACTGCTGAGTAGGACTCTGAGTTTTTTATTCTAGTGAGCTCTTACTACTGGGACTCCTGCCATGGGTGTCTTGCTCGTTATGGGTTACAATGTCTTCAATGGCATGTGAAATGGTCCTCAACATACAAGAGTGAAATCTTATTACCATGATCATTTAGGTATGTTAGGACTAATACAACATTGATGAAATTATCTGTAACCTAGACTGGGCATTGGGAGCTTGAGAGAAACATAATACTTGTATGCTATTTTGCCTACAAACTCTGTACCAGAGCAGGGTAATTTGACTCAAAATAAACTAACATACTTGGCCTGGAGATTATATTTAATGATCCAAGCATCCCAGGTGATTAAATTTCAATTCTTCCTAGACAAGAAGGTGTTAACAATCTTCCTAGACAAGAACGTGGACTTACAAATTAAGAGCTCATAGAAGTCCATCCTAAGAATGTTTTGTTAGAATATATTTATAAATAAAAAGATGGTTTCATATTAGCTCTATATTTATAAATAAAAGATGGACTTCTATGAGCTCTTCTATTGTTGGGTGCAATTAAGAGTCCGGCAAGGATGAAGTATCAAAGATAATTAATGAGTGTAGAGAAGGGATTGATTGTCTAACTAAAACATGAGATCAAAGCAGAATCCAAAACTCACAAAATTCTGTTAGCAAGTCTGAATTCATTGACCACAGTTCACGAAAGAGGTCATGGTAATACAGGGCAATTCAATATATTTAGAATTGAAATATCGATGGTTGATAATGAAGTACCATCACACAGTTCGTAAAAGAGGTCAGGGTAGAACAAGTTAACCTGATTGAAAATTGAAATATTGATGATTGATAATGAAGCACCATCAACAATGTCATTAGCTTCCATTTCATGTTCCCAACAAAATAAATGAAGACGTGCCTAAAAAGGAAATTACGAAAAGGACCAAATACAAGAATTGAATGCCAAATATATCCTACTTCATCTCAGCAGGGTTGATAAGATCTAGGTTCTAAGCAAAGACGAAAGAAACTACAACTCCATCTATAACTTGCTCAAGAAAATCACAACCTAAGACACTAAAGCTCAAAGGAATTGTGAAAAATAGAAATGCGATGATACTTGTAGCTTCTGACAGTAATGATCATTGTGTAGTGTAGAGTTCAATGTTTCTAAACAGCTATACCTATGTGTACCCAACCAAGGACCTCACCGTTATGGTCATTGATGGAAAAAATGTCAAGGGAGTGGGAAGATCTCATCAAATATCAGTTCAAATACAAGAAGTAAGGCTGCAAATAGGATTATATGCTCTACTACTTGATGAGATAGAATGGTGCTAGGTGTGGAGTTGTTGCTGTAGTTGTGTACTTATAACACCAACCCAAAAGAATAGTTCACAGAGTTTAACTGGCAATATCAACATTATAAATTCTATGGTGATCACTGATGAGGGTTTTGCTTTCAAGGAAGGTGAATTATAACTAATGAAAAAAGCACAAGCACATGTGAACATACAATAGTGGAAGCAAGGAAAATATCTTATCAAGTAGCATCAATGTTTTATGTTAAGCAACCAGGTCAACAGACTTCAAGATATGGATGCAAAGAATACAAAGGAAATTGCCAACACTCAAATCACGCAGAGAGTCAAACCCCTAACACAAGATAAAAACATTACTTGAGGGGGTGGTAATATGATAACATAATAATAATAATAACAATTAGCTAATGAAATGTCAAAGGGCACATACCCATTTACTTCATGACCATTCAATGCATAAAATTAAGCTATCACGATGCTCATTGTAACATTATCATTCTTATTGTTTAATCAGTATTAAATATATTTTAATATATAATTGCATAAATATTCTTGCAATCTAGAGATAATGAATCTATTTCGTTCCAGATTCCCAGTCTTCTGCTCTTTTGTATTTTCTTTCTTGGATGCAGAAACTCTTGTCTTGCATTGATTTGCTGCACCAACACCCCTGCCTCTGTGAAACAACCACCTGTTTGCCTGCCTTATAAATTCTTGTTGCCCAACTAGAATGGATGGCTTTCTTCGGTGTACTCCTAAATGTTTTTTTCTTTTTATTTTAGATTCTGCAACTATTAGAGTGTACTTCTGTTATAATCTGAAGGTAGAAATTTGTCTTGCAGTTTGAATGCCATTTTACTCCTTAATTGAATTTTGTTTTTCTAATTTGCTGCTTCTACAAATATTCCTTACAATTTTGTGCAAGTAGTTTTACTCTCTTTGGGGTCTTCAATCTTTTCATTATTTAGTACGTTTCTAGCTTGTTTATCTAATCAATCAGTCTCAGTCCAAACATCTATATCCACTGCAACTTTCTTGTTCTTGAGCAGTGTAACCAGCTCCATGTTTGATTCATCTCAATTTCAAACCTATTACTGCAATTATTCCCTCCAAATAATAGGTTGTCTTTCCAATTTTGTGCAAGAAAATTTCACTAATTTGCGGTTATGAAATTTTTTACTCGAAATTATTTTTTAGGTTGCTTATTGAATTGATGAAATCTTTTCCCCATATTCACTGCACATTTCTTATTGTTGAGAAAACTGACTAGATCTGCTGATACGCTTGCCGAGGCTAGTTCATGTTTAGTTTCTGCTGCTACTTTGATCTTCTGCTTTCTTCCAAGACTATTTTTTGTCTTCTCAATGGCTGCAATTCTGTTTCAATTATAATTCAGCCTCCTCCTTGTCTTTACCCCTAAATATTTGACCCATCTTCACTGAACGTTTCTTATTGTTGAGCAAACTGACTAGCTCTGTTGATACATCTTGCTGGGGCTAGTTCATGTTCAGTTTCTGTTGCTGCTTTGATCTTCTGCTTTCTTCCAAGACTATATTTCGTCTTCTCAATGGCTGCAATTCTGTTTCAACTATAATTCAGCCTCCTCCGTGTCTTTAACACACACACACACACACACCCCCGGCATATATTCTGCTTTCCACACTTTTTATTCTTTTCTACAACAGTTATAAGAAAACATATCAGAATATTTTAAATTAGAAGATTTGTGTCAAACCATGATTTTGGGATCAGTGGAGGATGAGAGAATGTTTAGTGCACTATCATTTTTGAAGTCAAAGTTGAGGAACAAGCTTTATAAACATGTGGATACATGTTTAAGATTATATGTAACAAAGTATGACGTTGACAATTTTCCATATGAAAGAGCACTAGCGCTTTGGCGATCAAATTGTGATAGAAGGGGAGAAAACAATATAACAAATTTATCTAATGAACTTGATACAGAACATAATGTTTTGGAGGCTCATAATGACAGTACATCTGGAGAAGATCATGTTCACAATGTATAAAATGATGACCAAGATGAGAATTGGGAAATTGAAATACCCTAGGACTCTTATTTTGGTATACATGTTCCGTTGATCATGCAAGATTACTACATGTCAAATTCAGGTAAAAATGGGTTCTATATTTTGTATTTTTCATTGTAACATTGCAACTACATTTCTTTCATGTGTGTTATTTTAAGATTGATGTTTCATATTCAATCCTTACATTGTTTGCTTCTTATTTGTGACAGGAAATGAAGCTGGATTTGATGATTTTGGGACCTATTTTCACATAGATAGCGTTGACTAGTATTAAATGATAAATAACTAATTTAACAAGACTAATGCAAAGCATCAATGGGCTCATTCAAGTACATGAAACTACCTTGATGTCTAGCTTTGACATCTTAGAAAATTTTAATGGTATATATGTTGCTTGTGTTTGGGGAATTTTGCTGAGTTTCGAGTTTTATATTTTCTTGGAAAATAATTATTGATATTTGGAAAATGTGTGATTTTATACTGGTATTGGAAACGAAGCTAGTTTTGATCTTTGATTGGAAATGAAATCAGATTTGATGAAGTTGGGACCTATTTATTTTCACATAGATAGTGTCATAGTATTAAATGATAAAGAACTAATTTAAGAAGTCTAACGCTAAGCAACAATGGGCTTATTCAAGTACATGAAATTGTGTTAATGTCTAGGCTTGATATCTTTGAAAATTTTAGTGGTTTGTTTGTTGCTTGTTTAGAGGATTTTGTTGAGTTTGAAATTAGTCTCTTGAATGCTTATGGTTCTCATATCATGCATATATCGATAGATCGATAGATCTAGTTCTATTATTATAATCATTATTGTTTTCTTTATATATTTGGTGGGTTGAGGAAAGATATTTTATTTCCTTTCACTTTGTGGCATGATTTCGACATCTTCACCTTTTAGAATATAGTAAAATATTTTTCTTATTATAGATTTTTATTGGAAAAGAATTATTGAGAGTTAGGTGCAAATGCACAATGTTGTGTAGCATTAGTGTGATAAATATGGGATAGTGCAAATCATAGTTTTGAAGATTAGTCTAAGTTGACTCGTACCTAATCAACTCAGTCAAGTTGATTGTTGGTTGAATGGCTAATTGTTGGTTCAATGGACAGAAGGTCTTGCAGACACAAATACCAAAGGGAAAAATGGAGTCCATCATGGGGTACTCTTTGTAATTCTCCACCACTGCTACCTTTCCTTAAACTCCTCTCCAACCTCAATATCAGTGCTAGTAGTAGCATGACAAACAACACTACGCTTAGCAGAACTAGAAGAACGCGTTTTCCAAACTACACGAGAACTACTTCCCTCACGAGTCACCATGTGCCATGCTTGGTCTCGATGGTTCTCTTCCTTCTACTCCTGGTTCAATTACCATATCTTCATTGGAACCAACACTCTGAACTCCACTAAACAACGATTCACCATTTTGTAGTAGTGATTCGCCATTTGTACTAGTGATTCGCCATGATTTTACAGGATAATATAATCTCGTGAGAGATTCGCCAAAAAATTATATATACATATTATACTATTAATAAAATCGCCTTCCATTTTTCCTATGTATCATGGGGATTCGCCTATTTTTTATATATGTAAATTTAGGGGGGTTCTTAAAATTATCCCTGGATTCGGGGGTTTCGGCAAAGTTTAAAAGTGAGTTTTAAACTTTGTAAAGAGGATCTTATGAAGGAAAAATGGGGAAAAATGGAAAATAGAGGAATTCCATGGGAAATAAAAGGGGTAAAAATGAAGGTTAGTTTTGAGGTGGAAGGAAGGGAAAAATGGTGTTTTGCAGCAGCCTTTTCTCTATGAAATCAGCAGAATTTCAGAGTTTAAAATGGAAACAGCAATGAAGATTTAAACAAAGGGCATGATGTCTTCATGAGTCTTCAAGAGATAACATTTTTTTTGCAATAAAACTTGTTCCTTGAAGGCTCCAAATGTTTTAGCCACCTTTTGATATAACAAATTTTATAGGTGGTTAACAACTCCAATCATCAATCAAAATGATGGTGATTGGACGCTCATGATTGGGACATGCATTGAGGTAGATATTCCATTTTTGCATCCATGTGTAGTTTTGTCTCATCCATGTTTTCTTTCTTTCACTCATGTTGATGTTGAAGATAACATTAGACCATCTACCTACTCCCATTTGCTCAATTCTTTTAAGATATCTTATGAGCCCCACCATAGCAATTACTTCTATGAGAGTTGCTCCTTTTTCACTCAACATTATCTCATAAAACACTGAATTTTTATTTTAAACTTGTTCATGATAATTTATAAAGAAACTCACTATACAATCACTATACAATCAATTGTGAATCAAATACAATATTTTTTATTCATTATTAATTAATTAAAAAACAATTATTTTAATAATTTTATTATTGAAAATTATAAATTAATCTTTATTATTATTTTTATTATAGATTAATCAAATATACTTCATTTTTCGTAATCAATTTATAATTAAAAAATTATAACATTTTTTCAATTTTATTGAAACTTATAAATAAATCTTCATTATTATTTTTATTATAACCTAATTAAATACACTTCATTTTAATCAATTTATAATTTAAAAAATATATATATATATATATATATATAAACTTTTTTTGTTTAAATTCATAAATTAAATTTTAATTTATTAAAAACAATTTTATATTTTTGTAACGTATAGATATTTATTATTATTATTATTAAAATATTAAAATGATAAGATCTCTTCCTTTCCTTTCCTTATCTTATGGACGGAATCAATAGCGTCATAGACAAGTACTTCAAACCTAACGTCGATGATAAAAAATGTAACGAACATCCACTTCAAGTCTAACGTCGATGAACACTTTGTAAAATTAATATAAAATTAAAAAAGGAAACAACAGTCCGCCTCCAACTCTCCTACTCAAGCATTCAGTGCGGGTCAACGTTCTTATGAAAACAATTTTAAAGGAGTTTTCTTGTAGAAAACAATTCCACCTCACATAACCCGGCCGGCCTCGCATTCCAACAACCTTCGTACAAATCTCTAAACGTGGATACACGTTCGTTGGTTGTTTCTGCTGAGTTTCATGGTAACTGACCACAGGCTTCTCAATAGGAGGAACCTTCGTGGTTGTTTCTGCTCACTTTCATAGCAACTCTGCACTCAATCAAACGCCTTCTAAATACCAATAGCGGGCTTTCATGGCTACCATTCTGTGACGCCCAAGATACACCGCCCCTTTTTTTCTTCTCTGCTCTTTTCATTACAGTAATTATTGAATTGAGGCATCTCATTCATATACCAAAGATGGTGTCTCATCTTATCATCAGAAACCCTGCCGTTTCAAATGTTTCTGCCATGCCCATGTACCGGAGTATTATTGTATCCATGGCCCTGAGTTGGGTTCACAAGTTTTATAGCTTCTACAACTACTATGTTTATGTTTGGGTTTCTGAGATGATGAAAACTAAGTTTCCTCAACTTTGCAACTCGAAAGACCCACATATTTTAAGGGCTATTGCAAACCACCCGTCGTCCGGAGATATGATTGATGAATTGAGCAGTGATTTTATAAATAAAAGATATGCTGCCTTCGTTCATACATGGGAGCTCTCTCGAATTTTCAATGCCTTGGACAGCGATGGCGATGGCATGGTTACTGCAGAGGATGTACAAGGGTTACTCGAAAAGCTTGCAATTCAAAATATATCTGATGATAATATGAAAATAGTGATGGGTTCTCTGGAGCGTATGAGATTTGATGATTTCTGTGGATTTCTTCTCAATATGTGTGGGGAAGCTCACGAGCATGCAGAGACGGAGGAGAAAGTGTTGTCGGAGGAGTTGGTGGAAACCTTCAGTGTTTTTGATAAGAATGGGGATGGGTTCATCAGCCCATGGGAACTTCAACAGGTCTTGCTCAGCTTAGGACTAAAAGAAGGACAAGATCTGGAGAGTTGTGAAATGATGATCACAAGGTTTGACAGAAATTCAGATGGTAGAATTGATTTTGAGGAATTTGAGAACATGATGATCATGACGGACAAATATTTGTAAATGTGTTAATAAAAACTATGTCCTTTGGATTTCTTTTTCTAAAATTTTCTTCCCAATACAATATTTCTTAATCATATGAGAAGAATGGACAGTTGCAATGACATATGGCTATGGAATTCTCTGTGGTTTGTATTAGCTTTTAATGCATTAAACCCAAGATTGAATTCTGGAACAGGCCAAATGTGGTATAAACATACTTCCTGTCTATATAACAAGAGAGCGGTTTAGCCCTCTTTTTTGTAAAATTATCTTCCCAATACAATATTTCTTGATCATATAAAAACAATGGACAGTTGCAATGACATATGGCCATGGAATTCTCAGTGGTTTGTATTAGCTTTTAATTCATTAAACCCAAGATTGAATTCTGTAACAGGCCAAATGTGGTATAAACATACTTACTGTCTATATAACAGGAGAGCGGTTTAGCCCTCTTACAGACCAGAGAAACAGTCCTTTCCACAACGGCTAAAACGAACCATTTAAGAACAATAATGATTAATTGCTATAACAGTACGAAGACTGCAAACTAACTCAAATTTCTATGGCTAAGTTCGGAGTTAAGCATGAACTAACTGTAAAATTTCCTCAACATATTAATCATATACTTAGACATACGGCTAGATTTAACCTTTTGCTTTTGAATTGATGTTGCAAGAGTGACTCGCATCCATATATGACTTGCTTCCAAGTTCTTTTTGTTTTTTCCAGATCATACCCCATGTGCGCAAAGGGCAGAATTCTGCATACAGTTCAACTTTTTAGGGTAAATGGTTTCATCACTATAGAAAAAAAGTCTGGCAGAATTCTCCATGCTTTGGTGAGATTGGTTTATACCATTATAAATCCCCTTACCTTGTACATTTAACAGGGGCATGGACATAATGAGTTAACCTTGTTAACATAATGGTTGATTAGTTGGAAATTTGATAAGCAGTAGGTTTATGGCATATCCATTTCATCCACATAAAACCTTATAGGGAATTTAAGTTTAAAATGTAAATATTATTACAACTTTGTCAATGCTAAGTTTAAAGATTATCCACTGGTAATCACCAGAAGGCATGATGAGATATCTCTGTTTTCAAATCAAATTTGTCTCACTGCTTGGTTCCTTGTGATGGGCGTGTCTCACTGTTTGGTTCCTTGTGATGGCCAGATCATTGCCCATCAATGGGAAGCAAGTCCAACTCTGTTATCTCCAGCTCTATTATGGAAGATTAATGCACCTCTGCTGCTTGATGTTCAAACCAGCACACTAATTTTTTTAAGCCAGTTTCAATACATATACTCTGTTTTATAACAAAAGTCACGTCCAATTTATAAACCAGTGACACATTTTCCCATTCACAGATCTTTGTAGGTGACAGTCACAACACACAGCCTACACAGCCTAGGAATGTATGGTTGCTCCGTTTATTGGTGTATTAGGTCTAATAGACCAAGAGATGGCTGTAGCATGTGGCTTGCACAGTGCTGTACGATTCTGTTACCCACTGATTCTCAAACAGTGGGAAAAAATTATATCATGTTATATATATAAATAAAATCAATGCAATATGTGGTTTTGAATGTGCAATCACACCATTCGTATATCTGTCTATTTATACATTTGTTTATTCTATCGGCTGACAATTTGATAAAATGCCTAACACTTTGTTATGTAGTTTAATTGTTTGTTTTAGTTTTTGTGGGTAAAATTTTCTACTTAATTTTATTTAAAATTTTAGAAAAAATTATTAGAATCACAAGTTTGAATTAGTAAATTTAAAAAAATAATTATTATTCTAAATCTATTTATACATTTAAAAACACATTTTAAACAATTTTTTTTTTATAATTTTACCATAAATTATATCACTAAATTCAAGAAAAATAAACCCAAACTTAACTTAAAATAGTTAAACTGCTCCCTTTGTTCTGACCATGTTTTACCACCCATAGAATATTTAACAAATGGGCATTCATATATTAGAGGCAGAATTTCAATACCATTTGTATTTAAACAAATCCAACCCAACGCTGAATTCACATCTCCTCAAGAGCCTAGAGAGTGCGGCTCAGGATGGAATTTGATTTTTTGACAAACTTTTTTGCCTTTTTAAATATATATGATTGTTAAGGAAATTTTTGAAACATTAAAAGTGATAGGCAAAAAAACAATTGAAACCATAAATTTGATGTCTAAGTATTAAATTGCTATGCATAAATTCCAGTGAATAGTTTAAACAAAGGCCAAGTTAGAGAATCTACTTAATTGCAGCACCAATTACCTATCATCATTCTTTGCTCAATTGGTTGGAAATGCCATTTTTGAGAAAAAAAAGAAATATGGAGAAAGAGCATTCTCTAGTTGACCATAGTTGGCATACATTTTATAAATAAGTTCGTAATACAGAGTAGTGAACTATTGTGTTTTCTTTATTTCCGTAATTACTTTTAAGTCTAAGTCCTAATTGTTATTAAAAATTTCTATATAATAATACAAAAGAAAATTAAAGCTTACTAATTGTAATCAAATTTCTAACTATTGTGTTTTCTTTATCTTAGTAATTACTTTCAAGTCTAAGTCCTAATTGTTATTAAAAATTTCCATATAATAATACAAAAGAAAATTAAAGCTTACTAAGTGTAATCAAATTTCCACATAACAGGCCAGATAAATTTGAAATTGCAAACTTGGTGATAGAGCAGATAAATTTGAAATTGTAAACTTGGTGTGGCTACAGGATGTGTGAACATACCACAGGACTTGTTGATTATTGATTGACCAGGTCACAAGGTGATGCAGGACCATTGGACCAAGTTCGGGATGAAGAAATGGAGGGGCTTGACAATGTAGTGGATTGTCCACATGTCGAGCTCGAAAATAAATTTTGTTACCTTTGAAGAAATTTTGAACATTTAATGTAACTGCAGAATTTGAATAATTTGAAGATTTTTAGAATCAAGAGTCATTTATGTTGTGTATTTTCAACTTCCCTCAATTAGAGAGAAGGGGAAGTGAATCATTTGCAAAGATTGTGCATAAAAGGAGTAACGATTGGGGAGGAGGAGAGGTTCTTCTCCTTCCTTCGAGTTTGTACATGAGAAATAAATAAAAGAAGTGAGCAACACATTCATTCCATAACTATTTGTTATTATCTCTCCATTCGACTTGTGTGTACCTTTTATTTCATCCCAGAAATCATGTGACCCAAGGCTTGTAGCATTACGTGCTTGTGGATTTTCGATTTTTGAGTTCTGTTCGTTATATGTACTTTTTAATGTGACCCAAACCATATTTTTGTAGCAGCTCTATTTTGCAGGCAGTGACATGTTCTTTTTTTTTAGGACCACCCATTAATTCGATGAAGGAATGTTGGACACAGAGAGGTAGGAGGAGATCCTTCTTTGAGTAGGAAGGCGTGGAAATATGAGTGATTGGAGCAATGAAATATAGTGTCTAGTTTGAACACTACCACACGTTTTTTGTTGGGAGCCTGAGTATAACCGTTGCTAAGGGAGATGAGGGAGGCCTTTCCTGAGCATGGATGACACATTGAGACTATGAAGATTTGAGTTGCAGAGAGAGCTAGTCGTTTTTCTTTCCACAAGCCAAAAAAAAGTTTCTATAAGCGCTACAAAAATATTTCATAGTGCCTATAGGTTTTTAAAAGGGTGCTACGAAAATATTTCGCAACGCCTACAACCAATTTTATTTATGCATTGTGTTGTGTCCAAATTTCCTTTTAAGCTGCTTGTTGCCATCAATTTTTGGTATCAGAGAAGGTTTGAACTGCATTTGTGGTGGATATGCATTTGACATTGGTGGTATTGTATATGACAAAGGGAGATGGAAATGTGAGAAAGAAGAGCACACGGTCATGGAGGTAGGCTTGTGGCTAATGCAGATTTCCAAGAAGAGATACAAAGGCTGCAAATGCGTTTAGAGGCCATGGAGATCAGTACGGAGTGAGACATTGAGGCTTGAGATGACAACATATTGGAGGAAGAAGCTACATCAGAAAGAACAGCACCTGTGGATGAAGCTATGGAAGTTAAACTGTTGAGGTCAGTGTTACACTCAAGTTGAAGACCAAAACCTGAGTTGTCTACCTATGATGGCAGTCTGGTAGCCGAGAAGTCGATGGATTGGATTAGTGAACTAGACAAGCATTCTGAATACAAGGATATTGAAGAAGATAAGCGGGAAAAATTGTTGTAACTAGGTTGAAAGGCCATGCTGTATTGTGGTGGGACAATGTCCAAGATGAAAGGAGGAAAAAGGGGAAACCATTGATGAAAATTTGGGATATAATGATAGCAAAGATGAAGGGGTAGGTTTTGTCGAAAGACTATCAGCGATCCCTCTAAAAACACGTGCATAACCTCAAGAAAATATTGCAACAAAATCAACCACCTCTTTCTTCAAATTCTACCAATAGTAGAACTTCTTAATAGTTGTAAAAGTCTTCTGGTATCTTGGGTGGCATGAATATGGCTTGACATGAAACTCTCTCAAGATAAGCTTCTTCAACTCACCACTGTCAGGCACATAGATCCTTCTCTTAAATCTAACCAAGCCATCTAGCGTGAGGTGATACTCCTCATCCCTATCACCTTCACCATGTTGTTTCAATCTTTGCTTCAGCTACTAGTACTTCTCATCACGATGCTCTACATGTAATATTTTCTCTTGCAAATCTATCCCCTAATAGATCACAGCTGAAATATGGTTCACCTACACTCTCCTACTAAGGGCATTTGCAACTTTGTTCTCTTTTCCATTAATGTACTTGATCTTAAAGTAAAAATTGTTGAGGGTAGCCAACCATCTAGCTTGCATGACATTCAAATTGGGTTGGTAAAACAGATGCCATAGTTCATTGTGATCACTCATCAGAACAAACTTCCTACAAAGTAAATAATGTCTCCACATATTCAATGCATGAATGATTTCTTCCAAATCAATATCATGAGTCATATAGTTCTATTTGTTCTCATTCAACTTACTTGATTCATAGCAAACCGTGTGTCCTTCCTGCATCAGGACTCCAAGAAGTCCTTCTTTGTAAGAATTTGTACAAACCACAAATTCCTTATCAAGATCCACAATCTTCAGAACCAGAGCATTTATAAACAATTGCTCCAACTACTCAAAACTAGGTGCACACCCAGTAGTCCATTCAAAATTCTTTATGCAAAGAAATAATATGATAGTCAATCTTAGAGAAGTTCCTAATGGAATTCTTATAATAACCTACTAGTCTGATTAATGATTTGATCTCATCCACATTCCTCAGATCTAGCCACTCCATGATAGCCTTAATCTTTTCTGGATCCACTGTTATCCCTTCCTTGGAAACAACATGTCCCAAGTAATGAATATGAGTCTGAAAGAAACTACACTTGCTAAGCTTGGAATACAACCGATGCTCTCTCAACAACCTCAACACCACAACCAGGTGCTTTGCATGCTTCGCCTCATTCTTTGAATATACTAATATGTCATCAACAAATACTATCACAAACTATCCAGGTAAGGGTGCAACACATTGTTCATCAAACACATGAAGGTGGTTGGAGCATTAGTAAGGCTGAAAGGAACCACCATAAACTCATAGTGCTCATACCTTGTGCAGAATGCAGTCTTATAGACGTCTTCTTCCTTGATGTGTACCTGATGATATCATGATCTTAGATAAATGCTTAAAAACATTTCATCTCCCTTCAACTAATCAAACAAATCATCAATCCACGACAATGGATACATGTTCTTGATAGTCACCTTGTTCAACTTCCTATAACCAATGCACAATCTGAGAGTATCATCCTTCTTCTTTACAAACAACACTGGTGCACCCCAAGGAGATACACTTGGCCTAATGTATCCCTTAATTCCACTCATTTCAGAGTCCTCATCTTGTACGATGCCTTAGATGTTGGTGTTGCTCCCAGAATCAACTCAATATAAAATTCCACCTCTCTATGAGGAGGCAGGTCTAGGATCTATATAGGAAACACATCCCAGAACTAATGCAAGACAAAATACCTCCTCAGGACTTCATCATCCTCATCCAATTTCCCTTTGTCATTGGAAATATGAACTGTAGACAATACACATCCCTTCTTGCTATTGCACTTTTTCTACATAGTTGTAACCATCCTCATTGACGTAGGCATCTTCTTTCCTTGCAATATTCTCCTTTCTCCATCATCATCCATGCACTCAATGGGCTTTTCATAGTAGTCTACCTTAGTCCTGTGAATGAATAGCTAATACATGCCCAAAATCATGCTATATAAACCCAAAGGAAGCACATTTAGATGTGTTGATGTAGGCTTGACATTAAGCTCAAATGCACAATATCTCACCCAGTGATAAACTCTTCTCTTGGTTCCTATAGTCAACTGAACCAACCAACATTATGCATGCACTTATTAACTCAATCGACACTGATCCACTAGGTCAAGACTAATATATCTATAATTAGATACATGATCAATAAAAATAGAAACAACTTGATCACAACGCTTACCTTCCATCTGAATAATAGATGCCTAATAATCATCCTACCTGTTATCCACTATTGCATAGATCCAGGGAATACTCCAGCCTACATCTCCAATTTTTTGTGCCTCCTGAGTACTATAGATCTGAGGCATGCCACCCTTATGTGAAGGACAATCCCTCCTGCGATTCTCTCCACCACAAGTCCAACACCTAAAAGTTTTCCTACCACCACCTTTATTCTGTTGCTCCTTAGGCTGTGACCCATGTCCTATCTCAACTACATTGAACTTCTTATGAGGTCCCACATTCTCCTTTTCACCCACATGTTGAGATCTTCCTCACTTCTTAGGACACTTTTCTTTACTCTTCTCATTACCTTTCTCATCATGCTTGAACTCAGGCTTGCGCTTAGACTACTCATAACAATGCTTCAAATTCCCAATGACTTCCTCTAATGACTGAGGCTCATCATACTCAATCTAATCTTTGAATGTTAAAGACAATCCATTGATTAACCTTTAGAACTTTGTTTTCTCATCCTTGAGATAGGGCATATACCTAAACAACTCCAGAAACTTGGTTGTGTACTCTTCATCTTTCATGGAACTCATCTTAAGCTCATATAATTATTTGGCCTTCCCATCATAATATCTCTCAGATAAGTACTCCTTCTTGAAGATTTTTTTAAACTCATGCAAACTCAACTCCTCTTCCCTGATGCCTCTAACACGCTTAACATCCTCCCACTAGATATTTTATCTTCCCTTGAGATTGAAGATAACTATCTTGGATTTCATGTTCTCTGAATAATCATGCAAACTGAAGAAATTCTTCATCCCAAGCAACCATGCTTTTGCATCTTCTGATTTATTCACTTCTCCATCAAATGTAGGAGGCTTGTCTTTCTTGAACTAATTTGGAAAGTACCCCCTCTCACTCCTTTTGTAAGGATCCTGGCAGTAATGACAATGATATCTCTTAGAACCGGATCTAGAATAAAATCCATGAGTGCTAGTTGTCCTGTCGGTGTATCCAAGGATCTTCCACCTATGACTGTATAATCTCTATCCACCATGTTTCTTCTCTAAGATATTATTCCATATGCCCCATTTGTCTTATCTTCCTTTCCACAATTGATCATTAGTTGTCCCTGCTTCTGCAAATCTGAAAGGCTCTAAAGAATCATTACATTAACCCCAGCTCTCTTTTATTGAGCTCTGGAAATTCCTTCCTATGCCTCAATCAACATGTTATTATCTTCCTTATAACTTCAAATCTTTTCCCTCAAACTCCTCAGTGTATTTTCTAGGTCAGGAGAATACTCTTCTCCTTGTTTCTCAATTGACTTTTCCCATTCCATTGATTTCACATCGGGCCTATAAGGGGAGTCATGTGAACTATAGTACACCATTCTTTCTTTATCTTCGATATTTTGTTTCCTACAAACATACAATGTTAGATAAACCAAATAATATATATAATCAAAATCATACTTCAGTGTATTTCAGGGGAGGCTATCACATCTACACAACTCAATCCATATTAGCATGATATATATAATAATAGCAATGCATATCAACATCATGATATATGCATGATAATAATACAAAATTGTAACAATAATTGCACACATGAGAACCATAGCCATTTGCATGTACCCTGAGGTCCATTGTTGCAACCATGCTTTGATACCACCCCATCCCACATTTAACCACTTTTACAACATCTCTAGGGTAAACATGAGATGAGCGTTACTATGAAATGATCAAACCTCCAAGTTCCAATCATGGAAGTGGGGTCTACTAACCGAAAACATATTTCCATCCCTCAAGGACACTGGATCACCTAGGAAACAACCATTGGTGATCAATTGTTGAGATAGAACTTTCATTTCTCATATTTTACACCCCAACAACATGCTTGACACATTGTGCATGTATTTGGAAGGCTCCAACCGCACTAATAAGCCTTCCTGCTTGTGGTTATAGCCAAAATTATCCAATTAAGAGGGTTCAACTCTGAGATCTGTGCCACTTTTTCAGGGCTATCCTACAGTCCACTGCTCAGAATATCCCAAAACTTTCAAGACATGCCTAATATATGATAGAAATTTAATAAAACATATGATAAACAGAGTAGCTATAGGTCATGAATGCATATCTGATCATGATATTATTAACTCCATCATAGAATTATCGAGAAGGCTCAAAACCCACTCAGTCTAGTTGCAACAACACTTTGTATCCCATGCATACATCAACCATTCAATAAATTCTCAAATCATGAACAAGATCTATAACAATAACACATCATTCAACCATGCCTATAACCAACATATAACCAGAATAGAATCCATGACAACCCAACCATAATATCAACATAATAACCAGTACGTGTGCTCATAGATTACAATAGGAAAATAACTGATATTAGTCATATGAAAAAGCCAACAAAGTCAGGGACTTCCTCGTACCACCCAATCATATATTAGGTTGAACCAAATTTCTCTTTTAGCTAATCACCCACATTCCATATTCCAAACATGAATGTGGGATCATATGGGTTAAAACAAAATAGAACCAACCAGGGATTCCAAAGGCCAAATCACCTCAGCCCTCAACCATAGTGATTTCACCGAAACCGGTCTAGAAATCACTAACACCAAAACACGCTTGGATGCTTCGAACTTCCTTCACTAGCTCCAAGTTAATTTTCCTATCTCCACCCATCCATCAAGAATTCCATGAGAAACCCCATCTCCACCCTTGACCCTTGGGATTTTTCCTGATACAAACTCAATCATGATCCAATTCTACCAACCATCCAAAGCTTATTCAAATACAGAACCCACTACAACGTGGTTATCTAGTAAATGGCAAGGTTGAAACCAATATTAATCCAGGAAAATCACATGCCAATGACAACAAAATAACCAAAGAACCACATGCATGTACCGTGCATCCAAATATCATCAAGGAAATCACACATGCAACCTATTACGTGAAATAACTTTAGCTATAGTTGTTGATCCAACGTTCTTCTCTATTGCCCACAATTCCTTTGCTTATCCTTTGGTTTCTTCTCTCCAATTCCAAGTGAATGCTAGGATGCTCCAAGAATGTTCTAAGTGTGCAAGGGTGTAACAAAGCTAGATGAACAAGAGTTGAGCCAAAAACTATCAAAAATTGAACTGACAAAAGTTGTGAACTCTTTCTCATGTGCCTTTTTTATCATTGATATCTAGTCTCTTCCTTTCCTTTTTCCTTTTTTTTCTTCATTTTCCTTCATTTATCTCTAATTTCCCTTGCGTGAATATTTGTGTCTCTTCATCTTCCTTTTCTCCTATTTTCCTTTATTTCTTTAATTAAATGTCAATCATTGCCTCTTTCCCTTTTCCAATTTCCATAACCATTAATAAACCACAAGTGATGTCCACTACGACATTTACCCACCATTCAACTTGGAATACATATCCCATGACCTTGGTTTTTATTTTATTTACATGAGAAATCATCTAGGGGTTGTTACAGGAAGTTAAAGGTGAACATAACTCAAATTATGTGCCAAAAGTGAAAGTATCATCTCACAAGGATTGTGAAAACATAGAAAATGAAGAGATACTTCACGGAGAAAAGCTCAACAAGATTCCAAAAATTGGAATGCTAAGTGATAATCATATGCCAAGGGAAGAAAGCACAAGAGGAGAGGTGGAGCTTATGTATGATTGGTTGGTAGGAGACTAAGTTACCATTCCAGGGGGTATTGTTGAATTGTACGAGTCAATATCTTTAGAGAAGAAGAAGTGAGCCAAAATATTCATATCCAAGTTGAGAAATTGAAACTGGAAGAAGATAATAATGAGGAGGAAGTTGTGAGGCTTAGACAATAGATTGTGGCACAAGTATATAACCCAAGGTTATATGAGAGTCTTGGAACTCTTATGTGTGAAGGAAAGGAAAGATGCGAGATATAATCAACAAAATTTGAGACAAATGTGCAAGAAACAATAAGTGAGAGGTGCCAATGATAATCCCTTCCTCCAAATGCTGAATTAAATGGAGAATTGCAGACAAGGAGCAACAAGTTGCAGCCAAGAACCGAGTTGGGAAAATAGGTTGATGAGGTAATAATGCTTCTGAAAAAGGTGCGTAATAAAGTGCACATTGCTGAGAAAAGGACAATGAATGGTAGGAAGCAAATGACTACACATTTTTGCATCCATGTGTAATTTTCTCTCATCCATGTTTTCTTTCTTTCACTCATGCTTATGTTGAAGATAACACTAGACCATCTACCTACTCCCATTTGCTCAATTCTTTTAAGATATCTTATGAGCCCCACCATAGCAATTGCTTCTATCACAGTTGCTCCTCTTTCACTCAACATTATCTCATAAAACACTGAATTTTTATTTTAAACTTGTTCATGATAATTTATAAAGCAACTCACTATACAATCCATTGTGAATGAAATTCGATATTTTTTTATTCATTATTAATTAATTAAAAAACAATTATTTTACTAATTTTATTATTGAAACTTATAAATAAATCTTTATTATTATTTGTATCATAAACGAATCAAATATACTTCATTTTTTTTAATCCATTTATAATTAAAAAATATATCGTTTTTCCAATTTTATTGAAACTTATAAATAAATCTTCATTATTATTTTTATTATAAACTAATTAAATACACTTTATTTTTCATTCTTGTAGTCCATTTATAATTAAAAATATAAAGTTATTTTTTAAATTCAAAAGTTAAATTTTAATTTATTAAAAACAATTTTAATTTTTTGTAACTTATAGATATTTATTATTATAATATAAATATTTTTTATTATTATTAAAATATTAAAATGATAAGATCTCTTCCTTTCCTTTATCTTATGGACGCAATCAATAGCGTCAAAGACAAGTACTTCAAAAAAATGTAACGAACATCCACTTCAAATCTAACGTCGATGAACACTTTGTAAAATTAATATAAAATTAAAAAAGGAAACACCACTCCACCTCCAACTCTCCTCTTCGCGCATTCATTGCCGGTCAACGTTCTTATGAAAACAATTTTAAAGCCCACCCATTCCCAGGGTGAGGTAACTGAAACGAGTTTTCTGGTAGAAAACAATTCCAGATCACATAACCCGGCCGGCCCCTCATCTTCCAACGACCTTCGTACATCCCAACCAATTTTCAAACAAAACACTTCATGCCTATACTAAAAGACAAATATCTAAACGTGGATACAAGTTCATTTGTTGTTTCTGCTGAGTTTCATGGTAACTTACCACAGGCTTCTCAATACGAATCTTCGTGGTTGTTTCTTCTCTCTTTCATAGCAACTCTGCACTCAATCAAACGCCTTCTAAATACCAATCGCGGGCCTTATTGCTACCATTCTGTAACGCCCAAGATACACCCGCCCTTTTTTCTTCTCTGCTCTTTTCATTACAGCAATTATTGAATTGAGGCATCTCATTCATATCCCAAAGATGGTGTCTCATCTTATCATCAGAAACCCTGCAGTTTCAAATGTTTCTGCCATGCCCATGTACTGGACCATTATTGTATCCATGGCCCTGAGTTGGCTCCACAAGTTTTATAACTTCTACAACTACTATGTTTATGTTTGGGTTTCCGAGATTATGAAAACTAAGTTTCCTCAACTTTGCAATTCGAAAAACCCACATATTTTAAGGGCTGCTGCAAACCACCCGTCATCCGGAGATATGACTGATGAATCGAGCAGTGATTTTATAAATAAAAGATATACTGCCTTCGTTCATACATGGGACCTCTCTCGAATTTTCAATGCCTTGGACAGCAATGGCGACGGCATGGTTACTGCAGAGGATGTACAAGGGTTACTGGAAAAGCTTGGAATTCAAAATATATCTGATGATAATATGAAAATAATGATGGGTTCTCTGGAGCATATGAGCTTTAATGATTTCTGTGGATTTCTTCTCAATATGTGTGGGGAAGCTCATCAGCATGCAGAGACGGAGGAGAAAGTGTTGTCCGAGGAGTTGGTTGAAGCCTTCAGTGTTTTTGATAAGAATGGGGATGGCTTCATCAGCCCATGGGAACTTCAACAGGTACTGCTCAGCTTAGGACTAAAAGAAGGACAAGATCTGGAGAGTTGTGAAATAATGATCACAAGATTTGACAGAAATTCAGATGGTAGAATTGATTTCCAGGAATTTGAGAACATGATGACCATGATGTACAAATCTTTGTAAATCTGTTAATAAAAACTATGTCCCTTGGATTTGTTTTTGTAAAATTTTCTTCCCAATATTTCTTGCCATTGAATTCTGGTTTGAATTAGCTTTTAATGCATTAAACCCAAGATTGAATTCTGGAACAGGCCAAATGTGGTATAAACATACTTCCTGTCTATATAACAGGAGAGCTGTTTAGCCCTTTTACAGACCAGAGCAACAGAGTCCTTTCCACAACGGCTAAAACGAACCATTTAAGAACGGTAATGATTAATTGCTATAACAGTACGAAGACTGCAAACTAACTCAAATTTCTATGGCTAAGTTCGGAGTTAAGCATGAACTAACTGTAAAATTTCCACAGCATATTAGACATATGGTTAGATTTAACATTTTGCTTGTGAATTGATGTTTCAAATGGCATCTAATCATCAAAAGGCATGATTAGATATCTCTGTTTTCAAATGTGTCTCGCTGCTTGGTTGCTTGTGATAGTCAGATCATTGCCCATCAATGGGATTGGGAAGCAAGACCAAGTCTGTTATCTCCAGCTCTATTATGGAAAATTAATGCACCTCTGCTGCTCTATTATGGAAAATTAATGCACCTCTGCTGCATGATGTTCAAACCAACACACTAATTTTGTTAAGCTAGTTTCAATACATATACTCTGTTTTATAACAAAAGTCATATCCCAATTATAAACTAGTGACCAATTTTCCCATTCAGAGATCCTTGTAGGTGACAGTCACAGCGCAGAGATAGGAATGTATGGTTACTAATTGAGATGGCTGTAGCATGTGGTTTGCGCACCTTTGTTCGATTCTTTTAGCCACTGATTCTGGAACAGCAGGAAAAGAAAACAATGCAATTTGTATATGGCATCTAATCATCAAAAGGCATGATTAGATATCTCTGTTTTCAAATGTGTCTCGCTGCTTGGTTGCTTGTGATAGTCAGATCATTGCCCATCAATGGTATTGGGAAGCAAGACCAAGTCTGTTATCTCCAGCTCTATTATGGAAAATTAATGCACCTCTGCTGCATGATGTTCAAACCAACACACTAATTTTGTTAAGCTAGTTTCAATACATATACTCTGTTTTATAACAAAAGTCATATCCCAATTATAAACTAGTGACCAATTTTCCCATTCAGAGATCCTTGTAGGTGACAGTCACAGCACAGAGATAGGAATGTATGGTTACTAATTGAGATGGCTGTAGCATGTGGTTTGCGCACCTTTGTACGATTCTTTTAGCCACTGATTCTCGAACAGCAGAAAAAGAAAACAATGCAATTTGTGGTTTTGAATGTGCAATCACAGCATTTGTATATGTGTCCATTAATTAAATTTTTAATTCAATTCATTTTATTTAAAATTTAGAAAAATATTGGAACTACAAATTTAAATTGATAAATATATATAATTTAAATATCTTAAAAAATAAATTAAGAATCTAAATTTATTTATATATTTAAAAACATTTTTTTTAATTAAAAAAACCTATTATTTCACTATAAATTACTACATCACTAAATTCAAATAGAAAAAATCAAAAACTCACAATACTTAAACAGCTCCCTCAATTCTGACTAATTTTTGCGCCCTATGGAATATTAAACAAATGAACATTCAATTCTCACTAATTTTTGAGCCCTATGGAATATTAAACAAATGAACATTCGTATGTTAGAGGCCTAATTTTAGACACCATTCGTATTTAAATAAACCCAACCCTAAGAGTGAATTCACATCTCCTCCATAGAGTGGAGAGTGTGGGTCAGACCTAGAACTTGAGGTTTTATATTCACATCTCTTCAAGAGACTAGAGAGTGTGGCTCGGGCTTTGATGTTTTATAGATTTTTTGTTTTTCAAATATATTATATTTTATGGTTTTGAAAAATTTTGAAACATCAAAAGTTACATGTAAAAAATTTTGAAACTTAAATTTGATATTTAGGTATTTAAGTTGTTTCCATAAAGTTTAATGAGTGGTTTAGATAGAAATTATGAGAATCTCTTTCGCTACAACATCTATTTTTTCTTACCATTTTTTGTTTGATTGATTGGAAATGAGATTCTTATATAGACAAAATTAAGAGAATCTACTTAGCTGCAACACCTATTTCTTGTCACCATTCTTTATTTGATTGACTGGAAATGAGATGCTTAAAGAGACGAAAAGGATTGGTTCCAAATGAGATCCTTACAAACATCATATATATATATATATATATTGAGAAAGATTGGAGCAATGACATTCTTTAATTGGACATTATTAGCATAAACAAGTTTTTGGTGTTATAGAGTTATATTAATGAATATTGTGCTTTCTTCTTCTAAAGAACTCCTAGAATATGTAATTATTACTTGTCTCAGTTGTGACCTTCTATGTAAGGAGTCTATTCCTATTCCATAAGAGTTAGCTAAATCTATATGTTCCTAGTTTGGTGTGTGGTTGAGATATTCTCTCAACAAACTTATTGTATATCCAAAATAGTTTCCTTATCTTAAGACAATACTTCATGTATATATGTAATCCTATTTGATTAATAGAATATAACGTGCATGCTCATCTTTTATTTTGGTATTGGAGCCTATATGGGCCTGGACCTCAGCCCCTCTTGGGCTGAGGGAAATAAGAGAGAGTATATTATTTTATTTTAGTTTTTCTTAAGTCTGTCCATCGAGCAAAGTTGTGAGAGTAGGGGAGTGTGATGCTATGCGTCCAACATCGATTCTGCTTGTTGATTAGTTGGACCTTGGAGCAACGGTGGTGTCTTGTTTTTGAAGTGCCCGTGTTCAAGAGTTCTTGTGGACATTCGGCGACAAACCCTTTGGTCCTTTCACGGATCCTCTCTCATTAGACATTGATTAATTTCTCTGCGCACTGTGGGTAAGACAATGAATTCCAACCCAGTCTTGTGTTACGAGAGCCAATTGTGTGCTCTGGAGAAGTCGCCTGTACTGATTGGATTTTGTGCTATTTTGTATATGCTTTTCATGGAATGTTCCAACTGGATCCATCTACGAGATCTTTTGGTGGGCGCCGGTAATTGTTTCGATGAGATATTGATGAAATCCATGGGAGTTGTTGCACAGTGAGATGAGGCCGACTATGAGGGTGTGGAGGAGACTCTGTAGCACAATTTGTAGCGTTGAAGGTGAACCGACATGTGCATTGTTGTGTGCTCTAGAGAAGAAATTGATGCAAGGTCGAGGGCATGTTCTATAATTGCAGATTGAATCAGTACATGAATATAGAGAGGGAGTTATGACACATATGAGTGAGTACATACAACCATGGATCTCTAACTAATTACCTGTATTGAAGAGAAATTTTTTGTGGACACAGTACTGGCTCGATGGTGCTAGAAGTGAAGTTCGAAAAAACCTCCCAAAAAATGTCGAACAAGAAGACGGTTATGGAGAATACATCCCAATTAAGAAGTGAAGAATGATGGAATCCCAAAATTATTCTAGAGAGAAAGGACAAAGGTTCTCTGTTACAATACGCCAATATGTTGCGGACCATGTGGAGTCTGTGCATGTTGCCCATACGCCACCGATGCCACATGGTTGGAAGCCAGGAATGTCGATCGAATTGCTAGGGATGCCGCAGGGATGGAAGCCTAGTGATTCTACTCGATTTTATTTTGTTCCGTACTATTTTTTCAAGACTTGCCGCACCTTCAAGTTGAGAGAAATGGATGAATTTTCTCTGGTGGGTTCCATACAAAAGGTGCCACTGAACCCTCCTGTTGGCTTGTGTTTTTTGTGAACGGATAAGGCAACATGAGGAGCTAAGAAAATGAAGAGTGGGAAGGGCTAAAGTGAAGGCCAGTCAGTGCAAGCGTGGGTCGGGTAGACACCCTGCAGTCAAAATATGAAAGAACTCTTACCACTCACCTTTTCACATCACCAACATCTCCTCTCGTCACAAATCGCACATTGCAAGTATTAGCATTTACCCTCCATTCCTCATAACTAAACTTCCCAATCTATGATGTGCGGGCAGCCCCACCTCTATCCTGCCATGTCACCCCTATGCTCACTGCACTCCGCGCATCGCAAATCATAGCACTTACCCTCCGCTTCTTATCACAAAACAATTCCGATTGCGATTTGCAGGCGAGCCCCACTTCCGTCATACGACATCATCTCCCACTCACTGCACATCGCCCATCGTAGGGTATAACCCTTACCCTCTGCATCTTACCACAAAACACTTTCGATTGCAACTTGTGGGCAAGCCCCACTTCCGTCATACCACGTCATCTCCCACTCACCGCACATCACCCATCGCAGGGATAACCCTTACCCTCTGCTTCTTATCACAAAACACTTACAATTACGATTTGCGGGTGGGCCCCACTTCCGTCATACTACATCATCTCCCACTCACCGCACATCGCAAATCGCAAGGTATAACCCTTATCCTCTGCTTGTTATCACAAAACACTTCTGATTGTGATTTGCGGGCAGGCCCCACTTCCGTCATACCACATCATCTCCCACTCACCGCACAACGCTCATTGCAGGGTATAACCCTTACCCTTCGCTTCTTATCACAAAAACACTTTAGATTATGATTTGCGGGCACGCCCCACCTCCTCGCCATGTCATCAAAGCCCTTCCATGGCCTTTGTCGCGCTCTTTTCAGTGTTAATCATCCTACTAACTCCACCATTACTTTCGCCATCTCCCCTTCACCTCCGCCCCTTATCATACATCTGACGGCTCATGATCTGTTTCATCCCCCCTCTCACTTTCCGAAGGATAACACCCTTGGGAGGGGGGGAGGGTCCGAAATGGCTGGTTTTGGAAATTGCCTCTGGTGCTACGTGTCAGCCTACAGTGATTTCGCACACCCCCCCCCCCCCCCCCCATCCAATGCCATAAACTGGACAGGCCCCCCTTTGAAATTCAGTCTCCATTTTTGCAAGTCCTACACAACATGGGTTGTTGGGTGGAACAGACGCAGTTATGGTTTATTCAATCACCCAAGAACTCCCTTTCAAAGAGTGAGGCACACGCAGCACGACTGGTTGTTCCATAACAATTAGTGGAAATCATGAGAACAAGGGAGTGGAGGCTTTCAACAACAGGTGGAATCAAGTGATGGAAGTCATACTGCCCACCTGTTCATGGCCATTCCTCGCTGCCCCATTTTTAAGATTCTGGAATTTGGCCTTCGTGGCCAACTATGCATTTTATTTTTAATGTTTGATTGTGATGCTCTGTTGGTGAAATATCAATTTCACCTGATTCTGTTTTGATTTTATGATTACACGAGTGATTGCTTAATGCACGCTCTGTAAGTTAGTTATGATATTTTGATTTTACATATGTGGGTCAATCATGGGAAATTGTTTCGATCATAAACCCTCAGAGGAACTCTATATGTAGAGAGTTTAGAGATGAAAGAAAGGTTCTGAATTTTGGGGAATTTTGTTGTAGTTCTGTATGAATGTGATCCTTGTGCTCTGAGATACATATTTTGGAGAGCTGTTTTGAACTTAATATGATATACAATGTTGTTTATTTGGATTCCAGATGGGGAAATGAGTAGTATGTATATGTATTATCTTTGTTTATCAGAAATCTCCTGTTTAAGTATAATCAACTTTCCATGTTCTGCTGCTTTGATGATTCGTGTATTGTAGTTGCCGATGGTATTCATTTTTATTCATGAATTCATGCATGAATAATGCTCATGTGTTAAATTTGTTGTTCTCCCTTAATTCACACTCCACGAATCTCTATTGTTGGTCATATTCCACTTGCATCCACTTATTTTGAGATCATGGGAGACAGATTCTTAAGACTTTTAAGCATGTCTCTTGTGGATTCCTCCTCCTCGATTCCTTCTCAACACCTTTGCATATTTTGAAAGCCTCTGCTCATTGTTTCATACTTGGCCCATTTGAAAGCCATCCAGCCATACAGCCTCCTGAGCCCTCTCACAGTAAAGGGTAATTCACATGATTCAGACTCCAAGGTCTTCTCCATTCCTGAACCACCAAAACCATTACTCTCTTTATCCATATTTTGTCAAAGACATCCTTATAATTGTTTACATTTAACCTCTAATTTTAAAATTCCCCAGGCACTGGTCTTTTGCAACTCAAGGATGTCTCTAGGAGCTACAACATCACCTTTCATCGTTAAGGAATGATACACGCTTTGTTTCGATCTACTGAAGAGTAAGTGTGGGCAACATCTCTGTGTGAGCGTTGCATCACCACTTCCACTTCCACTATGCCGCGAATTAGTACATGCTTGGTGGAATGAGTTGTTTTCTTGAATTAATTTTTGGATTTTTTGAAACATGCTGAGCCTAATCAACTTAACATGTAAATTCTATTTGTTAGATTTGATCACTCTAACAATGATGAATTGAAGATGGAAAGGTTCAAGATGAAGACACCAAGCTTGGATATTATTTTATAGAATAAATTGATTGAAGCAGTGGATATTACTTGGTTGAAGAAGTAATAGATGGACAAACAAAGTAAATGATTGTGTGAGTTAGTGTGGATTTATGGGATAGACTCATTATGATAGTGTCGCATACATTGAGTAAGCAAGTCTAGGATAGTTTTGTAGTGGTCTTTGTAAAGTATGTACCTGGTAACTCAAAGATTTGGAGTTGTGTTGTAAGCCTTGAAGGCATGTGTATCCTCGTAAAGTTTGTGGTAATCTAAAAACCACTTTTTATTTGCATTGTTGGTTTGTGGTAAGCCAAAAACCACATGTGAGAGTGAAGTGGATAGGGATTTTCTTTGGCATGGTTGAGGGTGAGCTGAGAAAACCCTAGGCCTAGTTGAGTCAGGTCTATGAGTTGAGCCTTACTGGCTACAGAGCCTTCGTGGCTACAGTGCCCCAGTGCACATAAGAGCCCTAGTGCTCACAGCAAAGTATAGTTGGTCTGCAAAAACACCTTAGTCATAGGAGGAACTTGGTTTCTCACATGTCTCAGTTTACTGAGTACAAAGCGATCATCGCTTATTTGGGTAATCCGATAATACCCTTGATGATGATGTTGGAGGGGAATTTGCAGGTACAAGTACATGTGTGCAATGATAATGGTTGACAGAAACATGTATGCGAATGACATCCTACAAGACTAGTAGTTGCAGTGGTTGGAACCCATGCATTTCATTGGATGGTTCCTCCTTTATATGGATGTCGACATATCCTTTTGTTATGTTTTACCACAACTATATTTTGCAGATTTATATCGATACAAGTAGTCATTAAGGGGGTGTGTTGGAATATGTAATTCCTACTTATCTTAGTTGTGACTTTCTAAGTAAGGAGTTTGTTCCTATTCCATAGGAGTTAGCTAAATATATATGTTCCTATTTTGGTGCGTAGTTGATATATTCTCTCAACCACCTTATTTTGTGTCCAAGATAGTTTCCCTATCTTGAGACAATACTTCATGTAGATATGTTATCCTATTTTATTAATAAAATATAGTGTGCATGCTCAAATTTTATCTAGAACCTAAATCCCAACTGTTAATATAGTTTGGATCCAACTAACTGTAATCAAATTTCTACTTGACCATCTAGATAAATTTGAAATTGTAAGCCTAGTGTGGCTGCAGGATGTGTGAAAATGCCATAAGACTTCCTGATTTATTGATTGACGCAGTAGATGATATTCCCCTCGTTCTATACAGACAATATGATGCAATGTTGGGTTATATCATATGTATTTATTACCAAATCTTGATGATTTCAGCAAACCATTCAACCACTCATGGGATTAGGGATTAAAGTTGTAGACTTAAGTCACAATCACAAGGCAATGATCAACTTGCTAACGATGAGGTGATTAAGGTCACTTCTTGTGGCATTGGACCTTTATCTTCTAGTTAGTTGTTGAATTCAAGTTTTGTAAAACCTTTTTGACAATTTTGAAAGAAGATTAACTTGAATTCATTTGGAATCCATATATAAATTGGAAGGAATACATTGTAAAAGGTAAAATATGAAATTCTACACGATAAAATCGGCAGCTCAAACACTTCTCTTATTGTGTATCGATTCCAAAACATCATTCAAGAGGATGTCCTCGCCCTCCTCTTGATTAGAGCTTTCGATCATAGCCAGCAGGCCTATCCAGTCATGGCCCCCATAAGCACCAGTCGTAGCCACTTGTACCATTCATTGCCAATAGAAGATCATAATAGCCCAACCGAATTGAAAAGTGGCGGCGACCGAAACTATGACCAACCAATAGAGTAAACTTAGTTTCGAGGAATGTGGTTCCAAAGGTTTTTATATAAAATTAAAGAGGAAAGAAAAAATAAAGATTTTAAATATGTTGGAAAAGCTTATATAAATTTAAAATAAGAGAAGTTTATATAAATTGCATTTTAGAGAAAGTGTATTAATTTGTGTCATAAAACAATGGAAAATTAGTGCATAAAACAAAAAAATGAAGTTAGATCAAGATTGAGAAATTTGAGGTAGAGGCAAAAATCCTAATTTCATATGAAAATTGGAATATGTAAAAAATAAGACAATTAAATTATAAAAAAAATGACATGATAATGATGGGCAAGGTAGAGTAAGGATATCTTATAAGATGAAGATATGACAATTATTATATATTTACTATTATATACATTGTAAAAAAAGGGACACAAATTATGTAAGAATCTATATTGAGAGAACATACAAAAAAGGAACAATATATCAAAAAATTAAGTTTGCGTCGGGAAATGGAGGTAGTCCAAGTCAGCAAATGAAATTTTCGATCCAACAACAATGGAGCTAGTTCAGGTCAACACAGATCAGGTGCTTGATCCACAACAAGAGCACTTTTCAGTTTTCAACATCGTTTTTATGGGTTCCGAGTTTGTTGTGTCGTTGTTGGGGTCACAAGCATGAAGTGTTGTGGTCAAGGAGAGGCATTGTCAGGGATCTATGGGTAAATCGTCAACAGAGAATTCTTTCTAGGTCCACTGCAGAGATTTGCGGGAACGTGTCTGTCACATTTTCCTCTGTGTATTTTTTGAAACGGAAATTTTAACTTTTACTGCATGTTGGGGTTGAGAAATAATTTCAAGTTGTAATAGAGGGGTTAGGAAACATCAAAATACCATGTAAATACATGGCCATGCATGAAGTGGATCAAGGCATAGTTAAAATAGGAGATCTTAGGTCTATAGGTGTTAAAAACCAATCCCTAGTGGAAAGCATTTTCCATGACAATCTTGGATTAATAAAACAGACTGCAAATTGTTGTGATACAGTGAGAATGGCTATAGAAACATATCATGACTTAGAATTGAAACCTCTTTTACCATAGTTTCAGCAAGTTAACACATGTAGCTTAATCAATAAGTGGATCTTTGTAAATGAGAAACAATATTTGAGGATATTAAAGCGCATAAAATTTAGGAAAAGGAAACTATTTCAGGAAAAAATACTCATCATGATTTCACCAAAAGTAACATAAAACAACTATGTGGCACCAACTACAAGGGGCCATACAATAGCGAAACATAATGACCAATGATGTGACAAAGGAAAAAAGAAAGAGACACTTTCTTCCCAGGAAACATACAAGACAAAGAAAATTGGACTCTTGAAACCTATGCATTAAACAAATGGAAGAGAGAGGATGGACCTCAAAGAAAAAAATACCTATACAGTCCCACAACCTCACCTTTAGTATGGTGTCCAAAACTTTATGTAAATAAGCTCATGAACATGAAAAATAGGATTGAAATTTTTAAGGTAAAAGTATAGCAAGAAGACAACCAAGTAAAGGAAATTACAGAAACTAGTGGGAGGATTGAAAGAGAGAAAATGTTTTTAAAAGAGAAGCTAAGAATCCTACAAAATAAAATGGAGAAAGGGCAGTAAGAGATAATCAACTTAAAGAAATAAATGGGATTGGAAAGAGCAACATAAAAAAATTGTTTAGAGCCAACAGGAGAAGCTAAAACAATTCATATGGAAAAGTTCTTGCCAACAATAGTAGACATGGAAATTAGAGAAAAAAAGCTAATGGAGAAAATTAAAAAGACTAAATCCTAGGCTTAGGTGGTAAAAGAACCAACAAGTGAAAAAAAGGAAATTATAGAAAGCAAATCAAGAGGAAAATGAGAGTGGAAAAGGACGAAGAATAAAAAGCGATAAATATCAGCATCAAAGGCTTGAGGGACTTTGGGGAAATAGAAAGGACAAATATTATATCAAGAATTTTTCTCAAGGATGAGTTGCATTGAATAGATGGGATTCAATAAGCAAACATGATAGGAAATATTATGGGAGTAGGAAGATATAAACATGTGAGCGTTACTTTAAGAAGAATGGAGGATAATCTAGGATCCTAAAGAATAGAGGGATGCTTAAAGACACCCGTATATGTTGAAGTTTTCTACAAGAAATAACGAAATTGGCATTTGGAAACAACATTCAACACCCAAACCTTGTGCATTAAGCACCTACACTAGGGTGGGGCCCAAAGGGCTAATTTTTGTGCATATCTATTTTAGTTATCCCTTAATTAAGATGGACAATAAACTGCAATCTATTCTCAATGATAACTTGTAATAGTTAACTAAGAGTGATAAACTTAGTTAGCTAGTGTATTTAGAGTTAGAGGTAGTTGATGAGGCATGCAAAGTAATTCTAGTTGTAACAGAGTTCGAAGTGCAGTGGTGCATTAGTTAATGCTGGTTGTAATCAGTTTAACTCAATTAAGTGAGTTAAACTTAGTTGTGCTAGTTGTAACTGTTAGATACACTAGTGAGAGATCATGTGAACTAAATATTATTTGATTCACAATCAGTGATCTCACATGAAAATGAGGGTTTACTATTATTAGCTGCATGCATGTCAGTTCCACTGGAGACCCAGTTGAGATATAAGTGAAAGGGAAGTGTAACTATCAGTTGTGATATTAGAAGGCTACCCAAGTGTAGTTAAAACACCAGAGGATGCCCATGATACTCAACGCAGTTGAGGAAGGCTGAAATTCCTTGTGAATAGGGATTTCACTCATCAGGAACTACGTGAGCAAGGCAGGCTGTCTAAAGGTAGTAAGCCCTTGAGAGGGAGCTGGATTTGCATGCAAGTGAGAATGAACCTCAAGATGTGGAGAAGTCACATGCGGAGGATCATGGAGTGGGAGACATCACTCAAGCATAGAAATTTTGAGCCAGATGGGCAGAGGGAGTGGATACAACTATACCACCAGGTGTGAGGTGGGGTGACATGCATGATTAATCCCGAGAAGAAATTTGGGCAGGATTCATTGAGATGGTGTGGGTCTAATGAATCGAACTTGGCTACGAGGAGCCCACAGTACACCAGTAGCAGGATAAGTTAGATTTACGTAGTCAGATGTTGGGAGGACATGAAATCAAAGTGAAAGTGTCAGATACTGGAGCACAAATCAATGTTGGCAGCAAGTGTAGAGTGCATGGATGTAGATGTCAACAACGCAGAGGATCCAGTAGACATGTGCAGTAGTTAGCAGTAGTCAGAAGACTTTAATGACATATGCATTATACTGATTCAGTTGCTTGGAGGCTACTCATTTTCAAAAGTTTTGCACACAAGATTTTCATGTGCGAGAAACATTAGAGAAGTGTTGCATGCAAGGGTTGCATGTCGCATGCATGAGGTTGCATATCGTATGCATGAAGTTTCATGTCGCATGCATGAGGTTGCATGTCTCATGCATGAGTTTCATTTCACATTAAAGTATATTCCTTTCTTGTTGAGAGGGAGTGTTGAAGTTTGCAACAAGAAATAGTGAAATTGGCATCCGAAAACAACATTCAGCACCTACACTAGGGTGGGCCCCATAGGGCTATTTTTTGGTGCATGTATATTTTAGTTGTCCTTAACTAAGATGGACAATAAAATATAATATATTCTCAATGATAACCTGTAATAGTTAACTGAGAGTGATAAACTCAGTTAGCTAGTGCATTTCGAGTTAGAGGTAGTTGGTGAGGCATGCAAAGTAATTGTAGTTGTAACAGGGTTTGAAATGCAGTGGTGCATTAGTTAATGCAGGTTGTAATTAGTTTAACTCAGTTGTGCTAGTTGTAACTGTTAGATACACTAGTGAGAGATCAAGTGAATTAAATATTATTTAATTCACAATCAGTGATATCACATGCAACTAAGGATTTATTGTTATTAGCTACATGCATGTCAGTTCCAGTGGAGACCCAATTGACATCTAGGTGAAAGGGAAGTGTAACTATCAGTTGTGATATTAGCAGGCTACCCAGGTGTAGTTAAAACACCACAAGATGCCCATGATACTCAGCGTAGTTGAGGAAGGCTGAAATTCCTTGTGAATAGGGATTGCATTCATCAGGAAATCCGTGAGCAAGGCAGGCTATCTGGAGGCAGTAAATTGGCTTAGTATTGGCCCAATTTTATCCGAGACAGTGTGAGACAATTAGCTGAATATAGGAGGATCCTTGTGAGAAGAATTGTATGTAATTGTTTCATGATTCCTTATGGAATATACAATATATGATAATGGGGTTTTGAGCAGTAAGCTTTCCTTGGGAAATTATCTGCGTTGTGTGTGACTTGATTCTTCTTCATGTTCATGTGATTAGCAATTGTGTTTTTAATTCCGCAAAATATTTGTAGAAGCGATTCAGTATTTAACTTTAGTACATTGTTAGATTGGGTGAATCTAAGATATACATGCTTGTTGTATAATTTCTATAGTATCTACTTAGATGAAGACTTAACATTCGCCCAAAAAGAAGAAAGGAGGAAAGAATGGGAGAAAGTAAAATCAACAAGAGAGGCATGAAAGTGGGAATGGCTGAAAGACGAGAAAGCACAAGTCACTAATATATTAACACATAAGAAATAGAGAGTCAGGGCCCCATAAGAGTACCAAGACATTGTAAGCTAGAATTGAAGAGGTTATCCATGGATAAGGGGAATTAGGTTGGGGCCCATAGATGAGGGTAAGTACATTATTTGTCTTATGGAAACACATGAACATGTTGGATGTGGAGTTACAGACTTTGAAGGATACACTAAAATATCTATTTGGAACAAAGAAACTATATCAGGTAAAGGACATGGAGGAATAACATTATTAATAAAAGAAATGTGGACCAGGATTATAAAATTGGAGAAAGAATACCCAAATAAATAATTTATATTGCTGAAAATAACATATATGGATAGAACAATATGGCTAGCTTCTTATCATTTTGCTCCAAAAATATCAAAATTCTACCAAGACAGGAACCTAGATAGTGAATACCCTTATGCAACATTAAAAAAAGATATTTCAAGCTTTAGCACTAAGGGAGAAATATTTATAATTAGTGATTTTAATGCTAGAGTAGAAAACAACCAATCTATTTAGTTGGGCAGTGATATGGGAGAGGATAACAATCTGCTATGGCTTAAAGAGAATAAAGAACACCCTTGGAGGAGGACATCAGAAGATGGGAAAGGGAAGGTTTCACACTTTGGAGCTGAACTATTAGGCCTTTGTAGCCTAAATGACATGCCATTATATGTAATAGAATGAAAAATTCTCCAAAGTCTAATAGTATCACTTGTAAAACATATAACCGGAAAAACACAGTACAGTATGTTATATGCTCTCAAGGGTCTATTTCCAAGTTTTTGAACTTTAGTATTGAGTGTTTCCCTATAGAGCTAGATGATCTAAAATTTGTAGAATAAGATCGCCTCCTTGAAAGTGAAAAATTAAAATGGGACTTGATAAATTCTCGACTTATTTTAACTGAGAAATTAACAAAGATTGCATGTATGAAGAATGCAAGAGGAAAATTTACTTGTATTTATGTTTTAAAACATCAAACTAAAATGATGAATTAAATAGAAATATTAAAAGACACAAACTCAGTAACATTTTCTAATGGAGTTCATCCCTCCTGGACTACGTCTCCGGGTGCGCTTCGAATGTGCGACCGTTTCTATTAGAAGTTCTTCAAAGGGTTTCTTTACATAATATTTCTCCAACTGGAATCTGGTCATAGGCATTGATGGTTACTATCAAAAGAAAGCCCTCTGTCTTAGCTTTCCAACGCTTGTCTCCATTCTTGAATAGGCCCAAGGATGTCCAAGAAATGCTCAAAATAGAATCTCCAGACAATTGTCGAAACTCCAACCCTGAAGCTTCATTTATTGAACTGTCGCTAGAAATTGAAGCACAACCACCATCCTGGATTTTCTCGCCTCCTTCTTGAAAAGTTTCACCCCTGAATTGGAAAAGACTTGATGGGCTCTAGAAGGCCTCTCTTCCTCTTCTCACCAAGGCTGGATTCACCACCTTTCTTCAAAGAATGCAATTCCTTCTTCAATCACCAAACTAACACTTTCCCCCTTATGCTTATTCACTCGAGCATTTATAAGGTGAACTAATACTAATTTAACATGATTTTTTAACAAATTAAGTGATGGCCAATAAAATGGATTGGCGGTTGATACATAATATATATAGTTTTAAAACTTTATCATAAATATTTTAATAGTGCATGGTGGTTTTGATTAAAAACTAACTCCTATAGTTTTATTGTCCATTAGCACTAATATAAAATGAGGTCTCGACTCTTCAACAACCATAAACATAAATGTTATCCCTATCACTTTAATTATTCGCGCAAACAATGGTTTATATATAGTTTTTAAACCTCTGCATTTAATTTTACCAAAGTTTCGAACCATCGCTCCGACGGTTACATATTACCTTTGGAGTTTGAACTTGCTGCCATGTGACAGATACTTCTGACAGTTAGGCTAGCTGTGGTCTAGCCTGGTGCTTATCCGCTACTTGGTTGGCATTCCTCGGTGGCTCAACACATTAATGGTGTGTTAGCATATCTCCATGGCATAATGGGATAAAACCCACGTGACTTACCTCCACTGTCACAACTAAACCTCCTCTGACGGCTCGTTGGAAAGCTAACTGGACCATAGGTGTCCCTTACCATATGAAATTGTTTGTTCACTGAGCAGTACTCCAGCTTGCTTGCATCCATCTCATGTCTTCCTCCTATGATGGCTCGATGACATGCTGACTAGACCCCTTGCTGGCAGACCCTGCAACTGTGACTTACTGTGACCATAACTCTGATGGCTTCCGAGCTAAACTGTACCAACTATACACCTGTGGCTTTGACGATTCGATGACATGGTAACTAACCCCGCTACGGTGGCATGAAATTTCAATTCAATCCCTAATGGTGATCTGATATCTCTACCTATTTTAAATGTGCCCATACCATATAGTCACCTCCGCTATATACGTTCACACCAAATATGAGTTTGTCATGCACCCTGTTGTATTAAAACATTTGTCCTAGGATTTTTTTTAAACCTTCATCATTTTATATGCACCATAGTTAATATATGGATATTGACAAAACTGTGCTCCAATATTATCACAGTGTATGGGTTTTCAACCATAGGATACATATATATCATGCAACCATGTGAATATTTGTACCAAAGTCTTTTGGTTACAAAACATAGGTTTAGTAATATTTTGCACTAAAATATTAATGCACCATAATAAACTATCACCATACCTTGGCATTTATTTGCACCCATATGTGCACCCTTTTGAATGTATTTGCACTGTAGGTTTTCGATCAAGACTGGATGCACCCACCTGGAGATTCGCACGCAAGATGACATGTCAAGCTAGAGATTTTCCACAGGAAAAAATACCTAGCATACCCTGAGTGTGGTAAAAAATTCAATGGACGTTTTCTCCCTCGTCGGGAGGTCAAATGCGAATCTGGAGATACCACCGGAATCAGCGCGTCGAACCCTTCATCCCGGCACTAGTTTCACAGACAATTGGGACGGTAAAACTCTACAAAAGTCGAGAACAATTTTTCCACCTAGGACCATCTTGGTCATCAACATATATCAATATTCTGACTTGGCTTACAAGATACATTTTGGATCATACCTCCCAACATAAAGAAATTTTGGACCTACAAAATTTTTATTACACACATTATTTGTATGACAACATGCATCAGTAAAAATAACCAACTTGACCCTAGTTACAGACTCGGCTAAGGCCTACTAATGCGACAACAATTTACAACACACAATTATACATATGGCATAAAATCTGCCCAATTCCAAGACTGTTTTGGAGACTTACGTTTCTCTGCTCCAGGTTCTTTTGTTGTCTCCATTTCTAGTGGTGTTGTTGTTGCCTCATGAGGTAACATCAGAAATTTGTTCTTCAAATTCCCTTTTATCTTGCTTTATCGACAAACTCATTCTTCGGAGTTTGTGTTGATTGATCTCTTGTTGGATCTGTCTGAGATTTGAATGTATGATGTTGAATATTATTTAGACTTAAACGAAGCCTTTCCTAGTCATTTATTTACCTGCAGAGTGGCATCTTATTTTCGTGGCTTATTATTTGTAGCACCCACCTTTTTGTTGAATGCCTTCTGCTTCCAAAATTATTCTACACAATGCGTGTTACTGCTGCAAAAGGTACATGGATAAATCATTTTAATGACTTTCAACATAAAATTTTTGTCTAAGGATTTACCTTCCCAATCACTGTCTAGGTGAATTGTCTTTTTACCTTTGCAGTCTTGCGACTTCTTCAGCGTCAGATCGGGGTGTAGGGACCAACATCGATATGCAATGTGACCGCTCTTCCCGCAGTAGTCACATATCGATTGGTCAAAGCCTAACCTTCATATTTTTGCCTTTCTTGTACTAAGATTATTTGGAGTCTCCCCTAACCTTGCTTGCCAAGACCTTGTCCTTCCTGGTAGCCCATCTTGTGCATTAGCTTCATACCGATTCCTTTGGTATGTCTTTCAAATGATCCAATCTCCTAATCACTGGAAGACTCGTTCTTCTCCAAGTATTTTCTTGGCGAGGCTAGTGCATAAGGAGTTTCCTCAGAAGGTGAGGAAAAGCTTCTGATAGCTTCTTCTACTGACTACGCTTTTAGAGTCGTGGACATAGATGAACTATCTTCATCATCCAGATGAAGAGGCAAGTCTTCATTTTTCCTTTCATTAGATGAACTGTGAAATGATGGACTGTTTATCCTTCGAATTTTTTGCAAACCTTCAATCCTTGTATGGAGTCTTTTCTTATCCTCTTGCAAAGCTTGTACCATTCGTCGCAATGCATCGTTCTCATGTTGAAACTATTGATTGAACTCTTCAAGTTATTTGAACCGAAGCTTCCTTAAATTTTTACCCATTCTTGCACCTGGCAAGGTTATCGCTCTAATACCAAATGATCTGAAATATGTGGAATAAGATCGTCTGCTTGAAATGAAAAATTAAAATGGGACTTGATAAATGCTCAACTTATTTTAACTGAGCAATTAACCAAGATTGCATGTATGAAGAATGCAAGAGGAAAATTTACTTCTGTCTGTAGAAATTATACAACAAGCATATATATCTTGGATTCACCCGATCTAACAATGTACTAAAGTTAAATACTGAATCTCTTCTACAAATATTTTGCAGAATTAAAAACACAATCGCTAATCACATGAAGTAAATAAGAATCAAATCACACATAACACAGATAATTTTCTGGGGAAATCTTGCTGCTCAAAACCCCACTATCTTCTATTGTATATTCATCATGGATCATGAAACAATTACATGAAAAACTCTTCTCACAAGAGCCCTCCAGTACTCAGTTAATTGTCTCACACTGTCATACATAAAACTTACCAATACTTAGCCAATTTCTTGCCTCCAGAAAACCTACCTTTCTTGCGCAATCCCTAATGGATGAGATCCCTAAAAGATAGGAATTATGGCCTTCCTTGATTGTGCAATTATCATGGGCACTCCATTGGGTGTTTGTTTGCATGTGTGCAACCCAATAATCCTACAACTAATATTCAACTTCCCTTTCACCTAGATCTCAACTGGGTCTCCATTGGATCTGATATGCATGCAACTAATAATAGTAAATCCTCAATTGCATGTGAGATCACTGATTGTGAATTAATTAATATTTAATTCACTTGATCTCTCACTAGTATATCTTCAGTTACAACAAGCACAACTGAGTTTAACTCACTTAACTGAGTTAAACTGATTACAACCTGCATTAAATAATGCACCATTGCACTTCGAGCTCTGTTACAAATATAATTAATTTGCATGCCTCACCAACTACCTCTAACTCGAAATCCACTAGCTAACTGATTTTATCACTCTTAGTTAAATTGTTACAAGTTATTTATAGATTTAGATTACAGTTTATTGTCCATTCTAATTAAGGGATAACTAAAAATAGACATGCACCAAAAATAGCACTATGGGCCCCACCCTAGTGTAGGTGCTTAATACACTAGGCGTGGGTGCTGAAATTTTCTTGTTGAATCTCAACACTCCCTCTCAACAAGAAAGGGATTATCCTTCACCCCGATCATGTCTCTATGGTATTCAAATTTTCTCATGGTGAGCACCTTCATCAAAATATCTGCATCCTGATCTTCCGTGGGAATGTACTGAAGCAACATTATTCTTCTCTGCACACAATCTCTGAGATGATGGTACCAGATATCTATATGCTTGGACCTATCATGAAACATAGGATTAATTGAGAGTTCAATGCAACTTTTATTATCACAATGAATCACTCTCGGATCCATTTGAGAACTAAACAAACCAACCAAGATCTTTCTCATCCAGATAGCCTCACATGTAGCTTGACTTGCTGCCATGTATTCCACTTCCGCTGAACTAAGTGCCACGGATCGTCGCTTCCTACTGTACCAAGAAACTGTTGTTGGTCTAATGCTAAAGACCCCTCCTAATGTGCTCTTTCTGTCTAATGGACTACCAGCCCAATCTGCATCTGTGAAGCCTTGAAGCTTCACTCCTTCTATTTTTATGTACCATAGACCATATTCTGATGTGCACCTCTGGTATCTTAGGACATGCTTCCCCTCCTTCCAAAAGAGCTTGGTAGGCTTAACCATAGCTTGAATTAGCTGGTTAACTGTGTAGCAAATTTCCAGTCTCGTGTTCACCAAATAAATTAGCGAACCCACTAACTGTCTATAGACAGTAGCATCCACTACCTCTCTAGAAGTAGCATCCTCTTTCCTCCAATTTTCTGGAAGAGGAGTATCCATGGGTTTGCAACTCTCCATGTTAAAATTACCTAGTATATCCTTTGAATACTTTCCTTGAGACACAAAAATTTCACCGTCTCGCTGCCATATTTCTAATCTGAGGAAATATTGAAGGAGTCCCATGTTCTTCGTTCGAACTCCCTTGCAAGATCCTCCTTGCATGAGTGTATCGGTTTCTCATCACCAATCAAAATTAGATCATCAACATAAAGAAAAATAATCAATAGCTTACCCTCAACCACAATCTAGTACAATTTTCATCTGCTTCACTTTTGGTGAAGCCCAGTCTGGTGAAATAGATGTCTATCCATGTGTACCAAGCACGGGTACTTGCTTCAGCCCATACAATGACATTTTGAGTCGACACACATGCAACTCACTATTGAATATTTTGAAACCTTCAGGTTGCTCTATGTACACCTCTTCCTCATTGATCCCATTTAGAAACACAGTTTTCACATCCATCTTATGAATGTGCCAACCCATCTGCACTAAGAGTGAAAGGATGGATATAATAGAAGAGTACCTTGCAACAGTTGAAAAAGTCTCATCATAATCGATCCCCTCGATATGTGAGAATCCCCGGGCTACAAATTCAGCCTTGTATTTCTCCACACTCCCATAAACAACTTGCTTTACCTTGTAGATCCATCTCGATCCAACCGCTGATTGGTCAACCAGTCTTGGGACAATATCCCATGCATTGTTCTTGACAATGGAGTCATACTCCTCCACCATTGCATTAACCCAAGTTGGTTGTTACACTTCTTCCTGGAAGGAAGATGGTTCAGTCACAATAAATTTGCTCATAAGAGCCATGTATCTAGTAAATTGGTCAGGAGACTGTCTCTGTCTGTGCTGTGAAGTAGGGGCTCCTACATTCTTCGCAGCATCAAGTCTTAATCTATCAGCTTCTGTGGCGCGCCTTCTGTCATTTATGATGGATGGCTCTACATGAGTCTTTTCCTCCACTCCATGATCCTCCACGTGTGGCTGATCCACATCTTGAGGGTCATCCTTGGGAACCAATAGTTCCTCCTCTGCATGCAATTCTAGCGCCCTCTCAAGGGACAACCGCATGGCTTTCTCCTCATCAAATTTTATATCCCATCGCACAACAGTCATTTTGTTGTTTGGTAAATATACACGATAATTATGGGGCGTTTCAGTGTACCCCACAAAAATCCCAACCTCATTTTTCGGTTCCAGCTTCTTCCTGGTGTCCTTGGTCACATGCACATAAACAGATGAGACAAAAATCTTAAAGTGTGAAACATCAATTTTCTTACCAGTGAAAGCCTCTTCAGGTGTAATCATTCCAAGTATCCTATGAGGACAATGGTTCTTCACGTGTACCATTGTGTTGCATGCTTCCGCCCACAGATGCATCAGTAGGCCTTGATCATGCAACATTTATCATGCTACACCCACGATCGTTCTGTTCTTTCTCTCCACGACCCCATTCTGCTGTGGGTTATTAGGTGCTATGAGTTCTCTTAGAATTCCTTCTTTGTTTCAGAAATTCTTCAATTTATTATATATGTATTCTCCACCATTATCGCTCCTAAGAGCCTTCACTTACTTCCCCGACTCTTTCTCCACCAGTGCCTTAAACTAAAGAAACTTAGAGAATGTCCGATCTTTCTTCTGCATGAATAAGATCCAACACTTATGATAAAATTCATCAACAAATATTACATAGTACTTATGTTTTGTTGTCGAAGCAACAGAGAATGGTCCACACACGTCTATATGAACTCTCTCAAGGATCCTCGAAGCTCGATTCTCTTTCTCATGAAATGTGGCCTTTACATACTTCCCCATGGTACACCCCTTGCATGTATCTAACTCAGCAAGTGTTCCCATTAGAAGTCCAGTAGAAATCTGCTGCATGACTTTCAAGGCTCCATGGTGAATATGGCCCAATCTCCTGTGCCATAATTCACCCTCATCTCGGCTCACCACTTTGTCTGCCTTGCCCATCATTGTTGCGCAACCATCTACCTCCAACTTGTAGATATTCTTAACTCGAATCCCTATCCTCTTGGCTTGTCATGTTGTTTTATGTTGCAGGAAAGCTTTCCTTCACTAAAAACAACATCATAGCCTCTATCCTCCAACAACAACGAATCAGACTATATTTTTATTCAAACCTGGTACATGCATTACATATTTTAATTGAAATGGTTTACCTGAATGTCTATGAAAGGTAATAGCACCAATCCTGGTAGCACTGTATCATCCATCATCCCCCATTTCGATATGCATATGGAGATCCTTCTACTCCAAGGCACTGAAAAGTTCCTTATCTCCCATCATGTGAAAGGAAGCACCATTATCCAAATACTACACCGATCCCAATGCACTTGATACCATGCATGCGATCAATGAGAAGTCATGCTCAAATTGCGAGGCAATGACCTCACCAGCTACCGATCCAATAGCCTTATTGTTCTTCTTCTTTTGTGGATAGTTAGAAGCAAAATTCCCATGTTCGTGACAGTGAAAACACTTCACCTTAGACATGTCCTGCTTCTTGCCATTATTGGACTCGGATTTGGAATGGAATTTCTTCCCTTCCCCTTCTTCACCTTGGTAGCCAAATAAAAATATTTTTCATTCTCATGCTTAGATGAAGATCCATCTCTAGTGTTCCGTCTAAACTCCTCCTGCACCAAATCCGACCACAGTCGTTCCCAATCTGGCAATTTTTCTCGTTCATTGACAGAGTCTTCATAATTGTGCCAACTCTTAGGAAGTCCTAGGAGAGCCAAATTCACCAAACCATCATCAGTGACTATTATTCCAACACTACCCAGTTCATCTTGACATTGGACAAACTTTGTTAGATATTTTGGAAAGGTGTATCCCTTTTCCATCTTGATCTGCCTAAGTTTATCTTTGAGCGCCAACTTCCTATGGTTACTGCTACTCTGGAATAGATCCATCAAAGCCTTCCACATTGCATATGATGTGTCTTTCCCATGGAGGCTTGAGACAATGTGGTCTCATACTCCCTCCAATAGGATCCTCCTCACCTTTGCCACTTTATTTTGTAATGCATTAATATTTGCAACATCTGTCATAGCGGGTTTAGGAATGTCATTGTCAATGAATTCCTTCAAGCCATTTTCTTTGAGTACTTCCACCATCCTGTCCTTCCAAGAAATATAGTTTGAGCTGTCCTCAAGTGCATACTCAAACCTCAAGCCATTGAAAGCCATTTTGATCTTGAATCAGCTATAGTACCAAGAAAGTCTTTCTGCAAATTCAAATTCTTTCTAGTCACAAACTCAACTCGTGCTTCACTTCTGCAATTTCCTGTGCTCTGATACCATGTAGAAACTATACAACAAGCATGTATATCTTGGATTCAACCGATCTAACAATGTACTAAATTTAAATTATGAATCGATTCTACAAATCTTTTTTTGGAATTAGAAGCACAATCGCTAATCACACGAAGTAAAGAAGAATCAAATCACACACAACACAGATAATTTCCCGGGGAAACCTTGCTACTCAAAACCCCACTATATTCTATTGTATATTCAGCATGGATCATGAAACAATTACATACAAAACTCTTCTCACAAGATCCCTTCAGTACTCAGCTAATTTTCTCACACTATCATACATAAAACTTACCAATACTTAGCCAATTTCTTGTCTTTAGACAACATGCCTTGCTTGCGCAATCCCTGATGGATGAGATCCCTAAAAGATAGGAATTATGGCCTTCCTTGAATGTGCAAGTATCATTGGAACTCCAATGGGTGTTTGGTTGCATGTGTGCAAACCAATAATCCTACAACTAATAGTCAACTTCCCTTTCACCTAGATCTCAACTAGGTCTCCACTGGATATGACATGCATGCAACTAATAATAGTAAATCCTCAGTTTCATGTGAGATCACTGATTTTGAATTAATTAATATTTAATTCACTTGATCTTTCACTAGTGTATCTACAGTTACAACTAGCACAACTGAGTTTAAATCACTTAACTGAGCTAAACTAATTACAACCTGCATTAACTAATGCACCACTGCACTTCGAACTCTATTACAACTAGATTTACTCTGCATGCCTCACCAACTACCTCTAACTAGAAATCCACTAGCTAACTGAGTTTATCACTCTTAGTTTACTGTTACAAGTTATTTAGAGATTTATATCACAATTTATTGTCCATTTTAATTTAAGGGATAACTAAAAATAGACATGCACCAAAAATAACACTATGGGTCCCACCCTAGTGTAGGCGCTTAATGCACTAGGCATGGGTGCTGAAATTTTCTTGTTGAATCTCAATAGTCTTTATGTTTTAAAACATCAAATTAAATGACGAATTAAACAACAATATTTAAAGACACAAACTTAGTAACATTTTATGACGAAGTTCGTCCCTCCTGGACTACGTCTTCAGGTTTGCTTCAAATGTGTGACCATTTCTATTAGAAGTTCTTCAAAGAGTTTCTTTACATAATATTTATACAACTGAACTGTGCTCACAAGAACTTCTGGTTAATTTCGAAAGAAAGCCTTATGTCCTAGCTTTCCAACGCTTGTATCCATTCATGAATAGGCCCAAGAATGGCCAAGAAATTCTCAAAATAGCATCTGCAGAAAATTGCGAAACTCTGACCCTAAAGCTTCATTTACTGAACTGTCGTTGGAAATTGAAGCGCAACCTCCATCCTAGATTTTCTTGCCTCCTCCTTGAAAATTTTCTCCTTTGAATTAGAATATACTTGATGGGCTCTGGAATGCCTCTCCTCTTCTCACCAAGGCTGGATTCACCACCGTTCTTCAAAGCATGCAATTATTTCTTCAATCACCAAGCTAACACTTTCTGCCTTACGCTTCTTCACTCGAGCATTTATAAGGTGAACTAATACTAATTTTAGCATGATTTAAAAAAAAATTAAGTGATGGCCAATGAAATGGCTCGATGGTTGATACATAATGTATATAGTTTTAAAACTATATCATAAATATTTTAATACGCATGGTGGTTTTGATTTAAAAACTAACTCCTATAGTTTTATTGGCCATTAGCGCTAATATAAAATGAGGTCTCGACTCTTCAACAACCATAAACATAAATGTTATCCCTAGCTCTTGAATTATTCGCACAAACAATGGGTGATATATAGTTTTTAAACCTCTACGTTTCATTTTACCAAAGTTTCGAACCATCGATCTGACGGTTTCGCATTACCTTTGGAGTTTGAACCTGTTGCCATGTCACAGAGACTTTCGACGGTCAGGCTAGTTGTGGTCTAGCCTGGTGGTTATCCGCTACTTGGTTGTCATTCCCTGGTGACTCAACACATCAGTGGTGTGTTTGCATATCTCTATGGAACAGTGGCATACAACCCCCACAGCTTACCTCTACTGTTGCAACTAAACCTCATTCGACGACTTGGTGGAAAGCTAACTAGACCATAGGTGTCCCTTACCATCTACAACTGTCTGTTTACTGAGCGGTACTGCAGCTTGCTCCATCTCATGCCTTCCTCCTCTGACGGCTCGATGGTATGATGGCTGGACCCCTTGCCGACAGACCTTGCAACTGTGACTTACTGTGACCATAACTCCAATGGCTTCCGAGCTGGACTGTACCAAATCTACACCTATGGCTTTGACGGTTCAATGGCATGGTAACTAACCCCGCTGCAGTGGCATATCCCCGATGGTGATGTGATATCTCCGCCTATTTAGAATGCGTCCATACCATATAGTTACCTCCGCTATATATGTTCACACAAACCACCATAATAAGGTTTAAAACCTTAATAAAATATGAGTTTGTCATGCACCATGTTGTATTACAACATTTTTCCTAGGCTTTTTTTAAACCTTCCTCATTTTATATGCACCATAGTTAATATATGGTTAGTGACAAAACTATGCTCCAATATTATCACTGTGTATGGGTTTTCAACCATAGGATACATATATATCATGTGCCCATTGGAATATTTGTACCAAATTCTTTTGGTTACAAAACATTGGTTTAGTAATATTTTGAATTAAAATATTAATGCACCATAATCAACTATCACCTTATCTTGGCATTTATTTGAACCCATATGTGCACCCTTTTGAATGTCTTTGCACTGTAGGTTTTTGATCAAGAGTGGATGTACCCACCTGGAGATTTGCACTGAAGATGACATGCCGAGCTCGAGATTTTCCACATGACGAAATATCTGGCATACCTTGATTGCGGTAAAAAATTGAACGAACGTTTTCTCCCTCGTTCGGATGTCTAATGCGAATTCGGAGATACCACCGGAATCAACCGTCAAACCCTTAGACCTGGTGCTAGTTTCGCAAACAATTGGGACACTAAAACTCTGCACAAGTCGAGAACAATTTTTCCATGTAGGACCATCTTGGTCATCAACATTTAGCAATATTCTGACTTGGATTACAAGATCCATTCTGGATCACTAGACCTTGACCATTTTCCTCTTCTTATTAAGCTTGGAAAAAAAAAATTATAAAAAGGGGTAATATTCACAACACTCACACAAGACAGTTTATGAACATGGGAGAATTATCTTAAACTAAGAAAATAAATAGCTCTTCAGGGCTACTCTTAAAGAACGCCTCTAGTTGGCCAAAAACAACAATAGGGGTTGCAAGGATAATGAAAGAGATATAATATATATTTTCAGTAGTGTGTTCATCCCCTTAATACACAAAGATTTAAATTTATGTAAGAGTTCTAGGCCTTTGAAGAGGATCGAAAATACCTTCCCACCTAATGCTTGGTATGATAAGGTGTGCAAGGATGCGAAAAGATCCCTCAATGAAAAGTCAACCAAAGAAAACAAGATTATATATAAGAAATTGATAGAAAAAAAAGAGAGATAATTATGTGATTTCAAGAATGAAGGAATTGATTTCTTTATGAAAACATAATCCCAAAGGTTTCTGGAAGGAACCACAACAAAATAACAAGAAAATAGAAAACAATGTCATAGAGGTCCAATTGTTAAATTATGAAAAACTTTTATATGAAAAATGAGAAAAGTAAGCCACCCATAATTGTCTCATTAACAAAGTTATTTTCAGTTGCAGATATTGAACAAGGTATAAATAAATTGGAAAATGGTAAAGTGCAAAATATTAACAATTTACAGAAAAAAAAAGAATTTAAAATGGGGAGTGAAGCTTCTAGCTCCACTGCTAGGTCCCTATAATACTAGTGTATCCCCTTATTGATATTGTTAGTATAGCCCCCTTATTGTTATTTTTTTGCCCATCTAGTCCCCATATTGTTATTATTGTGCCCCACAGAAGCCCATTATTGTTATTGTTGTGCCCTTACATTGTTATTGTTATGTCGGCTAGTATTATATTGTGACCCCTTGGAATTCTATATATAGAAAGGAGGTTTTTTAATTTGTATCATCCAAGAATTTTTAATTTATGTAATGTAAAGGAGGTTTATTCCTCGAAGAGGCTAATTTATAAGTCATTGATCTCTTTTTTAATTCTATTTTGTGAGTTTTTTTCATAACATTTGGGGTTAGAGCTCTGGATTCTAGGGTTTTGTTGTTGCAAATAGGTCATCTTGGTATTTTCACTATAAAAAAATTTCTACGAATTTTTAGAAGCTGAAAAAACTCATTTGATTCGAATACCTAAGTAACGTCGTGTAACAATTTCAGAACTTGGTTCGTTATATTTTCAGAGATATGATTTGTGGAATTTATGGTTCTTGCAGGCTCCATAATTTCATATCAAACAGGTGGCCGAGGGAAAATCGTCATAACTTTCGTTTCAGAGATTGGATTAGAATTATCTAAAAAGTGTCAAAAATTGCACAAAATTTAGTTTCTTGTGTATCAATTTCAGAGTCGAAGGTCGAACCAGTGACACGTGGCACGTCGCACAATTTCACTCAACTGAACTAGTCCTTAATTAAGCCATTGTGGGAGATCGGGCATAAATTTACCTTGAAGAATCCAAATTAGGTTTGATCTATGGCATTGGAAAGAAGACCCAAAGGGCTACTATAGGACCAAAGATAAAATATTGGCGATATAAAATTACATAGATACATTAGTTTCAATATCGAGCTCCTTAAAAGCAAGAAAAAGGTGTGTATTTGTTTTATTTTGAATTTCATAAGTATTGTTTGAAAAATCAATTTGAAGTGATTCCAAGGGAATAGTGAAGCATAGATATGAGTATTGGTTTCTAAAATTCCCCTCAAAAATAATTCCACACCCATTAAGCCCTCATAAGTCTCTACTATGACTCATGAAGAGGAATAAGTGCAACATGATATATCAAAATTACAAGACCATGTGCAACAAATTTCACTCTCGCAAAGAGTAACAAAAAATGAATTGGAAGTTAAGATGGATGGCTTGAAGAAAGACATGGAAGCGAACATGGATGGTTTGAAGAATGGAATGGAAGCTAATATGGATGGCATGGAAGCTAAGATCGATGGTATAGAAGAAAAACTGAAAGACAACATGGAAGACATGAAGAGTGGTTTAAAGCAAACTTGGAAAGTTTGAAGCAAGGTTTGACAGAAATGCTACAAGAAATAATTCCTAATGGCGCAACGGTATTAGATGAAACTCATGATGAGAACAAAATAAATGTTAATCATGATTTCATAGACTCTAATGTTGGATTTAATACCCACCATATTCCAAATATCGATATGAGGAAGTTTTATGGCAAAGATTCGGTAACATGGATACTGCAAATGGAGCAATATTTTTATCTTCATAATGTCCAAACACACAAAATTTATGCATTGAAACTTTATATTTTGAATGAAACACATTTGTATGGTATCGATGGCTTTTCTCTCATAAAAAAAATTGTCACTTGGTCAATTTTTACGGAGGAAATGATAGCACACTATGAAGATACAAAGAGCAACACCTTCTTTAGAAAATTGATAAATCTAAAACAAAAGGGTTTGATGGTGGAGCACATTGAGGATTCCCAAAAATTGAATATAAGGGTAACTGATATTCCAGAGGAACAAAATATTGATGTCTTCATAGGGACTTTAAAGGATAACATCCAACATGAGGTTCACCTTTGGGAACCTGATTCATTGGAGAAGACATTTAGGTTTGGGAAGAAAAAATGAAAGAAAAATTATGGTGACAAGGAAGCCTACCATTCACAACTATAAATATGGAAGTGTTTCTACTCTAGACTTCCACAACCTACAAGGTTGAAACCACAACAATTGGAAGAAAAAAGAGCAAAATGGATTTGCTACAGTTGTTATAGAAAATACACTAAAGGTCATAAGTGTGCTCAGAAGAAATTATTTTGCATAAATTGTAAAGAGGAAGAAGAAAAGGAACAAGAAAATTCAAAAGAAGAGGATATACACCAGGAACCAACCCTAGAGGAAGAAGAAATAAATCTGACTATATCTTGTAATGCATTGGCAGGAATTACCACTCCTCAAACTCTCAAGATAGAAGGACATATCGAGAAGAAAAATTTAATAGTGATGATTGATTCGGGTAGTACCCATAATTTTATTCATTGTAAGGTAGCCAAGGAATTGAATTGCTCCCTATACCAAGCACCAGAGTGTCAAGTGATGGTTGCAAATGGAGGAACTATAAATTTCTATGGAAAGTTCCATAATATCAAACTAGCCATGGGGGAATATGTTTTGAATAGTCCAATTCTCTCCATCCCAATGGGTGGTTTTGATGTTGTACTAGGAGTACAATGGTTACAATATTTTGGGATGATAGCTTTAAATGTTCAAGAACTTTTCTTAAAAAGAAATTCAGAAGGAAAGGAAATTGAATTACGAGGTATCATAGGGAAACCAGGAAAGATAATCAGCTCTAATGTCAAGAAAAATCTTCTGAAGAAATAACAACGAGGTGTAATTGTACAATCATGCTCACTACATGTTCAAACATCAAAATCATCTATTTCTCCAGATCTCCAAAAATTCTTAGATAATCATTCCAAGGTATTTGAGACTCCCAAAGGACTCACATCTATTTGTGATCATTATCATGATATTCATTTGATTCCAGGAAGTGTTCCTCCAAAAATCAGGCCTTACATATATCCTTATGCTCAAAAGAGTGAGATTGAATGTATGGTTCCATAAATGATAGAGGCTGGTATAATTCAACCTAGTCAAAGTTCTTTCTCTGCTCCAGTAGTATTGGTGCAAAATAAGGGTGGATCATGGCGTATGTGTCTAGATTATAGGTAGCTCAGCAAGCTTACTACTAAAGACAAATTTCCCATCCCCAGAATTGATGAATTATTGGATGAATTACATGGAACAATTTGCTTCACCAAGCTGGATATTCATTTTAGATATCATCAAATTAGAATGAAGATTGAAGACATTCCAAAAAAAACATTCAAAACTCATGAGGGTCATTATGAATTTCTGGTCATGCCCTTTGGCCTTACTAATGCACCTTATACATTTCAAGGTTTGATGAATTCCATTTTCAAACCCTTCCTTAGAAAATTTGTTTTAGTATTTTTGGATGATATACTAATCTACAAAAAGTCTTGGAAGGATCATGTTCAACATGTTGACATGGTGCTCAAACTATTGGAGGAGAAACAATTATATCCAAAAACCTCCAAATTTTTCTTTGGAGTACCAGAGGTGGAGTATTTCGGTCATATTGTATCTCATGAGGGTGTTAAGGCAGACCCTAACAAAATTAAATCCATCAAGGAATGGAAAATCCATAAAACCATAAAGCATCATCGAGGATTTCTGGGGTTAACAGGGTATTATCGCAAGGTTTTTAAGAATTATGGGAAGATATCGACACCTTTAACATCATTACTGAATAAATATGTGTTTTCTTGGACTCGAGAAGCAACTAAGACTTTTGAACATCTTAAAGAGGCAATGTGCCAATCACCGGTCTTAGCTACGCCAAACTTCACAAAAACCATTATTGTGGAATGTGATGCATCACGAAATGGAATTGGTGCAGTTTTAATGCAAGAAGGAAGGCCCATTTATTTTGAAAGTCATCCAATCATAGGAAAGTATTTACTAAAACCTATTTATGAGAAGGAAATGCTCACAATACTACATGCACTAAAGAAATGGTGACCTTACCTTATAGGAAGAGACTTCA
>CM076574.1:977821760-977921677 GCA_034641835.2 Pinus albicaulis
GTGGCACATTGAAGGTACAAATTTTTTTTGGAAAACAGTGGTCAGGATCTGGTATGTGGTAATATTTTTTTAGTGTGTCCTGCAATTATTCAGTTGATTTATTCATCAGAGGATCAGAAAGTTTATCAATCCAATATGAATAACAGTATAGAATCGTATCTCCATGAGTCTGGCAAACTCGATGGATCGAATTTCTCCAACTGGAAATTCAAGATACAGAATTTACTTGAAAGCGCAAATGCGTGGTCGATCGTTACAGGAAGTGAGCTGAGACCAGGATCAGCTACACAAGAACAAGACTGGGATAAAAGGGAGACAAAAGCAAAGGTCATATTGAAGATGTCTGTCAAAGACAATATTATCCCGCATATTAGAGACTGTAAATCGGCCACTGACATTTGGACGATGATTAAAAACCTATACCAGACGCAGAATACAAACCGTGTCTTGTCACTCAAAGGCAAGCTGTTTGCGATGAAGATGGAGGAGAATGAGTCCGCTGCTGGATTCATTGCGAGAGTCAAAGACCTGAAGGACAGATTGGGAGATATCGAAGAGAAAGTTTCCGATTCGGATCTGGTCACAATCACGTTGAACGGAATGACAGATGAATACCAGATGTTTATCACAGGGCTGGCAGCAAGGGAGAAAGCCCCTACGTTTGAAGAGCTGACAGGGATTCTGCTACAGGAAGAAGAGCGACGACAGAATTTGAAATCGCAGAGCAATGACCTTGCTCTGATGGCGAAAAGGAGACAATATAGAGGGAAGCAGCCACAACAGCAACAGCAACCACAGCGGCAGCAAAGAGGAGCCAACACATTCCAGAAGAGACCGTTTAAAGGTATGTCTGCTAATAATTTTCCCAGCAAGAAATGTTTTTACTGTGGAAAACCTGGTCATCAGATTAAAGAGTGTAATAAGAGGCAGGCAGACGAAGCAAGAAATAAACAGAGAAAGCATAGAGGATACTTCGTTGAGGAAGATGAGGATCATAGCCACGAACTTCGACTATTTACAGCTGATTGTGCTCTTTCAGCTTCAAAGGGAGATGAGGACGACATATGGTATGTCGACTCTGGTGCGTCCTCACATATGACAGGTAAGAAGGACTGGTTTGAATGTCTTGAAGAAACTTCATGTGGGTCGAAAATTTATTTAGGAGATGATAGTGGATATGAGATCAAAGGATATGGTGACATTCCGGTAAAATTACCTAGCGGTAACATTAGACACCTTAAAAATGTATTGTATGTGCCTGGAATTAAGAAAAATTTGATCTCTGTCTCAATGATTACTGATCAGGACATGCAAGTTCAATTCTTTAAGACTAACTGTGTCATAAAGGATAGTCAGATGGAAACAGTTGCAACAGGAGTGCGCGTGGGGAGCTTGTATAGATTAGACGTGAAAAGTATGACAAAGCAAGCAATGGTTGCAACTGGATCGACAACTGAAGATCTCTGGCATCGGAGATTTGGCCATCTTAATATGCAAGACCTCATCTTACTTCAGAGAAAAGGTATGGTTGATGGACTCCCTGTTTTCCATAATGTTAAGTTGGACTGTGATGGATGTGCATTAGGGAAGATGCATAGAGAAGAGTTCCCTTTGCATGTTAATGGAAAAGAAAGAGATATCTTAGAACTGGTGCATACAAATATATGCGGACCTATGCAGACTAGGTCATTAGGAGGTGCATATTATTTTCTCTTATTTACAGATGATTGCACTAGGTTCTCATGGATATACTTTCTGAGTAAAAAGAGTCAAGCCTTTCAGTATTTTAAAGAATTTAAATCTATGGTAGAAAACCAGACAGGAAAAAGGATAAAAATTCTCCGCTCAGATCAAGGGGGAGAATATAGGTTGGGAGAATTCATGAATTTCTGCAAGCAGCATGGGATTGTTCAACAGTTCACAGTGCCCCACACTCCTTAGCAGAACAGAGTGGCAGAACGAAAGAACAGAACTCTTGTGGAGTGCGCAAGGAGCATGCTTCAAGGTAAGGGTCTATCAAATGGTTTTTGGGCAGAAGCTATTAACACTGCTGTCTACTTAAAGAATAGGAGTCCTACTAGATGTCTAGGCTTCAAAACCCCTTTTGAAGCATTGTTTGGATTCAAACCAGCAGTGATTCATTTAAGAATATTTGGGTCAAAAGCTTATGCTCATATACCTAAGGCAGATAGGAAGAAGTTAGATCCAAAAGCCTTGAAATGTATCTTTGTTGGATATGGCACTGAGTTCAAGGCATATAAGTTATTTAATCTTGTGACTCATAAGGTTTTTGCAAGCAGAGATGTCATATTTCATGAACAGGTTGAAGAAGGAAAGGATGACTCTAACAGTGATTGGCACATTCCATTGCTAATGGAAGAAAACAGTGAGGATGATGAAGTGCAGGAGCAGAAACAAGAAGAAGAAGTAACAGGTAATGTATTCAATGATGCAAGCCCGGAGAAGGCTGAAATAGACAGATTTGAGGTAAGCCCCCTACCAAGGAGATCAAGTAGGAAGACTCAATTACCATCTAAATTGAAAGACTATGCATTAATGTCAAAGATTTTAAACATTGTAGAACCTGCAAATTATAAGGAAGCAAGTAAATCTGATGAATGGAGGGCTGTAATGCATGAGGAAATAGAATCAATAAACAGAAACCATACTTGGGATTTGATTGAATTGCCTGAAGGTAAAACCCCCATAGGATGCAAATGGCTGTACAAACCTAAAATAAATGCAGATGGGAGTATAGAAAAACTTAAAGCTAGACTGGTAGCAAAGGGTTACTCACAGCAAGAGGGAATAGATTTCGATGACACCTTTGCTCCTGTAGCCAAATTAAACACCATTAGAATGCTAATTTCCTTAGCAACAAAACATAAATGGAAGCTACACCAGCTAGATGTTAAGTCTGCATTTCTGAATGGTGACTTGAAAGAAGAAATTTATTTAGTTCAGCCTGAAGGTTTTGTGAAAAAGGGGCGGGAACATCTTGTTTGTAAATTGAAAAAGGCACTTTATGGTTTAAAACAAGCACCCAGGTCGTGGTATGAGAAGATTGACTCATTTTTTGTACAGCATGGCTTTCATAGGAGCTTGAATGATCCAAATTTGTATACCAAGTTCAATAAGCAGAGGCAAATTATTTTGATTTATTTGTATGTAGATGATATGATCATAACAGGGGATGCTAACAATCTAATCAAAGAAATCAAACAACAGATGTCACAAGTGTTTGAGATGAAAGATCTCGGAAATCTACATTACTGCTTGGGATTGGAGGTATGGAAAGATTCTGGACAGACTTTTCTTACACAAGGGAAGTATGCCAGAAGCTTGCTGGAAAGGTTCAGAATGGAGCAATGCAGATCAGCAGCAACACCATTGTAGCAGAACTTAAAGTTAAGCAGTGACGATGGCACTAAAGAGGTGGATGCCACTATGTATAGACAACTAGTTGGCAGTTTGATATATCTCACTACAACTAGACCAGATTTGGCATACTCTGTTAGTACATTGAGCCAATTCATGTCAAAACCACTCGAAAGTCACTGGATCGCAGCAAAAAGTGTGTTGAGGTATCTTAGTGGTACTAGTAATTATGGTATTTTGTACACTGACACTTCTGATGTTACTCGAGCAGGTTTTTCAGATTCAGATTGGGCAGGTAACTTGGATGATCGAAGGTCTATCACAGGTTACGCTTTCAGCATTGGATCCGGGGTCATAGCATGGAGCAGCAAAAAGCAAAGTACTGTAGCCTTATCTTCATGTGAAGCTAAGTACCAAACATTGTGTGCAGCCACATGTGAAGCTATCTGGTTGAGAAGACTTCTCAACGATGCAGGAGAAGAACAGAAAGAATCAACTATCATCAAAACTGACAACCAGAGTACCATCAAGCTTGCATACAATCCAGTCTTTCATAAAAACACCAAGCACATCGATACTCAGTTCCATTTTGTTCGAGAGAAACTACAGTCAAAAGAGATATTTGTTGAATATTGTAAAACTAGTGACAATATGGCTGATATATTTACTAAGCCTCTTGGGCGTGTAAAGTTTGAATTGTTTAGAAAGATGCTAGGAGTTCAGGATAATCCTTTTTCCATTAAGGGGGGGAGTTGAAAATAATTAATATTATTTTATATTAATGGAGAAATGGTTACACAAGTTGTAACGTATCTCCTTAGTTTAGGATTAGTTCCTACAATTTAGGAGTTTGTTTGCAACTTCCTAATTCCTAGTGTTGTACTTAATGATGTAATGCCTCATTCATGAAGGTAAACTCAGAGTGTTCTCTCTGTTTGAGTGTAGTCTCCAGGTGCAGTACTCACCTGTGAGCTGCAACTCCTCCTTTTCATTTCAGTGTCATTTTTATCTTGTTGGATTTTACTTAAATACAAATGGTATTTGAATTTCTGCGTCTAATATATGAATGCCCATTTGTTTAATATTCCATCGGCGGTCAAACATAGCTAGAACAAAGGTAGCAGTTTAATTCCTCTAAGTTCTGGTGTTTTTCCATAAATTTAGAGATACAATTTATGGTAAAATCACAATTTGTAATGCCTATTTGTTTAGGATTCTATAGGTGGTCAAACATGGCTAGAACAAAGGGAGTAGTTTAATTACTTTCCGTTGTTTTTCAATAAATTTATGGTAAAATTATAATTTTTATTAGTTTAAATTATATTTTTAAATGCATAAATAAATTTCTAAATTTGAAAATTGATTGAAACATTCATATATTTACTAACTCAGACTTAATTTCAACGAATCTTAATAAATACCTGCATTGTGTTTTTTTATAATTTCCCACTGTTTGAAAATCACTGAAATGGCGCAAGATCAGTACAACGTTGGTACAGAGCCACATTACAGCCATCTCTTGGTCTATTGAATCCTAACACCAATACACAAAGCAGCCATACATTGCTAGCCTTTGTGTACCTACAAGGATCTCTGAATGGGAAAATTGGTCACTAGTTTATAATTGGGATATGACTTTTGTTATAAAACAGAGTATATGTATTTAAACTGGCTTAACAAAATTAGTGTGCTGGTTTGAACATCATGCAACATAGGTGCATTAATTTTCCATAATAGAGCTGGCGATAACAAACTTGGTCTTGCTTCCCAATCCCATTGATGGGCAATGATCTGACTATCACAAGCAACCAAGCAGTGAGACACATTTGAAAACAGAGATATCTAATCATGCCTTCTGATGATTAGCAGTGGATAAGCTTTAAACTTAGCATTGACAAAGTTGTAAAGATATTTACATTTTTAAACTTAATATCCGTATAAGATTTATGTTGATCAGATGCATACGCCATAAACCTACTCCTTATCAAATTTCCAACTAATCAACCATTATGTTAACAAGGTTCACTCATTATGTCCATGCCCCTGTTACTAATCATTATGTCCATGCCCCTGTTAGTAAGAAGATAACCATTGTTAAAGGTAACGGGATTTATAATGGTAGAAACCAATTTCCCCAAAGCATGGAGAATTCTACCAGATTTTTTTTAATAGTGATGGAAACCATTTGCCCAAAAAAGTTGATCCGGATGCAGAATTCTGCCCTTTGAGCATATGGGGTATAATCTGCAAAAACAAAAAGAACTTGGAAGCAACTCATATATAGATTCGGGGCACTCTTGCAACATCAATTCACAAGCAAAATGTCGAATCTAACAATATGTCCAATTATATGTCTAATATGTTGTAGAAATTTTACAGTTAGTTCATGCTTAACTCCGAACTTAGCCATAGAAATTTGAGTTAGTTTGCAGTCTTCGTACTGTTATAGCAATTAATCATTACCGTTCCTAAATGGTTCGTTTTAGCCGTTGTGGAAAGGACTCTGTTGCTCTCGTCTGTAAAAGGGCTAAATCGCTCTCCTGTAATATAGACAGGAAGTATGTTTATAACACATTTGGCCTGTTCCAAAATTCAATCTTGGGTTTAATGCATTAAAGGCTAATTCAAACCACTGAGAATTCCATGGCCATATGTCATTGCAACTGTCCATTATTCTCATATCATCAAGAAATATTGGGAAGAAAAAATTAAAAAAGAAATCCAAAGGACATAGTTTTTATTAACACATTTACAAAGATTTGTCCGTCATGGTCATCATGTTCTCAAATTCCTCAAAATCAATTTTACCATCTGAATTTCTGTCAAATCTTGTGATCATCATTTCACAACTCTCCAGATCTTGTCCTTCTTTTAGTCCTAAGCTGAGCAGGACTTGTTGAAGCTCCCATGGGCTGATGAAGCCATCCCCATTCTTATCAAAAACACTGAAGGCTTCAACCAACTCCTCGGACAACACTTTCTCCTCCGTCTCTCCATCCTCATGAGCTTCCCCACACATATTGAGAAGAAATCCACAGAAATCATGAAAACTCATATGCTCCAGAGAACCCATCATTATTTTCATATTATCATCAGATATATTTTGAATTCCAAGCTTTTCCAGTAACCCTTGTACATCCTCTGTAGTAACCATGCCATCGCCATCGCTGTCCAAGGCATTGAAAATTCGAGAGAGGTCCCATGTATGAACGAAGGCAGTATATCTTTTAGTTATAAAATCACTGCTCGATTCATCAATCATATCTCCGGACGACGGGTGGTTTGCAAAAGCCCTTAAAATATGTGGGTTTTTCGAATTGCAAAGTTGAGGAAACTTAGTTTTCATCATCCCAGAAACCCAAACATAAACATAGTAGTTGCACAAGCTATAAAACTTGTGAACCCAACTCAGGGCCATGTATACAATAATGCTCCAGTACATGGGCATGGCAGAAGCATTTGAAACTGCAGGGTTTCTGATGATAAGATGAGACACCATCTTTGGGATATGAATGAGATGCCTCAATTCAATAATTACTGTAATGAAAAGAGCAGAGAAGAAAAAAGGGCTGGTGTATCTTGGGCGTTACAGAATGGTAGCAATAAAGCCCGCGATTGGTATTTATAAGGCGTTTGATTGAGTGCAGAGTTGCTATGAAAATGAGGAGAAACAACCACGAAGATTCACAGATTCGTATTGAGAAGCCTGTGGAAAGTTACCATGAAACTCAGCAGAAACAACCAATGAATGTAGTGTTTTGAAAATTGGTTGTTGGAACATGCGGGGCCGGCCGGCTTATGTGACCTGGAATTGTTTTCTACCAGAAATTATCTAGAAATTTCTTATAAATCATATAAATTTCTTATAAATTTCTAGAAATTGTTTTCTGGAATAATATAAATCATCTTAATTTTACATTTATCTAGAAATTTCTTATAATATAAATATTTTTTAAAATTTTAAATTAAAATATATATATATATATATATAAATAAAATAAAAGATTAAATAAAACATTTTATTAATATTAATGTGAAAATATAAATCATAAATAAAATATTTTAATATCTTAAAACTAAAAAAACAAATAATTATTTTAAAACAAACACACTTCAAACCTAACAAAACGATTGGTATTCGCTTTTAATGCACTAAAACACGAAAATGGTTTAGTCATCTTACACACCAGACCGACGGAGTCCTTACCGTTACGGCTAAGGAACCATTTAAGAATGATAACGGCCATGAAGTAGTATAGCAGTACGAAACTTGCAAACTAAATCAAATTTCATGGTTTTAGATCGAACTTAAGCATGAAGTAATTAATATGTATTAAAAGATTTCATGGTTTTAGATCGGACTTAAGCATGAAGTAATTAATATGTATTAAAAGGTAAGGTAAAATAAATGAATCACAGATAGGATATAGAGGCATATGGAATTTTGTACTTTCCTTCTAGTTTTCTTTACTTTTTACAATTTGGCATATATATATATATATACACTAATTATTTTGACATCTAATTGCTTCAATTTTAAATCTAAAACAACTACAAAACCAATTACTATTCGCTATTGATAACATTTTAACAACTAATTTTTTTTTTTATAAAATCAATACCTTATTCCTACCCAAAACCTTTAACCACTAACTTTACATTAAATCTTTGTTGATTTTCCTTACTTTCATAAGTTATTGGATACACACACTTGTTATTTAAAACCACTCTTTTTTTTCTTTTTCTTTTTTGCCTTTCAACTAAATCCCATGTACTTGTTAGATTTATTTTCCATAACAATATTAAACATGTACTTGGATATATGGCTAGATTTAACTTCTGCCTTGTGGATCAAAATTCATGTTGCAAGGGTTACCCAAATTTATACTTGATTTGCGTTCAAATTCTTTTTGTTTTTGCAAATTATACCTCAACTTTTTAGGGTAATTTGTTTCCATGCCCATAAAAAACAGTGTGTTAAAACATTTGATGTTTTGGGGAAATGGTTTCTATAATTACTAGTATAAATTTATCTTAAGTATGAATCTAACATTAGTTCAAAAGGATCAAATTTCTTTACATGTAAACTCTTTTAGAGTGCAAAATAAAACATGTAATTTAACTAAATAAGTATTTTAACCATAAAAAAAATAAAAAATAAAAAATAAAAAAAATAATTCTCCTCATGCTGCGTTGCAGAATGAATATCTAAGCTCAATAATTTTGTGCACCTTCACTTTGGTTATCTTCTTAGACTAATAAGGGCCTAAAAAAATAGGGGCATGGTAAGAACTAGTTGTACTTTGTTGATATTAATATAATAGTTGATTGGTTGGAGATTTGGTAAACCTAGTTTATAACCTGTCCATTTCGACCCTCTGCAGAATTAAAGATTAAATATATAAACAACTCTTCGTCTTTCTCAATGTGGATTTAAAGGCTTCTCTACTGCTAATCACAATCCAAAATGAATAGATATCTTTGTTTTCAGATGTGACTCACTGATCCGGATTTATGCAGGAACGCAACAGAATAAACACATAACCATAAATAAAGAGATGCAGTGGAAATAATGCGCCATTTCATTAATAACAGAAATATGCTTACAGACATAATGGAAATAAAATAGCTAGGGCGCTGGTAGCTATCTCTAAGAAGAGTTGTGGCGGCTACAGGCCTCTGAACTAAGTTACAATGAGGCTCGAGGGCCTATTTATTATTGAGAAACAATGTAGAATCTGAAACGTCCAAAAACCTAACCGTAGGAGATGAGGCACCAAAACTGTGGGCGCCCGTTTGGGTAAATTGGTGGTTCAACTTCCCGAGGGCGTAACTTTGGCACCTGATCTCCGTTCGATGCGCTCAATAGCTCGTTAGAAAGATTTATTCGAGGAATACAAATTTCGGGACAAATTTGATGATCAAATCATTAGTAAAACGATACCCAAAAACGCTGCGTAGGGACTCAAATCAGCTTCCTGAACCAGACCTAAAAATCGTCAAAAATAGTAAGTTTATAACTTAAACTGAAAGAACGATGATTTTGTGGTTCAATGGAATAGGTGGTCACCAATATCCAATCGGATCATTACCTCAAAAAACTTGAGCACTGGCTCCAAGAGGAGAGACCGAAACCTCGCTAAAATAAGAAGTTGTGCTGAATGTGAAAAGTCAAAAGAATTGATGGGTGTTGGTCCAATGGAAGAAAGGGTGGCCACCGATATCAACCTGGATCATTCCTCCCTCCTTAGGAAGCAATGGTCCCCATTGCGTTGAGATCCTCCATGAGATGAGGCAAATTCTATTGAACTGAGTATTAGATGTATTGAAGATGTCATGGACCTACGGGTGGACATGCTGGATGCGTTTAGTAAATTTGGTTTCTTTATCATCCTTAGACAGTACATGTTTGGATTCTGTATGTGTAGTTGCAGGATGTATGGCAACATCAGGCGGTGGTGCGTTGGGAGTCAAATCAATGGAGTGCTTGTCCTGACAGTGTAGAGGAACCTTTATGAGTGAGAAGAAATTGTCATCGTATTCCTCCATAACTTTGTCCATCTGTTGCAGCCGTGCAAGGGAGCCATGTTTCGAGGTTTTGGCCACAATATTCTTCTTTCCCTATGAGTGAGTCGTAAGGAAAATGAATTTCCTGGTTTGGGAAACAATCTTACTGCATTGTTTTGCAGTAGTCAAAGAGATGACAGGAGGCGGTACTACCTCTGGTATCATGTACAAGTTATTTACCAAAGTAATAATAATAGCACGAGGCCTAGACTCATACATAGCATGTCGCCTCCACAAGTATGGTTGGCCCAAGAATACATCAGCTACATCAAGAGGAGCAACATCACACAATACCTCATCCGTGAATGGCTTGATACTGTATGGAAGGTGGCACTATTGACGGATGCAGAGATCTCTCCCTGGGTGGAGCCACCCGATGGTATACAGCTGTGGGTGTGCTATGGTCAATAGGCCGAGCCGCTTCACGACCTCTGCTGAAATGAGGTTCTTTTGGCTTCCGCTATCGACAAGAAATTGCAGCGAAGAAGCCTTTACCCACATCTGCGACTGGAAGAGGCGCTCCCCCTCCTCTGGATCCTCTGGACCCTCCTTCTGGATCTTGGTGGTGGCAACAATGGCACTGGGATCCGCATCAATGATTTTCTTCCCTTTTTCATTGCCTTTGTCTGGTTCTAACTCAGGATCAGAAAATGCATCTGATTCGGGTGCCTTTAGTTCGGCCACCAAAGACTGTTTGGCCCGACACTCGTTTGTGCTGTGAGTGGGGCTGTTATGAAAGTCACACCACTTCCCTGTGTCCTTCTTTGGATTTGTGGTGTTGTTTTGAGTCGCATTGCTTTGGCCTTGCCCCTTGTTCTTCGGTTCGGGGGCACCTTTCGGATTTGCAGATCCAAAGTCTCGCTTCTTTTGCTTAAATTTCTGCTCGATCTTGGCGGCATAGCGATATGCCGTGCCAAGCGATGTAATGTCGAGGAACTCCATTTCCTCCTGAATGTGTTTGTGCAGACAGCCGCGGTACTTGAGCACCAAATGTCTCTTCGAATCTTTAATACCCAACTTTGTGCGCAGGGTATGGAACAGATTCGTCAGTTCGTGCACATCTTGATCCTTTTGTTGCCGCAGCGTGGTCCATTGGATGTATTTGTCCTCATAGCTCCCCACGGGGTAATATTGTTCCTTGATGCCATCTCGGAACGAATTCCAAGTGGGTGTGGCGGAGAACAGAGAGGGTTCCCCTTCGCCCTCTTGCTCACGGTAGGTTTCCCACCAGTATTTGACATGGGGGGCAGCTTTGAGGAGTGCAAAAATAATCTTTTCTCGGTCAGAGAAGTCATGGACCGAGAAATACCCTTCCAGCAAATTTAACCATCTGTCTACGGCGTCTGCATCTATTTTTCTTTCAAATATAGTAATGTCAAAGTTTACCTGTACCTTGAAGGGAGTGGCACCTCCAAAGTGGTTGTTGGATGCAGATGCGCCATATGTGGGCAGTCGTTGAAGGATTTGAGCAAAGTTATCCATCATCACGTTCCTTTGTTTCTCGAGGGCCTCCTCGAGCAGTATTTTGATAGGATCTCCTGCTCCCTCGTCTTTCTTTTCTTTCGCCATGGGAGGTCGTCGGGGTTTGCGAGGCTGATCTTGCAAGGGTTCAACCAGATCGAGCCCTAACTCCTTATACCCTGACCGCGTTGGGGACATGCAAAGAAAAACAAAGAAAGAGCAGACCCCCTCTGATACCATTGATCCAGATTTATGCAGGAACGCAACAGAATAAACACATAACCATAAATACAGAGATGCAGCGGAAATAATGCGTCATTTCATTAATAACAGAAATATGCTTATAGACATAATGGAAATAAAATAGCTAGGGTGCTGGTAGCGAATCTCTGAGAAGAGATGTGATGGCTACAGACCTCTGAACTGTGTTACAATGAGGCTCGAGGGCCTATTTATTATTGAGAAACAATGTAGAATCCAAAACGTCCAAAAACCTAACCGTAGGAGATGAGGCGCCAAAACTGTGGGCGCCCATTTGGGTAAATTGGTGGTTCAACTTCCCGGGGGCGTAACTTTGGCACCCGATCTTCGTTTGATGCGCTCAATAGCTCGTTAGAAAGATCTATCCGAGGACTACAACTTTCGGGACAAATTTGATGATCAAATTTGTTGGTAAAACGATACCCAAAAAACGTCGTTTAGGGCCTCAAAACGGCTCCGGAAGTTCAGGACCCGAAAAACTGCTAAAAATAGTAAGTTTTGTTGCAACTTGAAAACTGAAAGAACTGATGATGGGGGTTCAAATGGAATAGGTGGGTGGCCACCAGTATCCACCTGGATCATTAAGCCCCCAAAACGGCTCTGAGAGTGGAGGACCCGAAAACCTGCTAAAAACAGTAAGTTGTGCTGAATGTGAAAAGCTGCAAGAATTGATGGTGCTGGTCCAAATGGAATAGGTGGGTGGCCACTGATATCCACCTGGATCACTCACTGCTTGGTTACTTGCTTCTATTAGCCAGATCATTTCCCATCAATGGGACGCAAGTCCAAATCTATTATCTCCATCTTTATTATGGAAAAATTATGCACCTCTGTTGCTTGATTATGTTAAGCCAATTTAATATATATGCTCTCTTTTATAACAAAAGTCACATCCAACTCATCAACCAATAACCAATTACAAAAAATTTCCCATTCACAAATCCTTGTAGATGAGAGTCACAATGCATGGTCTAGGAATGCACGGTTGTTTTGTGCATTGGTGTTAGAAAATGTAATTCCTACTTGTCTCAGTTGTGATTCTTCCTATGTATAGAGTCTGTTCCTATTCTATAGGAGTTAGCTAATCCTAGGTTCCTTATTTGGTGTGTGGTTGAGATATTCTCTCAACCAACTTATTGTGCGTCCAATATAGCTTCCCTATCTTGAGACAATACCTCATGTATATATGTAACTCTATTTGAGTAATAGAATAGAGTTTGTATCTCAGTTTTTATCTTGGTACTAGAGCCCATACGAGTTTGAACCTCGGCCCCTCCTGGGCTGAGGGAAATATAAGAGAGTATATTTTTTGGTTTAGTTTTTTTTTTTTTTTTGTCCATTCGAATTGAATGTCGTAGAAACTCGTTGTTCATTGTGTGTGCATAGGCACTGTTTGACTGCTGGGATTCTTGTGGTGATGGCAGAGAGTATGTGAGTCGCGCCTTTGCAAATCCCTTAAACCATTGGGATTTTTTTTTTGCCGTCGTGGAGATTCATGGAGAGGTGATCGAGCTTCAAGTGGAAGCCAACTGGAGCTTAGTGTGAGTGCGTGGAGTTGTTGAGAGAATTGTTTGTTGCTAGGCTTTGGCACACAGAACTGTGAGAAGAGATCGTATTTGCGAAAACTCCGCAAGTGGATCCGCCTGAATCAAGATCTACAGTAGAAGCTGAGGATCGGATTGGGTAGCTAAGGGTCGAATTGGTTCATTCTCTCGCAGAGAAGATTTATTCGTTGCTAGAGTTTCACTCAAGTTCTGGTAGTTTAGATTTTCTTTGACTACCAGATCGGTGGAATGTTTGTTGTGATCTTTGGAGGTCATATCGACTTTCATATGTGCACATCCAGTGCAGCGACGCATTCGGCCTTTGGGTGTGGAGCTGCCAGTGTGTAAAGCTGAGGACTTGTGCTGTGGAGACCTGTGATTGAGAAGGAGGGTTACATAGCTTCCCTGTAGAAGAACAAAACCTACGATTGTCTCAAGCTCCACAATCCAAAAGAGTATTTCCAGATTCCCTTCATGCTTTTCCCAGAGTCTTATCCCACTTTTGTCTCTAGAGATCAGTTTCTTGATTACTTGCAGCGTTATGCATAGCAATTTCAAATTCAGCCTCACTTCTGTCAAGTAGTGGAGTTTGCCAGATTCTGTGAAAACTCTCAGAGTTGGCATGTTTTATGTTTAGTTCGTTATAATTATACTGATCGTCCCAATGCAGTAGAGTTAAAGCAGTACGTTGGAAAGTGCTGGTCATTGCAACTGGGGAGAATTCTAAGGTCGTGAGGCCTCATATTTCTAGGATTGAAAGTTTTAAAGGGACTGTGATTCATTCCAGTGAGTAAAAGAATGATTTCAAGTATGAAGATCAGAAGGTTCTGGTCGTTAGATGTGGTAACTCTGGCATGTAAATAGCTCTCGACCTTCTCAACTACAATGCAAAGCCATCTCTTGTAGTTCGCAGTTCGATACATGTTCTACCTCAGAAAATGCTAGGTAAATCCACGTTCGGGTTAGCGATGACGTTGTTGAAGCTATTCCCTGTCTGAATGGTGGATCATCTGCTGCTGTTATACTGTAGACTGACTTTCGGTAACACTGACTCATACGGTCTTTGCAGACCCATGGAAGTTCCATTTGAGCTTAAATGTAAGATGGGAAAAACCATGATTCCTCGTGGTTGGAAGCTTTCCAACGCCATATGCCAGATATTCTGATCTGATCTGAGATAGTTTGCATAGTGATATTTTATCTGCCTGCACTTGACTCCTACACTAGTGAAGGCGTTTCAATCTATTCACTGGTGGCACCTCGTGCCAATTCGAGCTCCACAACGTCCAGATCTAGACTAACTGATATGTACAGACACATAGGTGATACTGGCAAGCTCCTGGAAGAGCATTTTGGAAGAGAGTGTGTGATGGAGCATTGACCAGGGGCAGTGGTTAATACATCACAACCTTCGTCACAGGGAGGTTTTGGATCCGAGGGAGATTCTGGTGGATTTGGATCTGTTAGAAAATCATATATTACAGAGCAATGAAACACATAAAATATGTGAAAAAACACAAGCACACAAAACACATAAAACTAGAGAGACACAGATATACGTGGTTCACCCAGTTTGGGCTACGTCCACCCCGAATAGCCAATCCTTCCTTTCTATTATCCAACAAAATGAAGACACAAAACCTACATTAGATCCGTTGTAATATCCTCTGTTCTCTCTCACAATCTCCCTCTCTGTTTCTCGCTCTGAGAATACACATACAATACACAACCGCAATACAATTCCCTCATACAAAAGAGGAGTTGCCTTCTAGGGAAAAAAACCCTAAACTAAACATAACTTCAACCGTCAGATCATCCGCCTAATGAACAACCCAGATTGACTAGAAATTACTATACCTTTACAAGGCATTTTTACATATGTTTTTAGCTTCGCGGGCGCTGCCCCCAAAACCCGCCGTTGGGGGGGCTCCATAAAGTTGCAGCCGCCCGCCTGGACCCCCCAGGCAGCATTTAATTATGAGTGGCTTTGCCGCCCCATTAAGGTATAGGGGTCCAATGCTGTGATACAAAATAAACAAGATAATCAGGCTCCACACCCAAGAATCTCCCACTTGGAGACTGATTGTAGTAACTCCACCACTGCTTCATTTGTTGGACAATGACTCCTGTTTTGACCTGGTTGTTTCTTATCTTCATCGTCATCCTTGAAAACCAATTGAAACTGAGCATAATCTCAGTTCTCCCTGGTTACAACTTTTGTTAGCATATCTGCAGGATTCTGGTTAGTGTGTATCTTTTCCAGCTTCAACTGTCCATCTTCCAATACTGACCGTATGAAATGGTACTTGAGCTGTATGTGTTTAGTCCTAGAATGAAATGTTGAGTTCTTTGCAAGATGAATGGAACTTTGGCTATCATTGTATAACATGTTCATATCACGCTTCTTACCCAATTCATCCATAAACCTTTGTAACCAAATCATTTCTTTACTAGCCTCTGTAGTAGCAACATACTCTGCTTCTGTTGTTGAAAGTGCAACAACACTTTGGATTTTTGAAACCCAACTAACAATTGTTCCACCTACAGTAAATACACATCCTGTAGTGCTCCTCCTATTATCTTTGTCACCTACCATATCTACATCAACATATCCTTATAGAACAATGTTTGAACCACCAAAGAATAATGCTTGATTTGTGGTACCTCTCAAATATCTGAGAATCCATTTTACTACCATCCAATGTTCTTTTCCTGGATTGTTCATGTACCTGCTTAAAACTCCCACTGCATGTGCAATATCAGGCCTTGTGTAAACCATTGCATACATTAAGCTTCCAACTGCTGATGCATATGGGACTTTAGACGTATAGTCCATTTCTTCTTGGGTCTTCGGGCACATCTCCTTACTAAGTTTGAAATGGCTAGAAAAAGGTGTAGTAATTGATTTTGAATTTTGCATATTAAATCTTTTCAACACCTTTTGTATGTACTCATTCTAAGACAGTTTTAATTTGCGATTTTTCCTATCTCTAGTTATTCTCATACCAAGTATTTGTTTTGCAGCTCCCAAATCCTTCATTGCAAATGAATTTGAAAATTTTCTTTTGAGCACATATATTTCCTGCATGTTAGACCCCGCAACAAGCATGTCATCTACATACAATAACAATATAATATAGCTGCCATCATTTTGATTTTTCAGATAAACACAATGATCATAGTGACATCTAGTATAACCTTGTTCAGTCATAAACTTGTCAAATTTTAGATACCACTTCATTGGAGCCTATTTTAAGCCATACAAGCTCTTTTTTGACCTGCACACTAATTTTTCTTTCCCTTTGACCTCATATCCTTTTGGTTTCTCCATATAGATCTCTTCCTCCAAATCTCCATGGATAAATGTTGTCTTTACATATAACTGTTCAAGATGTAAATATTTTGTTGCTACAAGACTTAAAATAGTTCTGATTGAAGTCATCTTAACAACAGGAGAAAATATTTCATCAAAAACGATACCTTTATTTTGTGAAAACCCCTTCACCACAGGTCTAGCTTTGTACCTCTGTTTTCCTCCATCTTCTTCCTTCAGTCTATAAACCCATTTATTTTGCAGTGTATTTTTACCTGCAGGAAACCTGACTAAGTCCCAAGTCTGGTTATGCATTAGGGATTCCATCTCTTCTTCCATGGCTAGCTCCCACTTCTTCCTGGTTTCAACCTACATTGCTTCTTCATAACATTCGATTTCACCAGAATCAGTTAAAAATAAATAATATAATGAAGGAGAGTATCGTTCAGGGGGTCTACTTATCCTAGTAGATCTTCTGACACCAATTTCAGGTGTTTGAGGTGCCTGTTGCTATTGTGGTGGTTGATGTTGTTGTGGCTGTTGATTATTATTATTTTCAGGCACCTTTAATTTTTCTGTGATCTCATCAAGAACTATGTATTCTTTGTTTTATTTTTCCTGTTTCTTTTCTTGCAATTGATTCTTATACAAGACCTTTTCATTGAATATTACATCTATGCTCCTAATGATTTTATGATTTTCATAATGATATAAGCGATAACCAAAATTATTAACACCATATCCAATAAAGGTACATTTCTTTGATTTTTCCTCAAGCTTTGTTCTGTTTTCTTTATTAATATGGACAAAGGCCTCACAGCCAAAAGGCTTTAAAAAAAAAGTAGTTTACCTTTTTACCTGTCCATGCTTCCTCTGGAATACCACCATCCAAGGAACTTGAAGGCCCCCTATTTATTAGATAAACAAAAGTATCTACAACATCTGCCCAAAATTGTAAAAGCAATCATGCATGTAATCTCATGCACCTTGCACGCTCCATGATTGTTCTGTTCATCCTTTCTGACACACCATTTTCTTGTGATGTTCTTGGAACTGTCTTCTCTCTGCGAATTCCATGCTTTGAACAGTACCTATCAAACTCTTTGCTGCAATATTCACCTCCATTGTTTTATCTGAGACACTTCAACTTCTTTCCTGTCTCAATCTCAACCAAAGCTTTCCATTTCTTGAAAGTATCAAATACATCAGATTTATTCTGAATACAATAAATCCAAGTTTTTCTAGTTGCATCATCAATAAAAGTAACATAATAACGAGAGCCACCGAGAGATGATACCTGAGCAAGTCCCCATACATTTGTATGCACAAGATCTAATTTTTCGCTCTTCCTTTCTTTCCCAACTCTGAGAAATCTAACTCTCTTCCATTTTCCATAAATGAAATTCTCACAGAAATCCAAATCAACATTCTTCAAACTTGGCAACAGATTTCTTGAGTGAAGAATCTTCATCCCCTTCTCACTCATGTGTCCGAGCCTATGATGCCATAATGCTGCATCTGCTCCTATGGAAGTTAAAGCATTAACAGAGTTAGAAATACCATTGCATAAATACAAGGTACCAACCTTTTCGCCTTTTTCTATTACCAAGGCTCCTTTGGGGACCTTCCAAGTTTTATCTGTGAAAGTTGTCACACAACCTTCACTGCCTAATTTCCCTATTGAAAACAGATTTTTCTTCAGATCTGGAACATGCCTTACCTCCTTTAATAGCCATTGGTTTCCATTCTATTGTTTTACAAGAACCTTACCCATTCTAACAATTTTACAAGGTTTATCATCACCCAAACGGACTTGTCCAAAATCTCCTTGAACATAGTCATGAAAATATTTCTTATCAGGTGTGGCATGGAATGAGGCCCCTCAATCTACCACCCAGGAATCAGTAACATTTTCGAAAGAAAGAATCGAAGCATCTTGTAACACATCACCTGTCACATTTTCTTCATGATTGTTTTCTTGCTGTGCGTCTCCTTCTTTTCCCTTCCGAGATCTACAATCTTTCTTCAGGTGTCCTTTCTTTTTACATTTCTAGCACACTATCCCCGATCTAAACTTGGATCTGCCTTTCCTTGATTTACTGTGATATCCTGAGCTCTTTCCCCTTTCCATTCTTCTTTGCCTAGACTCTGCACTCAAAGCATTACCCGATGTCTCACCGAAGCTTTTCTGTTGCATTTCCTTGCTAAAGATAGCACTGACAACATCATCAAACTTTAAAGTACTAGATCCAGAGACAGAGTTACTAATGGCCATAACTAAACCATTCCAGCTTTTTGGCAATGAGCACAGGAATAAAAGAGACCTAACTTCATCATCAAAGTTTACCCCTACAGAACTTAACTGACTGGTAACTGTATTAAAATAATTTAAATGGTCTGCAACATATCCACCTTCCGACATCTTCATATTAAATAAGTGTTTCTAAGAAATACCTTGTTTGAGGCCGAGGGTTTTTCATATAGTTTCGAAAATTCCTTAATCAAACCCTCTGTTGTTGTTTCCTTTGAAATATTGAAGGCTACCGACGCCATGAGGCACAACCGTATTGTTCTGAGTGCCTTTCTATCGAGAATATCCCATTCTACGTCTGTCATAGCCGTCAGCTTGTTTGTTTTTCCGCTCAATGGTAGGTACAGATCTTTCTGATACAGATAATCTTCCATCTGCATCTTCCACAGCGGAAAGTTTTGGCCGTTAAATTTCTCGACCCTAAACTTACCATCGTCTGCCATTGCTCCCACTCGAACCAGGAACCCTTCTTTCCTGTGAGTTTATCAGCCAAATATATCTTCGGCTCTGATACCATTTGTTAGAAAATTATATATTATGGAGCAATGCAACACATAAAATATGCGGAAAAATACACGCACACAAAACACATAAAACCATAGAGACACAGATATACGTGGTTCACCCAGTTTGGGCTACGTCCACCCCGAACAGCCAGTCATTCCTTTCTATTAGCCAGAAAAATGAAGAGACAAAACCTACAGCAGATCTGTTGTAATATCCTCTGTTCTCTCTCACAGTCTCCCTCTTTGTTTCTCGCTCTGAGAATACACAGCCGCAATAAAATGCCCTCATAAAAAAGAGGAGTTTCCTTCTAGGGCAAAAAACCCTAAACTAGACATAACTTTTACTGTCAGATCATCTGCCTAATGAACGGCCCAGATTAACTAGAAATTACTATACTTTTACAAGGAAAGTTTACATCTGTTTTTAGCTTTGGGGGCACTGCCCCTGAAACCCCAGCTAGCGGGGGCTCCATAAAGTCGTAGCTGCCCCCCCTGGACCCCCTAGGCAGCGTTTAATTATGGGCGATGTTGCCGCCCCATTAAGGTACTGGGGTCCAACGCTGTGATACAAAATAAACAAGATAATCAAGCTCCACACCCAATAGGATCCAGCGTTGTGAGCATTTTATGGGTTCACAGAAGAACATTTGGGTTGGGATTTTTTTAAGTCGACCCCTCTGCTCGGATCAGTTTCATGCTCTCGCAGGTTTTGTCACTGAAGCAGCATAAGATCTTGCACATAGCCGAGTTTTGATGCTTAGCGCTGAAGAATTGGAGAGATGGCGAATCTGGCATACATTGCAGTTTCTTCATATTGCAAGAATGGTGCTCGGTTGGGGTTACTTAGTCCGTTTCACAATTTCGGTAACGCCAGAGGAGGCAGGTTCACTAATGGAATCTGAAGAAGCATTATTGGGGAAGCTGGAGATATGCCAAGCCAATCTCTTGGATTATCGCAGTGTTTTTCGGCAACATCAACCACTGCTTTGGATTTTTCCACGTACCTGCACCTTACGATCATCTCGATGGATTGCAGGAGTATCCGACTGATAGCTTAGGCAACGAGGTTCGAAGCGCATTGAATGTGGTGGAAGCCTATGCTGTTGTAGAGAGTGTAAAGTGTTTTTTGTTCACTCTCCAGAGGAATGTCCCTCCAAGCTGTAGGAGGCCATTGATACTAAAATTCTGGTGGTGGTAGATTTCATGTGAGCTGCGCAACATGAGTGTGGTGAGTTGCAGCTAATGGCAACGTTTTTGCAGCGTTTGTGGAGTCCAACGGGTCAAAGAAAAATCAATGTGTAGATTCCAGAGTTGTCCCGTGTCGCAGACAAGCCATGCAGAATGCAAAATTTGGGTAATTTTGTATACTTGCAGCAAGGAGAGTGTTATGAAGGCTGATTGAGACCGATTGTGAAGGCCAAATTGATGCTCAGAGGTCGTGACATGGCCGACGCTATTAATTTTTTTTGTGGGACTGCAAAATTCAGGTGGTATATGACGTCGTCCCAGGAAGGGACAATGGGGCCAGATTATTGCAGATTCATTTGAGCCTTGTCACATGGATCCTGCAACTACAGGCACTGCTATTCTGAAAGTGTTGAGCCTGTTATTGGAAGCGCGCAACAAAGGAGTCATATTTCGCAAGATAGAACTACACAAAGCACCGATTTGGGTCACGAGTCTGTCAACGTGTCTTGTATTTCAGTAGAAGCAATCTATTCATGAGGAAAATTTCTCGCTCTGGGTATGAATTAGCATCGAGGAGTCGAAAAATACAAACACAAAACATTAGAAGTGTTTGTTGTTGTGAAATATTTCCTTATGAAAATATGTGCATGTTCTTCCAGAAGAAACTATAGGAAAGCAATATTATGTGGTGTAACGGCGAGATGAGGTGAAACATTCGCATCTAGTATCAGTGTTGCACGCATCTTTGGAAGGCATATTCCTTCCTTGCAGAGGCATGCCCGACTTGCAGGTGACCGTGACGGAACCGCCACTAGTGCCATAACAGATGTGAGTGCTCACGTCTAGATTGTCTGTGCTTGAATGCACTACATTAAGACCAGTTGAAAAGCCATAAATCCATTGCTTTATCAGTGGACTCCTCTACGGTATCGTTGGAGAAGAGTGGTTTCTGTTATGGGAAATAGTCATATTTGGCCAGAGATAGATAAATTTGATGTTCTTAATTTAAAAGTTTATTTTTTATTTTCTTTCTTGTAATAATGGATAAAATTATTGAGCCTTATTGAGCCTAGCTAACTCAATGTAGGTAAATTTACTTTTTTAGAATTCACGACTCTAAAAAATGACAGGTTAAGGATGGAGTTCCAAGATTTAATTGACAAAGACAAAGATGCCCAAGATGTGAACAATGAAGAGATGAGGTAAAGGAGCAACAACAACTATTATTATGGAAAACAAAGTAAATGTTTGTTTGAGTTAGTGTGGGTTTGTGGGATAGACTCCCTAGCATGTTGTATTATGAATCACACATTTTAATTGTAAGCAACTCTAGGATGTTTTTTGTAGCGATATTTGTAAATTATGTACCTGATAACTCCAAGAGTTGGAGTTGTGTTGTAAGCCTTGTAAGGCATGTGTATCCCTGTGAAGTTCGTGGTAATCTCAAAACCACTTTTTAATTACAGGTTCGTGGTCAACCATAAACCATTTTGCTGTGTCGATTTGTGGTCAGCTAGAAACCACGTGTAACAGTGAAGTGGACTGGAAACAGGTTTGTGCCAGTGTTTGCCCACTAATGAAGAGATCCAGTGAAAGGTCGCCGATGAAGAAATCCGGTGGAAGGTCGTTGATGAAGAAATCTGGTGAAAGGTCGTCGATGAAGGGATCCGGTAAAAGTTTATCGAAGAGATCTAAGACAGATCTACTGCTGGTGAGAGTTCACCAATGAAGGAAGAGCGTTCTGCAAAAGCCACACTCTCCTAGTTCAAAATCTCTTTCGTAGATCTGACCAATGGGATTTATATTAATCCATTCAAACATATTTTTTAACATGGTTACGGTTCATCCGATAAAACCCACGTTGGAGGGGGGTCTGTAGATACAGGTACATGTATGTAGTGATAATGGTTGATAGAACCATGTATGTGAAGGACATCCTACGAGACTAGCGGTTGCAGCGGTTGGTACCCATGAATTCCAGTGGATGGTTGGTCCTTTATATGGACGTCAACATATATTTTTCTTATGTTTTGCCACAACTAGACTTTGCAGACCAGTATGCCAAAGTCAAAAATGTAGATGCCAAAGACTCAAAAAGTACAAAGCCAAAGTAGTGGTGTGTTCTAGCATATGAATGATGTAGTCAAAGTTTGTTTATGTTTGTAGAATAGACTCATGACCATGGTAGAGTATGAGTCACAATTTTTAATTAGAGCAAATCAACATGTCATTTATTGTTTGTACGTGCTGTAAGACCCAGAGAGGCATGCATACCCCTTTGTTATGTGTTCCCTCTGTTAGAGAGTTTTAACACCCTGGAAGAGTGTGTCATGTGAGATGGATACACTTGGGTGGGCCATATTGGTTTTAGACTCCATGAGGTGAAATTTTATATCTAGGGGGAGTTCATCAAGAGGTTGGATGAACCATGTATGTGAAGGACTTCCTAGTAGACTGGCAGTTGCAGGAGTTGGGAACCCATGCATTCTGGTAGATGGTTGTTCCTTTATATAAAGGACATCGACAATTGCATGAACAAGATGCACATTGTAATTACCAGACATGACCTGATGTAGATTTTGCAGATGGATATCGAGACAAGTAATCATTAAGGGGGTGTGTTAGAAAATGCAATTCCTACTTGTCTTAGTTATGATTCTTCCTATGTATAGAGTCTATTCCTATTTTATAGGAGTTAGCTAAACTTAGGTTCCTTGTTTGGTGTGTGGTTTAGATATTATCTCAACCAACTTATTGTGCGTCCAAGATAGCTTCCCTATCTTGAGACAATACCTCATATATATATGTAACTCTATTTGAGTAATAGAATAGAGTGTGTATCCTAGTTTTTATCTATTGGTGGATTAGAATTTCGGCTCTAATAGACCAAGAGATGGTTGTAAGTTTGTTACATACGGTTTGCACAGAGGTACATTTCTGTTACCAATGATTTTCAAACAGTGGAAAACAATTCATGTTTTTTTGTGTTTAAAAAACAATAAGTTGTACGCAATGTGGTATTGAATGTACAATCATAACAATTAAAGCAAATTGTAAATCTGTCTGTTCATAAATTTGTTTACTCCATTAGCTGACAAAATTCATGTTGCTTTGTTCTATTTATGTTGTGGAAAATTTAGAAAGGGTGAGCTATTCATTTCTATATAAATTTTGTGTATTTTTTTTTTAATGTTTTGTGTATTTTTGTTATTACCCATTGGATTTACTTGTTTATCATTATTATTTTTAGTTTAGCATTGATCAATTTGAAAAATAAATATTTATTTTTCATTATTTTTCAATATTTTTCAAATTTTCAATTGGACCATAACTTGAAGGTTTTATTACAATGCCATGCAGATAGCTATTTGACATATTTATGTCATAATTTATGGATACAGTTGCAATATTCATCCATTTTTTTTAGATATTTGTATAATAATTTTCTATTCTTAAATTCTTAAAAATAGTTCATACTTGATGACAAGTCCCTATGGTGGCTTGCCTTGATTTCCCAGGATTATCTTTTTGTATGGCAGTGGGAATGAACCCAAAATTCAACACTAAGATACTTGTGTTAGATTTAAGCTCCGCATCACTAAAATCCCTCCTCCCACTCCCGCCCCTCCAAGCATTCTTGTTCCACATGTGAAGATCCTTTTATGGACATATTTTTATTTTAAGAATTTAAACAACGCTTTAAAGGGGTAGTCCACACATCGATTCCCAATACCTACGCAGTTTCCGAGATGGTTCATGACCTTCCCTTATCCATTAATGTAGCATAACTTTCGACTATGGGCCGGACCGAACTTGTGGTCAGGTTTGACTTATTCACCTACTCACCAAACTCTACTTCGTTGTCCCAATTGTCGACTATCAGGGGGGTTACACAAGAGGTCAGGCGTCGAATTATGATTTTGATCCCATGGAACAAATTAAAATTAGAGAACTGACTTCTAACTCTTCATTATCACTTCAAATCACAAAAAAAGCATAAAATTGGACATGAATGAATTATCATTCCTCCACAAGGTTGTTTTTATCTAAAATGAAACTCTAAATTCCTCCATCCACAAGACCTCAATTCAAATTGTTGATTACGCCTTGGTTCATTCTAGCTTACATACGAACTATTTTTCAATGATCAATAGGGAACTAGGTTGCCTTATGAATCCACCTCAAGGTAATCTCCTTAGTGCAGGAATTCACAATCAAAAGGATAAAAACATAAGGAAAAATTTAAGCACGAGAAATCCATTGACAAATGAACTTAGAGAGAAACCATTTGAAACACAAAGTAAGATCATTCATTACTTTTCTAGCTCTTGTGCCCACACGAGCCCCAAGTAGAGACCTCACCAATATAACATCTCATCCATTATGTATACGCTACATTCACAATAAGTTTGTAACTCGGGCTTCTTCGGCCTTTTGCTCAATCTTATATATTATTGTCTCGTGAGTTTCCGGGACAGATGTAAATGCGTCTCAATCACATATCTCACCCAAAAATGAATCTTGATCAACAATTTCTATCAAGCTTGCATAATTTTCTTTCGCTAATGGAATCATTGGTTTGCTTCTCATCGAGGTGATCACATCGAGGTGATCATTTCACCATCACAAAAACCATAATCTGACCCACATAATGTGGGATTTGAGGTTGACAAGAGTTTAAGGCAGACAACAATAAATTACAAATAGCAATTAAATCAATTATATTAACTTGAAAAAATATATTTAGAGAGGAATTACTACAAGCTCATTTTTCGAGCTCCTTTCAAACTCCTTGTCATGAAACTATTGTTTCATAATTCCTCACAGATCTTTGCATGAAAAATATTTTTTTCAAGCATACAATATCCCACCATAATAATCACATGGAACACCTGTCCCAGAAATATAAAACAAATTTACAGCTCAACTAGACACATGTTAGATTTACAGAAGGCCCATTTGTTCATAAGCCTAGTGTAACACCCTCCTCCCACATTTGCCCAAGCTAACCGGTCCACTAGGTTAAACATGTGATAAATAGTTACTATGATATGATTCAACTCCCTAAGTGGAGTTAAGGAAGTGGAACTGATGAACAAACACTTCACAAACCTCCCTCAGGTGCTACAGGACCCCCAGGAGATAATCCACCACTCTAGGTGCCCACCCCCTAATTTAACCTATATTTTCAATTAGTTAAACCCCCATTCACTCTCCTAACAAGACATGCATGTGACTGGAACCCTATAGTTGCTCCCACAATTCCTACAAGGGAGAGATTGTAGTATTTTTTAGCTAGTTTTGTACTAGAGACAGCTAGATTTAAGCCACTTTTTCAAGCCTAGTCTCCAAACTACTTCCTGCAACTTGATGAGACTTTCCAATACAATAAATGACACCAAGAGAAATCCTCTAACAAAAAACTTGATCAAGGACTTGACCTAACCAAACCAAACCATCACATACATTTCGTCTAACACATCATGAACATGAAATATACAAGTCATAAATACACATATGAACATAGGGGTCTCATACTTATTTGAGAATTGTCAAGGAGGACCAATATTCCTCCCAATAGCTGTGATGTTATCTATTAGGTAATTCATTCACTAACATTTCATATACTAACCAAAACATTATGAGAGTGTAACTCAAGTCTATCATAAACCATGCTCATAACCAACATCTAACCAACATAATAATAATGATAAAACAAACATCAAGATCACATAATAACAACTACATTTACCCATCAATTGCAAGAGGAAAGGAGCTCTTATTGACATCAAAATGCAACCAGGTTTGGGACTTCCATGTACCACCCGACCATATATTGGGTTGAACCAAATATTTCTTTCAGCCAATCATCCCTCTGCCATATTCCAAGCATGAATGTGGGATCTCATGGAATAAACCAAACAAAACCAAACCATGGCTTCCATAGGCCAAACCACCTCAACCCTGAACTAATGATTCTACCTCACGGTTTAACATCACTACCATCACCACATCGATCTCTATCAAATTTCTCTAGGGCTCCAGAGTGTTTGTTCCAACCCAACTTCCAGGACTAGTTACTCAACCCACAATTGTCACCAGGTGTTAAGTCCCTATATTAATAGTGTAGCCCCTTATTATGTTAGTGTAGCGTCCCTTGTTTTTATTATTGTACCCCTGTAACCCCCATATTGTTATTATTGTGCCCTTACATTATTATTGTTAGGTCGGCTAGGATTACATTGTGGCCCCACTAGGATTATATTGTGCCCCCATGGACTCCTATATATAGAAGGAGGTTTTGTTCATTTGTATCATCCAAGAATTGTTCATTTATGTAATGTATTGGAGGTTTCCCCCTCGAAGTGGCTTATTTCTAAGGCGTTCATATCTTTTTTCTTCTATTTTTGGAGCTGGTTACACAACATTTGGTATCAGAGCTTGGGATTCTAGGGTTTCGCTGCTCCAAACAGGTCATCGTGGCATTTTCGCTATAACTTTTTTTCTACGAAGTTTCAGAAGCTGAAATTTTTAGGGTACGAAGCTGAAATCCTGAGGAATAGTTTCTAAAAATTTCAGAGCTTGGTTCACAATATTTTCGGAGATATGATCTGTGGAAGTCAGGTATTTTTTCAGGCTCCTAAACAGGTCATCGTGGAATTTGCGCTATAATTTTTTTTCTACAAAGGTTTATAATCTGAAATTCATATGGTGCGAAGCTAAAATCTTGAGGAAATTTGTCAAAAAATTTCAGAGCTTTTTTCACAATATTTTCGGAGATATCATCTGTGGAAGTTAGGTCTTTTTTCAAGCTCCTAAACAGGTCATCGTGGCATTTTCGCTATAATTGTTTTTCTACGAAGGTTCAGAATCTGAAATTAGTATGGTACGAAGCTGAAATCCTGAGGAAATTCGTCAAAAAATTTCAGAGCTTGGTTCACAATATTTTTGGAGATATGATCTATGGAAGGTAGTGCTTTTTCAGGCTCCTGAATTTCATCTCAAAGAGGTGATCGTGGGAAAAGTTCAATAACTCCCTCTCTGGGCATCGGATTGGAGTGTCGTAAACAGTGGTTGCAAGTACACAGATTGTAGTTTCTTGGATATGAATTTCAGAGACAAAGGACGAAACAGTGACACGTGGCAAGTCGTACAAGTTCGCTCTACTGAACCAGTCCAGAATTAGGTCATTGTGGGAGATTGGACACAACTTTGTCTTGGGGAATCCAAATTAGATCAGACCTGTGGCATTTGAAAGAAGCTTCAGAGGGCTAATAAAGGGCTGAATTTTAGATATTGAAGATTTTCAATTACAGAGATAATTCAATTTCAATATCGAGCTCCTCAAAGAAAGTAAAAGAATAGGTATCAATATTGGATTCTAAAATGGCGCCTAAAAATAATTCCATACCCATTAAACCCTCAAAAAGCTATACTATGATGCATGAAGAGAAAGATTTGCAGTATGAGATATCAAAATTACGGTACCAAGTGCAACAAGTTTCGATCTTACGAAGAGAAATTGAAGATGAAATAGATGGTTTAAAAGCAGAAATGGAGGCTAAGTTGGATGGTTTGAAGGATCAAATAATAAAAAATATGGATGATAAATTAGTGGAAGATCACATCGAGCATCAACAACAAGTTCTCCAACTCTCAAAGGATAACCCAACTTTGGTGCATAATCTAATGAAACAACAGGAAGATCAACATGACATCGAAAGAAGTTATGAAGCAGTCATAGAAACAAGAACTCGACAAGTGCGATCAATTTCAGAGTATCTCAGCAAGTGGAAGAACATTCCTGTAGAAGATTTCACATGGGAGGATGAGAATTTTATACAGAAGCATCAAGAAATAATCAAGCGTTGAGGACAACACTTGTTTGAAGGAGAGGGGCATGTTAAGTCCCTATATTAATAGTGTAGCCCCTTATTATGTTAGTGTAGGCCCCCTTATTGTTATTATTGTACCCCTGTAACCCCCATATTGTTATTATTGTGCCCTTACATTATTATTGTTAGGTCGGCTAGGATTACATTGTGGCCCCACTAGGATTATATTGTGGCCCCGTGGACTCCTATATATAGAAGGAGGTTTTGTTCATTTGAATGATCCAAGAATTTTTCATTTATGTAATGTATTGGAGGTTGCCCCCTCGAAGTGGCTTATTTCTAAGGCGTTCATATCTCTTTTATTCTATTTTTGGAGCTGGTTACACAACACCAGGCTTCTAGATAATTTTTCCAAATAGGGCTTCTAGGACTAGTAAATGAACCCACTAAGGGCTTCCAAGGCATTTTTCCAGCCAAGGCTTCTAGGACTAGTAACTCAACCCAAGTTGTTACAAGGCTTCCAGAAATTTTCTCCAACCAAGGCTTCCAAAAACTAGTAACTCAACCCACAACCAAAGGAACATGAGAACCAACCAGAAACAAAAGTAAAACCCACAATAGCATGGTTATCCAATAAATCGAAAGGATAGGAAAAACCACTGTCAATCTAGGAAATCCTCCATGCCAATGACATATCATAACCAAGAAACCACATGCATGTGCCATGCATGCCAAAACTAGCAAGGTAATCATACATGCAACTTGATACCTATAAGAAAAACCCATTGCAGTTGTTGATCTCGATGTCCTCTTGCACTTTCCTTATTTTCCTTTTCCTTCTTACTCCAATCCTAAGTGTTCCACACTCCTCCAAGAGTGCTCGAGGAAAAATCTAAGTGTCCAAGAGTATGAGAGAGAATAGAAGAGAGAGCTTCATGCTAGAACTGAAAAAAGGTTACACTCACAAAAGCTAAGCCAAAAAACTACCAACTGATCCTTAGAAGCCTTTTTATTAATGAGGCCTCTCTTTTCTTTAATTTCTCTTATTTTTCCTTTAGTTTCTTCCTCACATGCAACCTGTGACCTTTCACCTTCCTTTTCTCCTATTTTCCATTATTTTCATAAATAAAATGCCAATAAATGCCTCACGCATTTCCAAATGTATTTTCCATTGCCTTTGCCAATTTCCTTAGCTATAATAAACTAAATGAACACACACTAGGATGTTTTGACTACCATTCATCTTGGAATACGTGTCCCATGACCTTGGTATTATATTTTTTTACATGAATTTTTAACTAGGGTTGTTACAGAACCCTCCCCCTTGGGGGAACATCGTCATCGGTGTTCAATGACACCTATAACCAACAAGATTGTTGATAGAGAAACATACTTCCTATGGAGCTTTATAACTTAGCTCGTTACGGTATTTACAATGACCATTGTGAAAAAAAAAACAGCATATTGCTTACTGGATCTTTATAACACAACTCATTACAGTATTTACAATAACAACCACATATACTCAGGCACATTTGATTCAACTAGAAAATAAACATATTGTCTATGGAGCTTTATAAATCCAACTCAATAGAATATTTACAATAATATACACATATGTTCATTTTCTTAACCAACAAATATAAGGATACAGTGTCTAAATCTGCAACAAGGGAATCCATAGGCTCACACCTACACCCTCAAAAGTAGTACCAGGATTCACCTCCTTCCGAGGAAGTCCAAAACCCACTGTTAGATCCAAATTTTGCATCCAATGTCCAATGCTACAATCCTGTGCCACTTTTCCTCTTTAGTGAACAATTATCGACTCATTGTTCTAGGTCACACTCCTAATGTGCATATGATTCCATCTAGCAATGCTAATGACTAAAAAAAATATATCCCCGGCCTTCCCTTATCTGCTACACATTCCCTTTGGAAATTTGGTCACCCACTTTCGTGCAGTCAGACGCCTTCCAAGTTTCATGGGCATCACCTTGTCTATTACATATTTCCTCAGGTGACCCCTCCCTTGGCAAGGTTTCCTTGCATTGGAAGGTCAAGAAACCAAGGCATATCCTTGCCTAAAAACCATCATATTGGTCATAGCATTCTCATGGAAATCAATGGACACTATTGGGAACCAGAGTCCCACAATGGCCCTGCTCCTGAAGCGCTTTACCAACATACTAATGTTTATTCCAATCCCTTTTGTTTTTGTTGTTAATTCTTATGGTCAACCACCGAACTGAGAATTTTGAAGCTTTCTTGTACCAAGCACATAATTTCCATTAGAATAAAAAAATTATGAAATAAATTCACATTATATTTCATTGGTGGCCATTCAATAAGGTACACTTGCAATTTTGTTCACTTCCTGACACAACAAGTCAAATTATTTGTTTGATTAAATCATCATGTATAAACATATCACATATGGTTAGCTCAAAACACAGCCATCATAGGTAAAAATCATGAATCACATGCAATCATCATAAACCATAATCATAAATCACATGTAATCATCATAAGTCAAAATCATAGATAACATGCATAATAAAAATGAAATAAAATATCGATACTTATACCTTTTTCTTTCTTTACTTCAACCTTTGTTCTTTCTGTACCCACACCGGGTTGGTTTCCACACCCAGTTCCTTTTCCTTTTCTTAATCATGTACACATATACATATTGTACATCACAACACGTATATGTACACAAAGTGCAACACAAAAAATACACATTTAACGACACCACGACTACATAATGTGCATACCTAGTACCACATGTACACAACACAACATGTACAACATGCACACAATACCACATGTGCAGACTGAAAACATGTACAACATGCACACAATACCACATGTACAACATGCACACAGCACCACCTATACACAACACCTCTTGCACATGTACAAAATACCACATGTACACACCACCACATGCACGAGATGTACACAACACGACATGCATGACATGTACACAACACCACTTGCACCCATCACCACATGTACAGCATGTACACAACACCATATGAACACAACACCATATGTAGATAGCACCACATTTACAACATGCACACAACACCATATGTACATAGCACTACATGTACAACATGTACATGGCACTATATGTACTTAACACCACATATCCAACATGCACACAACACCATATGCATACAACGCTACATATCCAACATGCACAATATACGATATGTACACAAAACTGCATATCCAACATATACATAGCACTATCTATACCCAACACTGCATATGAAATATACACACAACAACACATATACACAACATTGTATGTACACAACATCACAGGTGCAACATGTACAACATATATACAACAATAGTACTACACATCCAGAGACCACACACTAACTCTACCAAGCAACCTTGTTTTTAATGTCTCTCCACTATTCAAGCATGCTTCAGCATGCCACAGATCAGACTTCTTTTATTCCGTTGATGTGCCCCTCAGCATTACCTTCCATAACATAGACATATACATAGTATAATAACATAATATCAATTCATAACCACATGATATTGACCTTGTAGATTTGTCAAGGTTATTCTTCCACTTTATTCCTCATAAGCCAAAAGCCTCTTCACACCATTCACCTGCATAAGAAAACATTCCTCCACAAGAATGATGTAATATTCCCTTTATTGATTTGTTAAAAATGGATGAAATATGTGCATGGTATTTACCATGGTACTCTCCCATGGTATCAACCCATGGTATTTTCCTTCTGTTTTCAAGGGAAAATAATAAAATAAGGTCACTCGAGAATCCATCAAGCCTATAAAAGGGGATAGTACAATCATGACGACCCTGTCAGTCGACGACATACATACATACATACATACATACATACATACATACATATATATATATATATATATATATATATATATATATATATATATATATATATATATATATATATATATATAAACTTAAACATAATCATAGTTACAACACACTTACCAAATATCATAAGGTCAAGGTTATGATAACTTCATAATGTCTCAAATCCCTCTACTTTACCTTACCTGATTACCTTTCTCATGAGTGCTCTGTCATCGTCCATTTATACCAATAAACCCTACCAATCCAACTGACTGTCATATTCTTACCCTTTTCTTCCCTTATACATGCATTGAGCTTCATCTAAGTCTTACATCACCTATCAGGTTCCATTCAACCCTTCCTGAGATTCATTAACTTTCCTCTTTCCCAAACCAATTCCTAAGACCCTCAAAACATAAAAGGTGGGAACAAGAGACAAGCAAGAAGAAAACCATGAAAACCAATAATAATACGACACCATAAACAAAGTGGCAAGGCCTTGCACCAAAGATAGGCAAAACTATAAATCAAGCGAAAACAAATCATAAAAGACTGAAATCACAAGACTAACAACAAACACCATGACTCAATCCTAATGGGTTCCCAGTTCCTCTAAGGAAAGCTCAACCCGAGTCTTCTTCAAGATTTTATGATTGTCTCTTTTGCCATTAAATTACTTGTATCATACTTCTATAAACGCATAAATATTAGCGCATAATCAAATATAAAAATATACCAGTTATCTTACCTTGTTGTGCCAAGAATGTTGTCATGTAACTGAACACACATGTCAACTATATGTTCCAAAGATCAAGACAACATGTCTATTAATTTCAAATCAACATATACCAAGTCTAACAACCATGTCATAATCAACAATCAAATCACATTCATCAGTCATAATACATACTGCTACAACTATCACCTACTTACACTCAAGTACATATAAGTTGTTTCACACATATGTGTTAGTACAACCATCTTAAAACAATATCATTTCTTAAATCAATCTTATAGATACATACTCATATCATGCAATTAATAAAACATTTAAAAAAACTATAAATGTACCATGTTAGATAAATCAACTAAACAACATAATATACACCAAACACTCAAACACCAAATAGACGACATAATCAAACAATCAAGCACCAAGTAGATGACATAAGAAAACACATACCTTAATGTATCTCAAGGGAGGCTATCTTGTATGCACAATCAATCTATATTAACACAATATAGCTTCTCAACATATCAACTCAAACATAAATAATGTCATGATATCCATAACAGTAACTAGCTAACACGTTCACATCATAAACTCATAAACGATTGTCATTCATGCATAACAATCACATATGCACAATCAGTCTAGATTAGTATAACAAAATATCACAAATGTATCGACTCGTACATATGATGTAATAACCCTAACAATCTGCATAGTCCAATCTAAATTATCATGATACATATAACATCAAGATCCTAAGTACAATGACCATAACCCTCATGCATATGACCATACATGTAACCAGAACAACCATAGACTAACAGAAATGTACATAACCCTAATGCTTATAACAACCATTAACCAACATAGTTGCATGCCAAACATACAATACTTGTATGACGATCTGCTCATACCCTGAAGTGTAGTGCCACAATTTTACTTTGATTATCTACATCTCCTGCTCTATCTCAACCAACACATCAACATCATAACATACCAAAAAAATCATGTGGACCTAAAATGCATACAATGACCTCATGGACAACAATATTAACCATGAAAATGCATGCATAACAATATATAGACAATGACATACATAACAAATGCATATACAATTGACATGCATTCATGACTAACACATCCCAACAACAACATCATCAACCCCTACATGGCGACACAACGACAAAAATGATCACTACCATGCATACAAAACAAGCACATAGTCCACAAACATAAAGAAACATATGCAACTGACATGTATGCATGAAAATTAATGCATTATGCCCATCCAGTCTAAGTTTTGAACCATGCTCTGACACCACTCTGTAACACCTCCTCCCACATTTACCCAAGCTAACCGGTCCACTGGGGTAAACATATGACACAAAGTTACTATGCTATGATTAAACTCCCTAAGTGTAGTTAAGGAAGTGGAACCATTGAACAAACACTTCACAGACCTCCCTCAGGTGCTAAAGGGACCCATAGGAGTTAATCCACCACTCTAGGTGTCGACCCCCTTATTTAACATATAATTTCGATGAATTAAACCCTGAGTCACTCTCATAACAAGGAAATCATGTGAGTGGAACCCTATAGTCACTCCCACAATGCCTGCAAGGGAGATACTACAATTTTGTGTGAGAGACTGTGATATTTAAGCTTCTTTTTCAGGGCTAGTCTCCAAGCCACTGCCCAAACTTAATGAGACTTTCCAATAAAATAAATGACACCAAGACAAATCCTCTAACACAAAACTTGATCAAGGACTTGACCTAACCAAGCCTAACCATGACAAACAGTTCGTCGAACACATCATGAACATGAAATCCACAAGTCATAAGTACACATATGAACATAGTGTCTCATACTTATCTTAGAATCATCAAGGAGGACCAATATCTCCTCCCAATATCTACAATGTTATCTATTAGGTATTTCATTCATTAACATTTCATATACTAACAAAAATATGATGAGATTCATAACTCAAGTCTATCATAAACCATGCTCATTACCAAAATATAACCAACAGAATAAAAAGGATAAAAAAACCATGAAGATCACATAATAACAATTAAATTTACCCATAAATTACAAGAGGAGAGCTATTATTACTAACATATCAAAATGAAACTAGGTCTGAGACTTCCATGTACCACCCGACCATAGATTGGGTTGAACTAATTATTTCTTTCAGCTAATCACCCCCATGCCATATTCCAAGCATGAATTTGGTATCTCATGGAATAAACCAAACAAAACCAAACCAAGGCTTCCATAGACCAAACCACCTCAACCCTCAACCAGTGATTCCACATCACGGTCGAACATCACTAAGCTTTACCAAATCGGTCTCTACCAAATTTGTATAGGGCTCCATAGTGCTTGTTCCAACCTGGTTTATAGGACTAGTAACTCAACCCACAACTGTCGCCAGGCTTCCAAAGAATTTTTCCAACTAGGGCTTCCAGGACTAGTAACTCAACCCAAAATTTTACAGTTCTTCCAGAGCGTTTGTCCAACCAAGGCTTCCAAAAACTAATAACTCAACCCACAACCAACGAAACATGAGAACCAACCAGAAAAAAAAGTAAAACCCACAACACCATGGCTATCTAGGAAATGGCAAGGCTAAGAAAAATCAATTTCAATCCAGGAAATCCTCCATGCCAATGACAGGTCATAACTAAGAAACCACATGCATGTGCCATGCATGCCAAAACTAGCAAGGAAATCATACATGCAATTTGATACCTGCAAGAAAAATCTGTTGTAGTTGTTGATCCTGATGTCCTCTTGCAATTTCATTATTTTCCTTTACCTTCTTGCTAAAATCCCAAGTATGCGACACTCCTCCAAGAGTGCTCCAATAAAACTCTAAGTGTCCAAGAGTATGAGAGAGAGAATAGAAGAGAGACCTTCATGGTAGAACCAAAAAAGGGTTACAATGACAAGATCTAAGACAAAAAACTATCAACTAATCCTCATAAGCCCTTTTATTAATGAGGCCTCTCTTTTCTTCAATTTCCATTATTTTCCTTCATTTTCCTCCTCACATACAACCTGTGACCTTTCACATTCCTTTTCTCCTAATTTCCATTATTTTCATAAATAAATGCCACATTTCTTTCCAAATTCCTTTGCCAATTTCCTTAGCCAAATGAACACCTGCTACGATGTTTTTCTCACCATTCATCTTGGAGTATGTGTCCCATGACCTCGGTATTATATATTTTTACATGAATTTTTAATCAGCGTTGTTACAACCAGCTCAGTAAAACTAACTAACAACTAAAGAAAACACTTGGTATCTTTTACAAAGACTCATATAACCAATAAACTAGATTAGTAAAACTACCTATATTCTAGAAAAGTTGGATACCTACCTTTTACATTAGATTACATATTTTCATACAAATTTTAGGAAATATTTTTCCCTGCGACACCCTTATTTGACTAGAAAATGTTGTCTCATTGGCGTTGATTCTCCTGCATCAGACTCCCTAATTGGAAAAAATATATGACCTTCTGTTCATATGTCTGCAGTTACTAATATCTCTTGGATCCCAAAATTTGCAATGCAATCGGTCACTCATTGCATCATGTCACTGCCCCATTGTCTCTACTACTATTCCATTTGAAACTCCAGGTTTTCAAACTTGGTTTTTTAGCCTTCCATTTGCCCTTCTAATGCTCTATTGTTTATTCATTTGCTTCTTACCATTGGTTGTCCTTTTCTCAGTAGTGTGCACTTTCTTAGGCATATTTTTCAGAAGCATTATTACCTCCTCAACCTATTTTCCCAACTTGCCTCTTGGCGGAAACTTGTTGCTCCTTGTCTGCAATTATTCATTTACTTCATTCTTTGGAGGAAGGGGTTATGACTAGCACCTCACACTTATTGATGCTTATACATTTGTCTCACATTTTGTTGATTATATCTCACATATTTCCTTTCCTCACACATAAGAGTTCCAAGACTCTCATACAACCCTGGGTTATATCCCTATGCCACAGTCTATTGTCTAAGCCTCACAACTTCCTCCTCATTCTTATCTTCTTCCAATTTCAGTTTTTCAAGTTGGATATGAATATTTTGGCTCACTTCTTCTTCTCTAAATATATTAACTCATACAATTCAACAATACCCTCTGGAATTGTAACTTAGTCTCCTACTAACCACTCATACATAAGCTCCACCTCTCCTCTTGTGCTTTCTTCCCTTGGCATATGATTATCACTTATAATTCCAATGATTGGAATCTTGTTGAACTTGTCTCCCTAAAGTATCTCTTCATATTCTATGTTTTCACAGTCCTTGTGAGATGATACTTCCACTTTTGGAGCATAATTTGAGTTATGCTCTCCTTTAACTTCTTGTAACAACCCCTAGTTTATTTCTCATGTAAAAAAAATAAAAACCAAGGCCATGGGACATGCATTCCAAATTGAATGGCAGGTAAACATTGTAGTGGGAATCACTTGCGGCTTATTAATGGTTATGGAAATTGGAAAAAGAAAATAGGAAATAATTGACATTTAATTAAGGAAATAAAGGAAAATAGGAGAAAAGGAAGATGAAGAGACACAAATATTCATGCAAGGGAAATTAGAGAGAAATGAAGGAAAATTAAGAAAAAAATGAAAAAGGAAAGGAAGAGACTAGATATGAATGATAAAAAAGGCACATGAGAAATAGTTCACAACTTTTGTCAATTCAAATTTTGATAGTTTTTGGCTCAACTCTTGTTCATTCTAGTTTTGTTACAATCTTTCACACTTAGAACATTCTTGGAGCATCCTAGCATTCACTTGGAATTAGAGAGAAGCAAGCAAATGATAAGCAAAGGAATTGTGGACAACAAAGAAGAACGTTTGATCAACAAATATAGCTGAATTTATTTTCATGTAACAGGTTGCATGTGTGATTTCCTTGCTGATATTTGGATGCATGATACATGCATGTGGTTCTTTGGTTATTTTTTTTTTCATTGGAAAGTGATTTTCATGGATTTATAGTGCTTTCAACCTTTCCATTTCCTAGATATCCATGATGTAGTGGGTTCTTTATTTGAATAAGTTTTGGATGGTCGGTAGACTTCCTGATTGAGTTTGTCTTAGGAAAATTCCCAACAGTCAAGGGTGGAGATGGGATTTCTACTTGAATTCTTGACAGATGGGTGGAGATAGAAAATTCCTCTGGAGTTGGTGAAGGAAGTTGGAAGCATCCAAACTTTTTTTGGTGTTAGTCATTTCTAGAATAATTTTGGTGAAATTACTGTGGTTAAGGGTTGAGTTGGTTTGGCCTTTGGAAGCCCTGGTTGGTTCTATTTTGGTTTAACCCATATGATCTCACATTCATGTTTCGAATATGGCACATGGTTGATTAGCTAAAGGGAGTTTTGGTTCAGCCTAATCTAAGCTCAGGTGGTACGAGGAAGTCCCTGATTTGGTTGGATTTTTCATATGACTAATATCAGTTATTTTAATATTGTGATCTATGAGCACATGTATTGGTTATTATGTTGATATTATGGTTGGGTTGTTATGGATTCTATTATGGTTATATGTTGGTTATAGGCATGGTTTAATGATGTGTTCTTTTTATGGATATTTTTCATGATTTGAGAAGTTACTGAATGGTTGATGCATGCATGGGATACAAAGTGTTGTTTCAACTAGCTTGAGTGGGATTTGAGCCTTCTCGATGATTCTATGATGAAGTTAAGAAGATCATGATCAAATATGCATTCATGACATGTAGCTACTTTTTTTTATCATATGTTTGATGAAATTTCTATCATGTATTAGGAATTTATTGAAATTTTTGGGCTATTCTGGGTAGTTTACTGTAGGCTAGCCCTGAAAAAGTGGCACAAATATCGCAACTGCACCCTATAAACTAGATAATTTTGGTTATAACCACATGCAGGATGGCTTATCAGTGTGGTTGGAGCCTTCCAACTACAGGCACAATGTGTAAAGCATGTTATTGGGGTGTAAAATATTAGAAATGAAAGTTCTAGCTCAACGATTGGTCACGAACAGTTGTTTTTAGTCACCTGGGTGATTTAGTGTCCATAAGGGATGGCAGTATTTTTTCAGTTAGTATAACCCACTTCCATAATTTGACCTTGGAGGTTAGATCATTTCTTAGTAACACTCAGCTCTTGTTTACCGTAGAGAGATTGTAAAAGTGGGTAAATGTGGAATGGGGTGGTTACAGGGTGGTATCAAAGTGTGGTTGCAACACTAGACCTCAGGGTACATGTATGCAATTATTGTTAAAATTTTGTATTTTTAACATGCATACATCATGATGTTGATATGTATTCCTATTATTATATATATAGTGCTAATATGGATTAAATTGTGTAGATGTGATAACCTTTCCTGGAATACACTGAAGTATGATTTTTTTAAGTCCCTATATTAATAGTGTAGCCCCTTATTATGTTAGTGTAGCCCCCCTTATTGTTATTATTGTACCCCTGTAACCCCCATATTGTTATTATTGTGCCCTTACATTATTATTGTTAGGTCGGCTAGGATTACATTGTGGCCCCACTAGGATTATATTATGGCCCCATGGACTCCTATATATAGAAGGAGGTTTTGTTCATTTTGTATAATCCAAGAATTGTTCATTCATGTAATGTATTGGAGGTTTCCCCCTCGAAGTGGCTTATTTCTAAGGCGTTGATATCTTTTTTCTTCTATTTTTGGAGCTGGTTACACAACATTTGGTATCAGAGCTTTGGATTCTAGGGTTTCGCTGCTCCAATCAGGTCAGACCTGTGGCATTCGAAATATAATTTAGAGAGCTACGTTGATACCTAAATTCAGGTATTTAAGTGCTACAATCATAGAGATAATCCAATTTCAATATCGAGTTCCTGAAAAGCAAGAAAAAGGTGTGTATATTTTTCTTTCCAAATTGCATGAGTCTTCTTTGAAGAATCAATTTGAATTGATTCCAAGTGCATATTTTAGAATTTTTATCAGTATTGGGTTCTATAATGCCTCCAAAAAATAATTCCATACCCATTAATCCCTCAAAAAGCTATACTATGACGCATGAAGAGGAAGAGTTGCAGTATGAGATATCAAAATTACAGTAACAAGTGCAACAAATTTCAATCTTACGAAGAGCAACCGAAGTTGATATAGATGGTTTAAAAGAAGAAATGGAGGCTAAGTTGGATGGTTTGAAGGATAAAATAATAGCTAATATGGATGATAAATTAGTGGAAGATGACATCGAGCATCAACAACAAGTTCTCCAACTCTCAAAGGATAACTACTTTGGTCTGGAATCTAAATAAACAGTAGGAATATCAACATCGCATGAAAGAAGTTATGAATCGGTCACAAAAATAAGAATAAACAATCGATCAATGCAGTATAAATAGAGTGGAAGAACAAAGTTAAAGCCAGGAGGATGAGAATTTTATACGGAAGCATGAAGAAATAATCAGCGTTGAGGACAACACTTGTTTGAAGGAGAGGAACTACATGTTAAGTCCCTATATTAATAGTGTAGTCCCTTATTATGTTAGTGTAGCCCCACTTATTGTTATTGTTGTACCCCTGTAACCCCCATATTGTTATTATTGTGCCCTTACATTATTATTGTCAGGTCAGCTAGGATTACATTGTGGCCCACTAGGATTATATTGTGGCCCCATGGACTCCTATGTATAGAAGGAGGTTTTGTTCATTTGTATCATCCAAGAATTGTTCATTTATGTAATGTATTGGAGGTTGCCCCCTCGAAGTGGCTTATTTCTAAGGCGTTGATATCTTTTTTCTTCTATTTTTGGAGCTGGTTACACAACAGATTTTGATTATGTATTTTATTTGGTTTATCTAACATGGTATGTTTGTAGGAAATATAAGATCAGAGGTAAATATTAGAATGGTGTACTACAGTTCACATGACTCCCCTTAGAGGCTCGATGTGAAATAAGTGGAATGGGAAAAGTCATTTGAGCAACAAGGAGAAGAGTATTCTCCTGGCCTCAAAAATACACTGAGGAGTTTGAGGACAAAGATTTGAAGTTATAAGGAAGACAATAATAGGTTGATTGATGCATAAGAAAGAATTGATAGAGCTTAAGAAAAGAAATTTGGGGTTAATGCAATGATTCTTCAGAGCCTTTCAGATTTGCAGAAGCAGGGACAAATAAGGATAAGTTATGTACAAGAATATAAGACAAATGGGGCATATGGTAGCATATCACAGAGAAGACACATGATGGATATAGATGATACAATTAGAGGTGGAAGATCCTTGGATACACCTGACAGGAGGGCTAGCACTCATGGATTTTATTCTATCTTTGGTTCTAAGAGAAATCATCGTCATTACCGCTAGGATCCTTACAAGAGGGGTGAGAGGGGGTACTTTCCAAATGAGCTCATGAAAGCCAAGCCTCCTACTTTTGATGGGGAAGTAAATAAATCATAATATTAAGAAGCATGGTTGCTTGGGATGAAGAATTTGTTCAGATTGCATGATTTTTCAAAGAGCATGAAATCCAAGATAGTTATCTTCAATCTCAAGGGAAGATAACATATATGGTGGGAAGATGTTTAGCGTGTTAGAGGCATTAGGGAAGAGGAGTTGAGTTTGCATGAGTTTAAAAAAACTTTAGGAAGGAGTACTTTTCTGAGAGATATTATGTTGGGAAGGCCAAGGAATTCTATGAGCTTAAGATGGGTTCCATGACAAATGAAGAATACACGACAAATTTTCTTGAGTTGCTGAGGATGAGAAAACAAAGTTCCAAAGGTTAATCAATGGATTTCCTTTAACATTCAAAGATAAAATTGAGTATGATGAGCCTTATTCATTGGATGAAGTAATTGGGAATCTGAAGCATTGTTATGAGCAGTATAAGCGCAAGCCTAAGTTCAAGCATGACTAGAAAGGTAATGAGAAGACTAAATAAAAATGGCTAAACAAAAATGGCCTAAGAAGTGAGGAAGATCTTAATATGTGGGTGACAAGGATAATGTGGGACCTCATAAGAAGTTCAATGCAGTTGAGAGAGGACATGGGTCTCAGCCTAAGGAGTAGCAGAATAAAGTCGATGGTAGGAAACCTTGAGTTGTTGGACTTGTGGTGGATAGAATCACGGGAGGGATTGTCCCTCACATAAGGGTGGCATGCCTCAGATATGTAATACTCAGGAGGCATAAAAAATTGGAGATGTAGGCTAGAGTAATCCCCAGATCTATGCAACAGTGGATAACAAGAAGGATGATCATTAAGCATCTATTATTGAGATGGAAGGTAAGCATTGTGATCAAGTTGTTTCTATTTTTATTGATTATGTATCTAATTATAGATATATTAGTCTTGACCTAGTGGATTAGTGTCGATTGAGTCAAGAAGTGCGTACATTATCTTGGTTGGTTTAGTTGACTATAGGAACTAAGACAAGAGTTCATTCGGTGAGATTTTGTGCATTTGAGCTTAATGACATGCCTACATCAACACATCTAAATATTCTACATTTGGGTTCATATAGCATGATTTTAGGCATGGATTATCTATTCCTTCACAGGAATAAGGTAGACAATTGTGAAAAGACCATTGAGTGCTTAGATGATGATGGGGAAAGGAGAATCTTGCAAGGAAAGAAGAAGAAAACATTAGTGACGATGGTTACAACTATGTAGACAAAGTGAAGTTGCAAGAAAGGATGTGTATTGTATGCAGTTCATATTTCCAATGACAAATGGAAATAGGATGAGGATGATGAATTCCTAAGGAGGTATATTGTCTTGCAGCAGTTCCAAGATGTGTTTATGATCAGGAGATCATGTCCATTACTAAAAAATGCTCAAAAATAAAAGTGCTCAGAAGTGGTTACAACCTAAACGACTGGAAAGGTCTCATTGCTGTGATTCTGGTGCTATGAACAGTTCGCAAAGCAGAGGTCATATGCAGAATTTATGAAGGTTTGAAAAGCCCAGTAAACTCCAAAAACTAGACCTTTGACTTAGTTTGACTTTACATAAAAAATTTATAAAAAAAATATTTTGCAATATTTATTTTTATTATATGGTTTTAATTGGCCTATGAGAGGGTGCCATGTGGCCTGCCTAGAGGTTGCCACGTTGCCCCAGGCCAGGGGTTGAAAGCACATGTAAAATTTTTGAGTCTACGAGGATCAAACCCAAGACCCGACAATGCGTGCAGAGGTGCCCAACCGGTTGGGATATGCCATGAAGCTTGTTTACAACCAGGTGGTAATCCAAATTTAAATATCAATTGTTTACCCACTAGTGGCAAGGGGGCCAACCCCTGCATAACATGACCATCCTGCCGCGACCAAGTGCTAACCCAGGTGGTTAACCTTATCTGTCCGCAGAACATGAGATGTGACCATGACGACAGTAGCAGCATTTATCGGTTACGATGGGCGGCTCCTCCGGCAGCATTAGACGGGTCATGTGACTGCTCCACTCCTAAAATTTATTACAAACACTAACTACCTAGCTAAAAATGGAGCACACCACCAATTCTGGTGGGAATTGCTAATTTGCTTGAGTTAACTAGAGTTCCTCTAGTTTTGGAGGATTTTTTTAGGGGACACTGGGCTAATTCTTGTTTTGGTCAATTTTTGGTATTCTCAACATTTTGAACACATTGGAATAGGTTTCAAAGCCCTCAGAGGTCATACTATGCAGGTTTAGCTTCGGGAAAGGTCAAGGAGCCACCACTAGGGTTTTTTCAGTGTATTAAGCATCCATTCTCTGTTTTCTGCAAATGAATAGTCATTCCTGGCTAATTCAAGCATTCTAAATATATTTTTATAGAGATCAAAACCATTTGAGGCTTTATTTCGCATGTACTTACCATTTCTTAGTAATAATATATGAGGGGCATGCCATTGGGAGCTTGACCAACAGATGTAACCCACGAGGGGTGAACTGCTTCATCAAATTTTTTGAGTATGATGTTTAATTATCTATTATTTGTTGTTGATAGTGTTTTATAAGTAATTTACATGCTTGAACCTCACACAAAAATCTGTTTAACCAAGTTAAAACCATTTGTTTCACCTGCAAACTTCAGAGAACCTTATGCACACATTTTAATTACTGTTTGGCTACTTAGCACATCAAAACTAATACATTTCATTCAGATCAAGTTGGTATCGGAGCTCAGGTTGAACATTAGGTTAAGCTAGATTATTTTCTCTGTTTAACATTTGTGCAAAAGGATTTTTTTAAAATATTACATAACAACCCTTGCAAGCTGTGCAGAACCATCTTGGGGAAAAAAAATTTGTGAGTTTTTCATGCTTACTAGGCTGAAGCTTAAGAGAGGAGAAGGTCAATTGGTGAAGACTTTAAGTAATCCACAACCAAGGAGGGCAAGAGTGCCATTATCTCCACCTTCAATTTCACCTCAAATAGAAGCAGAAGAAGCCATAAGCATGACTTCAAGAGAAGGAGAAATCCATGAAGAAGTTGATCCCAAAGAGGAAGAAAGAGTGTTCAGAAAAGAATTCATTGACTTGACATAAATGGTGAGAGCCATTTATCAAGAAAGGAATGAAAAACTAGAAGGAGAAGGATCCAAACTTCACAAGGAAGTAGAGGGATCATCAGGAGGCCATAATGGTGAAGATAAATCCAAGAAGGGTAATGGAGGAAATGGAGACAGTGGACAGTCGCCATCATCACCCTCATCTTCATCTTCATCAACTTCTACATCATCTTCAGTACATCATTCTCACAAAGTCAAGAACACGGGTACAAGTCCTTTTCTTAAAATTGATGTTAAGTTTGAATTGCCAAAGTTTGATAGTGAAGTTAATGCAGAAAAGCTAGATAATTGGATTAGGCAATTAGAGGTCTATTTGAGAATTCAAAATTTTCATGATGACGAAACCAAAATTCAGCTAGCTTCATTGAGAATGGAAGGTGCAGCGCTTGTTTGGTGGGAAGCCAAGACAAAGGAGGAGATCAAAAAATATGGTAAGATTATCTTATCATCGTCTGATTTCATTTCTGCAATAAAAAAATTAGTTTTATCCATTAGCTCACATGCAGAAAGCCATAATGGACTGGAAAAATTTTAAACATTTGAAAGGACAAAAATTTCAAGTGTATACCCAAGAATTTAGAAGAAGAGCTATTTTACTAGGAGTGGATTTTCATAGCCAAGACACTTTACTCAAGTATATAGGAGGTTTGCGTACTTACCTAAGACGTACCATTCTCATGTTTAACCCTACAAGTTTAGATGAGGTTTGTGTTCAAGCCACACATTTAGAGGCAAGGGGAAAACAAAAATTAGATGGGAATGAGGAAAGTGAATTTAAAGGCAAATGGAAGAAAAAGAGAAATGTAAATTCTAGAAAAAAGAAGGGAATTTTTTTTCCGCAAACACTATTCTAAAAAAATCCATGATTAGGACCATTGTTGGAAACTTCATCCAGAGTTGAAACCAGAAAGTTTTAAAGCCAAAGATAAAGCCAAGGAGAAAGGCAAGATAGTTGCAATAACTGAAAATGACCTAAGGTCAGAATCAGGAGAGGAAACAAAAATTATAGCTATGGCACTAAAGAACTTGAAGGGGAAAGAGAATGAAAATAAACCCAGTTCTAGTATTTCTAACTGCCACATAAAAGCTCCAAGTGAAGAGAAGAGAATTGAACTGTTTCATGTGAGGGTCATTTCCAAACATACCAAGGTTGACATACTATTTGACAATGGGTCGCAAGCGAACCTTATTTCTGAAGACTTAGTCAAGAAACTAAATCTTGAGACCATTCCACATCCTAAACCATATCCTCTTGGTTGGATTTGTAAGGATGCAAATTTACAGGTTTCAAAGAAGTGCATGTTGTGCTTTGCAATAACAACGCATTTCATTGACATGGTTGAATTAGATGTTGTTCCGCTTGATATTACAGGTGTGGTGTTGGGCAGTCCTTACTTGTATGATAGGAAATATATCTTCCATCTCCATGAGAACAAGTACCATTTATTCAAGGATGGCAAGGAGTAAATTGTGCGAGCACATCACAAAAAACTAGACTCTTCTTTAGTGACTGCAGGGCAAATGAAGAGGCTCGTTAATGCTAGTCAAAACTTGACATTTATGATGATTGAGAAAAGAGAAGTTTTACAAAATAATTTTCATGTAAATGTTGATGTAAATAATGAGTTGTTTCAATTTGAAAGTAGGTTGTCTTTGAAAGAAGATGACAAGCAGTTGCAGCAATCGTCTTTGGTATCGAACGGTGCTGAAAACAAAGTGTTAGTGAAAAAAGGTGCAAAGGTCCAAGAGAGGGTAAAGCAACCTAGCAAAGAAGGCACAAATTTTAGTAATGATCATTTCTGGTTTCAGAAAGGTATGGTACAATATCAAGGAAACTTGGTCAGAAATCGACACAAGTACAAGGCTAATTCAACAAAAAATCGCCATAAGGACAAGATGCAAGGTGAAAGTAATTTTCAGTTTCCTTTGATTATAGAACAATGTAGAAACAATATGTTTACTGCAAATTTAAGTTTCTATTATGCAATTTTCGAAAATGCGTAGCATGGCAATGTCAAAGTTAGCAACAATTGGTCAATGGAACCAAGGAAAAATTTGTCGTTTCAAGAAAAGCTCCAATTAAGAAATGAGGGAAATTTCCGTGGATGAAGATTGGAAGAGTGGGGACACAGTCTCCTCATCTTCATGTCCAGTAGTCCAGAGAGCTTCTTAGGTACAAAATATTCCCAGTGGGGAGGTGTGATCAAGAGATCATGTCCATTGTTAAAAAAAGCTCAAAAATGAAAGTGCTCAAAAGTGGTTACAACCTAAACGACCGGAAAGGTCTCGTCGCTGCGATTTTTGTGCCGTGAACGATTCGCAAAACATAGGTTTTATGCAGAATTTATAAAGGTTTGAAAAGCTTAGTAAACTCCAAAAACTGGACCTTTGACTCAATTTGACTTTACATAAAAATTTAGTAAAAAAATTATTTTGCAAAATTTATTTTTATTATATGGTTTTATTGGCCTATCAGAGGGCGCCACGTGGCTTGCCCGGAGGCTACCACGGGACCCTAGGCTAGGCGTTGAAAGCACATGTAAAATTTTTGAGTCTATGGGGATCGAACCCGAGACCTGACAACGCGTGCAAAGGCACCCAACCAGTTGGGCTATGCCATGAAGCTTGTTTACAACCGGGCGGTAATCCAAATTTAAATCTCAACTGTTTACCCACCGGTGGCAAGGGGGCCAGCCCCCACATAACATCACCATCCTGCCACGACCAGGTGATAACCTCAACAGTTAACCTTATCCGTCCTTAGGCCACGAGATGTGACCACGACGGCAATTGCATCATTTATCACCACGATTGCGACGGGTGGCTCCTCCAGCGGCATCAGACGGGTCATGTGACCATTCCACTCCTGAAATTTATTGCTAACACTATATTCCCAGATAAAAATGCAGTGTGCCACCAATTCTGCCGGTAATTGCTAATTTGATTGAGTTAACTGGAGTTCCTCCAGTTTCGGAGGAGTTTTTTAAGGGACACTGGGCAAATTCTTGTTTTTGCCATAACTCTTTGGATTTTTGACCAATTTGGATGCATGGATAGTCAATTTTTGGTATTATCGACATTTTAAACACATTGGCATATGCTTCAAATCCATTAGAGGTCATCTTGTGTATTTTTAGCTTCGGGAAAGGTCAAGGAGACACTAGGGCCACTAGGGTGTTTTTAGTGTATTAAGCATCCATTCTCTGTTTTCTGCAAATGAATAGTCATTCCTGGCTAATTCAAGCATTCTAAAGTTGTTTTTATAGAGAGAACATTCATTTGAGGCTTTATTTCACATGTACTTACCATTTTTTAGCAATAAGATATGAGGTACATGCCATTGGGAGCTGGACTAACAGATGTAGCCCAGGAGGGGTGAACTACTTCATCAAATTTGCTAAGTAATATTACATGTGATGTTTAATTCTCTATTATTTACTGTTGTACAATGTTTTATAAGAAATTTACATGCTTTAACCTCACACAGAAATCTATTTAACTAAGTTAAAACCATTTGTTTCACCTGCAAACTTCAGAGAACCTTATGTACACATTTTAATTAATGTTTGGATACTTAGCATAGAAAAACTAATACATCCCATTCAGATCAGTTTCCTATAGAGATCCCAGACTTGCCTCCTCATAGAGAGGTGGAATTTTCTATTGAGTTGATTGTGGGAGCAACACCAACATCTAAGGCACCGTACAAGATGAGTACACCAGAATTAGTGGAATTGAAGTTGCAGCTTAAATAAATGTTTGATAAGGGATACATTAGGCCAAGTGTATCTCCTTGGGGTGCACTAGTGTTGTTTGTAAAGAAGAAGGATGGTACTCTCATATTGTGCATTGGTTACAAGAATTTAAACAAGGTGACTATCAAGAATAGGTATCCATTACCATGGATTGATGATTTTTTTGATCAATTGAAGGGAGTTGCAGTGTTTTGAGGATTGATTTGAGATCATGATATCATTAGGTACACATAAAGGAAGAATACATCTATAAGACTGCATTCCATACAAGGTATGTGCACTATGAGTTTATGGTGGTTCCTTTCAGTCTGACTACTGCTCTAGCCACCTTCATGTGTTTGTTGAACAATGTGTTGCACCCTTACCTGGATAAGTTTGTGATAGTCTTTGTTGAGACATATTTGTATATTCAAAGAATGAGGCAGAGCATGAAGAGTACTTGGTTGTGGTCTTGAGGTTTTTGAGAGAGCATCAGTTGTATTCCAAGCTTGGAAAGTGTAGTTTCTTTCAAATTTAGATTCATTACTTGGGACATGTTGTTTCCAAGGAAGGGATAGCAATGGATCCAGAAAATATTAAGGCTATTATGGAGTGGCTAGATCCAAAGAGTGTGGATGAGGTCAAATCATTCATGGAACTAGCAGGATATTATATTAATTTCATTAGGAACTTCTCTAAGATTGACTATCATATTACTTATTTGTAGAGAAAAGGGAATAAGTTTGAATGGAATACTCAGTGTGCACCTAGTTTTGAGTAGTTGAAGCAATTGTTTGCAAATGCTCCGGTTCTGAAGATTGTGGATCTTGATAAGGAGTTTGTGGTTTGTACATATGACTGCAAAGAAGGACTTTTTGGAGTCCTAATGCAGGAGGGACAAGTGGTTTTCTATGAATCAAGGAATCTGAATGAGCACAAGCAGAACTACATGACTCATGATCTTGATTTGGTAGAAATCATTCATGTATTGAATATGTCGAGACATTATTTCCTTGGTAGGAAGTTTGTTTTGATGAGTGATCACAATGGATTGTGAAATATGTTTTACCAACCCAATCTAAATGTCATGCAAGCTAGATGGTTGGCTACCGTCAATGATTTTGACTTTAAAATCAAGTACATGAAGGGAAAATAGAACAAAGTTGCAGATGCCCTTGGTAGGAGAGTGCATGTGAATCATATTTTAGTTGTGATCTATTATGGGAAAGGTTTTCAAAAGAAAGTCTTACATGCAGGGCATCATAATGAGAAGTACTAGCAACTAAAGTAGAGATTACAGCAACAGGTTGAAGGTGATAGGGATGAGGAGTATCACGTCATGCTAGATGGCTTGGTTAGATTTAAGAGAAGGATCTATGTGCCTGACAGTGGTGAGTTGAATAAGATTATCTTGAGAGAGTTTCATTTCAAGCCATATTGATCCCACCCAAGATACCAAAATACTTTGAAAACTATTAAGAAGTTCTACTATTAGTCGAATTTGAAGAAAGAGGTGGATGAGTTTATTGCAATTTTTTCTTGAGGTTATGTACATGTTTATAGAGGGATAGTTGATAGTCTTTCGACAAAAGATACCCCTTCATCTTTGCTATCCTTCTATTCCAACTTTTCATCAATGGTTTCCCATTTTTCCTCCTTTCATCCTGCACATTGTCCCACCACAATGCAACATGGCATTTCAACCTAGTTACAACGAATTTTATCAGGGAAAATTTTAGGGGCTAATATTCGCAAGTGGGCTAATATTCCATGCTTTTTCCAAAAAAAAGATTCGCTAATTTCCATTTTTGTAAAAATAATTCACCCAATTTTTTTAGTATACAATTATTTTACCTTAAAAATCGCTAATATTATATATTTTATAGTATTAAAAGTTTATAAATCTAATTTTTTTTACAAAATTATCTGAAACATTTTAAAATTTGGATATTAGAGACTAGTAATATTCACCAAGGTTGTTAAAATTTAAGATAAACTTCTATCCTTAAAATCTTCCCTGAATTTTATCCGCTTATCTTCTTCAATCTCCTCATATTCAGAACACTTGTCTAGTTCACTAATCCAATCCATCAAGTTCTCGACTACAAGACTCCCATCATAAGTAGACAACTCAGGTTTTGGTCTTGAACTTGAGCTTAACACTGACCTCAACAATTTAACTTTCATAGCTTCCTCCACAGGTGTTTCTCTTTCTGTTGTAGCTTCTTCCTCTAATCTATTGTTAACTCCAACCTAAGGATCTCACTTCATGCTGGTCTCCATGGCCTCTAAACGAGCTTGCAACCTTTGTATCTCCTTCTGGAGTTTTGCATTAGCCACGAGCCTCCCTCCATGCCCTTTTGTTCTTCTTGCTGACATTGCCATCTCCCTTTTTCATATACAATACCACCAATGTCAAAAACATATCCACCACAAACATAGCTCTAATTCAAACCTTCTCTGATACTAAATATTGATGGCAGCAAGCAACTCGAAAGGAAATTTGGACACAACATAGTGCATAAATAAAATTGGTTGTAGGCGCTGCGAAATATTTTTGTAACGCCCTTTTAAAAACTTGTAGGCATTGTGAAATATCTTCGTAGCGCTTCCGAAAACTTTGTTTCATCTTTTGGAAGGAAAAACGACTAGCTCTCTCTTTGGAGCTCAACTCTTCATAGTCTCAACACGTCCTCCATGCTGAGGAAAGGCTTCCCTCATCTCCCTTGACAATGGTTATACTCAGGATGACAAAAATAATTGTGTGGTAGTGTTCAAACTAGAGACTTTGTTCATCGCTCCAATCACTCATATTTCCATGCCTTCCTACCCGAAGAAGGATCTTCTCCTGTCTTTCTACATCCAACATTCCCTCATCGAATTAATGGGCAGTCCTCCAAAAAAAATGTCACTTCCTGCAAAACAAGGACGGTACAAAAATATGGTTTGGATCACATTAAAAAATATGTATAACGACCACAACTCAGAAATAAAAAAACCACAAGCACGTAATGATACAAGCCTTGCGTCACACGAATTCTGGGATGAAATAAAAGGTACACACAAGTCGAATCGAGAGAGACTAACATAGAGATAATAACACATAGTTATGGAATGAATGTGTTGCACACTTCTTTTATTTATTTCTCATGTATAGACTCAGAGGAAGGAGAATAACCTCTCCTCCTCCCCAATCGTTACTCCTTTTATGCACAATCTTTGCAATTGATTCACTTCCCCTTCTCTCTAATTGAGGGCAGTCGAAAAGACACAACATAAATGACTCTTAATTCTAAAACTCTTCAAATTATTCAAATTTTGCAGTTACATTTTAAATGTTCAAAATTTCTTCAAAGGTAACAATTTTTATTTTCGCTCGACATGTGACCAATCCAGCACATTGTCAAGCCCCCTTCATTTCTTCATCCCGAACTTGGTCTAATGGTCCTACATAACCTTGTGACCTAGTCAATCAATAATCAACAAGTCCTATGGTATGTTCACACATTGTGTAGCTACACCAAGTTTACAATTTCAAATTTAGCTGGCATGTCACCAGGTTTGTGATTTCAAATTTATCTGGCATGTTATGTAAATTTGATAAAAAAAATTTGTATTATTATATGGAAAGTTTAAATAACAATTGGGACTTAGGCTTGAAAGTAATTACTTAAAAGAAGAAAGCACAATAATTCACTACTCTATAATAATATCAAAAACTTATTTATAAAATGTATGCCAACGATGTCCAACTAAAAAATGCCACTACATTCTTTCTCCATTTTTCTTTTTCTATCTCTATAAATCTCATTTCCAGAGCAAGGAATGATGATAAACATTGGTGTTGCAACTAAATATATTCTCTAACTTGGCATGTGTTTAAACTATTCATTAGAATTTATGCCTAACAACTTAAATAATTAGACATAATTTATGGTTTCACTTTTTTTTGCTTGTTATTTTTTATGTTTCAAAATTTTCCTTAAAAAGTTTCTCTAGAAAATTAAATTCCATGCTTGAGCTACACTCTCTAGTCTCTCGGGGAGATGTGAATTCATCGTTGGGTTGGATTTATTTAAATTCAAATGGTATCTGAAATTCTCTCTCTAATATATGAATGCCCATTTGTTTAATATTCTATAGGTGGTAAAACATGGCCAAAACAAAGGGAGCAGTTTAACTATTCTAACTTAAGTTTTTATGGTAAAATTATAGTGTTTTTTTTTTTTAATAATAATAATGTAGAAATGGATTTAGAGTAATTTTTTTTTTTTTTTAATTTACCAACTTAGAAATGGATTTAAAGAAAACTCGTTTGTTGGGAATGGGTGGGCTTTAAAATTGTATAAAAATGTTGACCGGGAATGAATGCGTGAGGAGGAGAGTTGGATGCGGAGTGGTGTTTGTTTTTCATTTTATTAATTTTCAAACTGTTCATCGACTTTATATTTGAAGTGGATGTTTGTTACGTTTTTTATCAGCGACGTTAGGTTTGAAGTGGTTGTCTATGACGCTATGGATTGCGTCCAAGATAATGAAGGGAAGAGACCTTATCACGCTAATATTTTAATAATAATAATAATGATAAGGTAGGGAAGATATTTTATTATTACATTAATATTTTATTAATAATTATAATAAATAGATTATTAATAAATATGTATAAGTTAGAAAATATATAAATTGATTTAGAATAATTTTATTTATTTACTTTTAAATTAAAAAACTATCATATTATTATAATAATTATTATTTAAATTATTTAATTTTTAATTATGTTGTATGTGATTTATATTGAAATTGGATTTAAAAAAATTTGATTTTTAAATAAATAAATAAATATAATTTAATTTTAAAAACATATTTTTCATTTGATACATTATTTAAAAAATATTTATAAAAAAAAAAATTAATTTAAAAACAATAATATATTTAATTTAAAAATCATTTATTTCACCACTTATTAAGCCCTTCCTTGATTTGATTTGATTCGTTGCTTTTTTATCAACGAATCGAGAGCTAGCTTTGTTGGGTTTTGAATCTGGAAATTGAACCCTTCGAATGCTGGTCTGCATGGTGAATTGTTCAGCAAACATTTGTATTTAAAAATATTTATTTAGCAAGCATTACAATTTAATTAACAAAGATTTATTAAGTGGGCTTGATGTTAAACTAATATTTAGTAGAAAATTAGGTACCATGTTTGAAAGGAATTTATTTGCGAACTTTAATTATGTGTGACATGTTTATCGCAAATTCATATGACATGTTTATGGAAAATTCATATGTTGGCATGTTTTCAGATTTTGATTTTATCTAAATTGTGAGATAAACATACAAGAGGCATTTCAATTTGTTTGCATATATATATATATAAAAATTAGATTAAATAAAATTAACATATTAGATAAATAAAATAAAATTTGAATTTAAATTATATAGTGTTATCATATATTTAAATATTTAATTAACTTTTTCATGGAGATTTAATTATATTTAGAGAGTTAGTTAAGTGAGTGTTAAGTCGAGATCTGTAATGGTCAAGTCAAGTTATGTGATAGATGAGTTTGGTAAGTTTGTGCATGCCAAGTTAGTCCTTAGTCGAAAATATTAAATATCCTTCACTAGGTTCATTGTATTCAGAGAGATTGAAGATCAATCAAGTTTGTGTGATCAATAGAAGAGTCACAGCTTGTGTGTATTTTTCTGTGTGAATTATTTGTGTAATTTTGTGCCTTTACTCTTTTTCCTTTCCAACAGTTACCAATGATTGTCAAACAGTGGAAAACAATTCCTATTTTTTGTGTTTAAAAAACAATAAACAATACGCTCTGTGCTATTGAAAGTACAATCATAACAATTAAAGCAAACTGGAAGTTTGTCCATTCATAAATTTGTTTATTCCATCAGCTGACAAAATTCATGTTGCTTTGTTCTGTTTATGTCGTGGAAAATTTAGAAAGGGTGAGCTATTCATTTTTATATAGATTTTGTGTATTTTTTTTGGGTAATGTTTTGTGTATTTTTATTAGTACTGATTTGATTTACTTGTTTATCACTATTAGTTTTAGTTTAGTATTGATCAACTTCAAAAATAAATATTTATTTTTCAATATTATTAAATAATCATTTTTCAAACTTGTAATTGGACCATTATTACAATGCCATGTGGATAACTATTTGACATATTTATGTCATAATTTATAGATATAGTTACAATAGTCATCCATGAATTTTAGATAATTTGTATAGTACTTTTCTATTCTTAAATCCTTGAAAATAGTTCATACTTGATAGCAAGCCCCTACGGTAACTTGCCTTAATTTCCTATGATTATATTTTTGTGTGGCAGTGAGCCAGAACACAAAATTCAACACTAAGATACTTGTGTTAGATTTAAGCTCCTACGATATATATTTATATATGCATCACTAAATCCCTCCTACCATCCCCGTCCCTCCAAGCATTCTTGTTCCATGCGTGAAGATCCTTTTGCAGGGCGAGCCTTATTTCCACTGCCATAGGCCCATAAATGCGCCCAGGCAGGGAATGCTCGCCGTACGATGATCAACAACTTTAATCTAACAACGGGCATTCCCTACCTGGGTGCATTTATGGGCCTATGGCAATGGAAATAAGGCTCGCCCTTTTGCAAACCTATTTTTATTTTAAGAATTTAAACAACACTTTAAAGGGGCAGTCCACACCTCGATTCCCAACACCTACACAGTGTCCAAGATAATTCATGACCTTTCCTTATCCATTAATGTAGCATGAATTTCGACTATGGGTCGGACCCAACTAGTGGTCACAGTTGACTTATTCACCAACTCTCCAAACTTTACGTCGTTGGCCCGATTGTCGACTATCCGGCGGTCCTATACTAGTAGGCAGGGGTCGAATTACGCTTGTGATCCCATGGAACAAAGAGAAATCAAAGAGCCAACTTCCGACTCTTCATTATCACTTCAAATCACAAAAAACAAATAGAATTGCGCGTGAATGAATTATCATTCCTCCACGAGGTTTTTTGCTCTAAAATGAAACTCTAATTTCCTCAATCCACAAGACCTTAATTCAAATCGTTGATTACGCCCTAGTTCATTCTAGCTTACATACGAACTATTGTTCAATGATCGATAGGGAACTAGGTTTCCTTATGAATCCACCTTAGTGCAGGACTTCACAATCGAAAGGATAAAAAAATAGGTAAAAATTTAAGCACGAGAAATCCATTGACAAATGAACTTGGAGAGAAACCATTTGAAACGCAAAGTAAGATCATTCATTACTTCTCTAGGCCTTGTGCCCGTAGGAGCCCCAAGTAGAGACCTCAACAATAATACATCTCATCCATTATGACGCTGTAATCACAATAAGTTTGTAACTTGAGCTTCTTCGACCTTTTGCTCAATCTCACGGATATTGTTGTCTACGTGAGCTCACACTAGATGTAAATGGGTCTCAATCACCCAACAAATGAATCCCGATCATCAACAATTTGTATTGGCTGGCATAATTTTCTCCCTAGCTAATGGAACCCTTTGATTAAGTCACATTGAGGTGATCATTTCACCATCACAAAAAATTCATAGGCTCATCCCACATTATGTGGGATTCGACATGAGTTTAAGGAATAATAATAAATTACAAATAAAAATTAAGCAATCAAATTCTATTAACTTGGAACAGTATATTTAGAGAGGAATTAACATAAGCTCATTTCTCAAGCCCTTTCGACCTCCTTGTTATGTGAAACTTTATTGTTGCTTAATTCCTCAGGGCTCTCTGCATACAAAATATTTTTTTCAAGCATTCAATATCCCACCATAATAATCAAATGGGACACTTGTCCCAAAAATATAAAACAAATTTACAGCTCAAATAGACACATGTCATATTTACGGAAGGCCCATTTGTCCATAAGACCAGTGTAACACCCTCCTCCCACATTTACCCAAGCTAACTAGTCCACTTGGGTAAACATGTGATGAAGGGTTACTATGATATGATTCAAATCCCTAAGTGCAATTAAAAAAGTGGAACCGACAAACAAACACTTCACAAACCTCCCTCATGTTTGGGAATTCCACATACCACCCAACCATAGATTGGGTTTAACCAAATATTTCTTTCAGATAATCACCCCCATGCCACATTCCAAGCATGAATGTGGGATTTGATGGAAAAAACCAAACCAGGACTTCCATAGACCAAACCACCTCAACCCTCAATTAGTGATTCCACCTCATGGTCGAACATCACTAACCATCACTAGATCGGTCTCTACCAAAGTTCTCTAGGGCTCCAAAGTGTTTGTTCCATCTCGTATTCCAGGACTAGTAACTCAACCCACAATTGTCGTCGGGCCTCCAGAGAGTTTTTCCAACCAAGGCTTCCAGGACTAGTAACTCAACTAGCCAAGGACTTCCAGAGCGCTTTTCGAGCCAAGGCTTCTAGGACTAGTAACTCAACCCAAGTTGTTACAAGGCTTACATAGCGTTTGACCATCCAAGGCTTCCAGAAACTAGTAACTCAACCCACAACCAAAGGAACATGAGAACCAACCAGAAACAAAAGTAAAACCCGCAACACCATGGTTATCTAGGAATGGCAAGGCTAGGAAAAACCACTTTCAATCCAGACAATCATCCATGCCAATGACATATCATAACCACGAAACCACATGCATGTGCCATGCATGCCAAAAATAGCAAGGAAATCATACATGAAACTTGATACCTGCTAGAAAAACCCTTTGTAGTTGTTGATCTTGATGTCCTCTTGCACGTTCCTTCCTTTCCTTTGCCTTCTTGCTCCAATCCCAAGTGTGATAATAGATTTACTAAACTAGGGGGGGGGGGGGAGGGAATCAGTTTAGTCCATTCACGGACATTAAAAACTTTTCATTAAACTCTTTAACTAAAACATTACATGAGAAGCTTAACAAATAATGACCAACAAACTGAATATGTGAACAACAAGTAATAAGCAAGCCAATACATCACATAAACACATAATAACAATGCATATGGACATCAGGTATAAGTGGAAACCCATAAGGGAAAAAACCATGATTTTATTATTGTTGTGATGAAAAGGCAAGATCGTACTCCTTATTACATTTTATTTTATGTAGGCTCCAACCTACAGGACGCTACTACCTCAATTTTCTGCAAGCTACAATATTCAAGGAAGCTCCAATTCCCATATGTTTTCTGCTGGCTACAACCCACAAGAGGATCCTACCTCAACGAGCTCCAGCTGAAAATTTATCAAGCTACAACTCGAAAGGAGACCACAATCCCCTCATACAAAAATGAAAATAATATGCCGATTTACCTGGTCATCAATTCTGCATACCTCCTTCTTTACTTCTGCATCTTCTCCCCTTCAAATCTACTTCACATTAGCTCCATATGTACCAAGTAACTAATGCATAGTATATCAATCATCTCTCATGCATTCTCCCACTCTCTAACATTCTCCATGCCCTCCAAAATGACATCTTTTATAAATATAATTTGATGGCTGTTTTTATTCCACATAGGAATATTAAGTGAATAGGCTTGACTCTTTTCCTTCCATTCATTCGTTTCCAAAATCTTCATATCTTGAATATTAAAGCAAAAATAGATAATTCATCCAACATTAATTTCAGCCATATGTAATGATTAAATTCATCATCCTAATGAAAATATCAAATAAAAATATTTATCATTAATGTATCACAACAATCTTTGCAACATATTTTCCTTTTCCTTGGAGTCTTGCCTTTGCATCACAACAATTCAGCTCAATAAAAAGTTTCACTTCACAATAAAATCTTCAATATAGCAATCTATGCAACATTATCAAAAACATTTCAATGTATCGCAGTTCGCCCTCCTTCTTCTACTCCTTTCCATGGCTGATCTTGTGTTGCTTCTTTGCTTGTTTCTCCTTGCCTTGATGTTCCTTTGTTTGCTGCTCCTTTCCTTACTACTATTTTTCTTGCTTCTCCTTTTCTTTACTGATATTTTTCCTTCTTTTACTTGTTTCTCTTGCATACCTTGTTGTTCCTCTTTTTCTTTTCTGCTGCTCCTGTATACCTTTGTTGATCCTGATCTGCTCCTTTCCCATCAATGACAATATTTGCAACAGAGTGTGCCACACTCCTCCAAGAGTTCTCCAAGGAAACTCTAAGTGTTCAAGAGTATGAGAGAGAGAATAGACGGGAGAGCTTCATGCTAGAACTGAAAAAGTGTTACACTAACAAAATCTAAGCCAAAAAACTACCAAGTGATCCTCAAAATCATTTTTATTAATGAGGCCTCTCTTTTCTTCAATTTCCATTATTTTTCCTTCATTTTCCTCCTCACATGCAACCTATGACCTTTCACATTCCTTTTCTCCTATTTTCCATTATTTTCATAAATAAAATGCTAATAAATGCCTCATTCCTTTCCAAATGCCTTTGCCATTTCCTTTTCCAATTTCCTTAGCCATAATAAAACAAATGAACACTTGCTAGGATGTTTTTCTCACCATTTAGCTTGGAATGCATGTCCCGTGACCTTGGTCTTATATTTTTTTAAATGAATTTTTAATCAAGGTTGTTACAACCAGCTCACTAAAACTAACTAACAACTCCAGTTAACACTTGGAATCTTTTACAATGACTCATCTAACCAATAAACCAAATTAGTAAAACTACCTATGTTTTAGAAAATTTGGATACCTACATTTTACATTATTTTACATAGTTTCTTACAAATTTAAGGAAATACTTTTTCCTTGAGACACCCTCATTTGACTAGAAAATGTTTCCTCATTGGCGTTGATGCTCTTGCATCAGAATCTGTAAGTGGAAAAAATATATGACCTTCTGGTCATATGTCTACAATTACTAGCATCTCCTGGATCCCAAAATTTGTAATGCAATTGGTCACTCATTGCATCATGTCAATGCCCCATTTTCTTTACTACTATTCCACTCGACTCGCCAAGTTTCCAACCCTGGTTTCGTAGCCTTCCATTTCCCTGCTAATGCCCTCTGGTTTAGTCATTTTCTTCCTACCATTGGTTTTCCTTTTCTCGGCAGTGTGCACTTTCTTAGGTACCTTTTTCAAAAGCATTATTACCTCATCAACCTATTTTCCCAACTCGATTCTTGGCTGCAACTTATTGCTCATCGTATGAAATTCTTCATTTAATTCAGTCTTTGGAGGAAGGGGTTATCATTAGCACCTATCACTTATTGTTGCTTATACATTTGTCTCACATTTTATTGATTATATCTCACATATTTCCTTTCCTTACACATAAGGGTTCCAAGACTCTCATACAACCTTGGGTTATATCCCCGTGCCACAATATATTGTCTAAGCCTCACAATTTCCTCCTCATTCTTATCTTCTTCTAGTTTCAATTTTGCAAGTTGGATATGCAGATTTTGGCTCACTTCTTCTTCTTTAAAGATCTTAACTCATACAATTCAACAATACCCTTTGGAATTATAACTTAGTCTCCTACCAACCACTCATCCATAAGCTCAGTTATCCAAGATAACACTTAGCTTTTGTCTTTGAGTTGATTTGGTTAAGTTAATTAGGGTTTTGAGTTTTCTTAAATAATAATCACATGTACAAAGGTCATTTTTTTCATTAAGCTAGTTTGTAGGGCCATTATAAATTTTAGTGGGGTTTTAACATAAAGGTGAAAATAAAATCTTCCATGGGTATTGGGAATATTGGGTCATAAGTGACATTTTGAAAGTTTTACAAAAAATTGTAGCAAGTTGAGTTAACAAAGTCGAGGCTTTGTTACAAAAGTTCCTGACATTTCCGTATCGAAACTATCTCTCCAAATACTTGTCTCGCTACAGAATTCCATTGCTTTGGTAATGGTAAGGTAATGGTACAAATGTCTTAAAACGGTTATCGTCAGAGTCATGTGGTTCATGATTACGCGTTATTTATCTTTATCCCTCATTTATAAAATTCTCAAATAATATAACTTCACTCCCACATCGTTTTTCTTTCTAATTTAGACTGGATTTGTTGTCATAAACTCGGTCTCATTATCACTTGAGTTGTTCTTGTTGTCCATATCTCAGTCCTGTAGTCTTATGAGTTGGTCTAGTTGTCTTTAGGGTAGGTATGTTGGTGTCAAGAGTTGGCCTATTGTCTTTAGGATATTTGCAGGTGTCAGAAGTATCTCTCTATGTGTTGAAGCCATGGCAGCTCAGAGGAAGAAATATAAAGGAGGCTTAGTCGTGAGATAGGAACCAATGGATAAGAAACTACTGGAAGAGAACTGTGCCTTCACTCAAACATTTTCCAGCGTGGGGTGCCTTCGTTTATGTCAGAAGATGCAAGGATATCATGGGAAAATTTCCAAAGACTTTGCCATTAATTTCACAAGGAAATAATCAAAAGTGGGCATGTTAAACTTTTCAGTGTCCCTTGACACCATTGCTCATGCTATATATATCCCCTGGTATGGATAAATTTGGTTTAAGGTGCAGAAGTTTCAGTTGTATAATTGTGATGAGTTTCGTAAGGAAAAGAATAGAGGGATTTCTATGACTAAATGCATTCTTGGAACTTGCCTCAAAGAATATTTTTCTAAAGTCCCGATGGTCATCCCTAAGTACTTAACTTGTGAAGGCATGTTCAACATGGTCTACCAATACCATTTCAAATTTCTTCTACATTTCCCAAGTAAACAACCCCTTGACATTCCTTTTTATATGTTTATAATTTTGGGAAATATGGATGACAAGGTCCCAGCCAAGCCTGATGCCAGTAACACTTTTTTTTCCATTACGGTCTTATTAAATTGTTGGTCATTAAAGAGTTGAATAGGCTAAACAAATATTGGCTTACCTTTTTATTTTTAAGTGGCTATGAGTTAGATACTGCCACCCCTAGGAAAAATCCAAAGTCCAAATCCATAACCCCTAGGGAGGAGAGGTAGCTGAGGCTGAGCCTGTAGCTGAACCTGAAGTAGAGATAGAGCATGTAGCTGAACATGTAGTAGAACCTGTGGTAGCAGCAAAAACTTCTACAAGCACCAAGAGGAGGATGAATAGAAGTCAAAGCAAAGGAAAGAGTAAGCTGTCAGATATCCTAGAAGCTATTGAGATTAAAGAAAGTCACATTGAGATTAAAGAAAGCCCAATTGTTCAGCCTGTAGAAATAATAGAAGCAGAAACCAAAAATAAGAGCAAGAGAGCTAAGAAATTGGATTTCACTCAAGAAGATTCAGGTTTTATTTTCAAACCTAGGAAGCTTATCACAAGATCACAACATCCAATTGAAAAAATGTCAGAGGTGCCTTCAACAAAAACAAAGCCAGCAAAGAAGATGAAAGGCAACAATCTTGTACAAGAAAAAAGTGAAGTGGAGGTTTTAGAATAACAGTTAAGAGATGCTAGAAATGAGGTGATAGAATCAAAATTAATTTTTGAGGAATTGAAGGAGGATATATCAGAGCAACTTGATTTCTATAGTAAGGTTACAGATGAATCTAAAAAGATGTTAAAGATAACACTTCCTTTGCATTTAATGATGAAGCACTTGTCCAAGAGGAACACCTGGTTACAAGCAAACAAGAAAAGGTTGCAAAGGCAAGTCAAAGCCTTCGAGACTCAATTTGAAATGATCCAAGCTGAGCTTTTAAAGAAGGATCTCAAGATTATTGCTAAAATAGATGGCACTCCTTGAACATGTTAACATCCTTATTTTTTGTCTATGATATATTTAACCAATATTTTAGTAGTATACATGCTTGTATATGCTATTAGAAATGACATGGAGGTGGAAGAATTCATGAAAGGGAAAATTTTCAAAATGTTAACAATTTCATTGCAACTCCCCATATTGAAGGTGAATATTTTTTACGGAGTTGTTGTAGCTTTTCATGAAGGACAAGTTTAAATCTAAACAAAAGGAGTGATAAAAGAATGTGTTTAGCTAATAAACATAAATGAAGACCCTATAAATGTTAGAAACGTCAGATGGGTAGCAAAAGGGTGTTTTTTCATTTGCTACCAAACTACTTATACTATGTTTTTTTTTCCTGCGTAATGAAGATTTGATGAACTTTTTGGAAATCAGATAGCAAGGTATTGGATGGACAATAGGTGAAAGGTGTCCACATCATCAGCCTATGAAATCGTATTTTTCAAGGAGATAACTCAGTGTTTCAACAGGTCAGCATACATGTGGCAAGAGCATAACATTCCAGCACTCCAGTGATTCAACACTCCAGCACATCAGAAATTGGTTGCATTTGATGAGGTCCTTAAACTAAATTTATTGAGTTATTAAATGATATGAGACTCATTTTTGTTTTCAAACTCCCTTGAAACAGAAATATCCCTACAAAGCCTCCATGAGTTGTAATTCAATTAGAATTATGTCTCTTAATTGTGCATCGAGTCTAGCCCAGGTGGCAGACTTTTGTAATGGGGACCTCACTCTATATATGTGTAACTTTTTCACCTTGGAAGGGTTGGTGAATGATATGAGAGAAAAACCCTTGTAATATTTTTCTTTAGGTAATATATGTTTGCAGGAGACTCTCTTTTGACCCGAGATTAGTTTTTGGCACATATGTTTTACCTCCATATTTTGCATGATTTTATCAGTTTCATAGCAATTTGATTACTTGGAATTCATGTTATATGCTCGAACGTCAATAATTTGCTATGTTTTTACTGTAAATGTTTTATTTCACACCATTTCACAGCCAAAATTACCCCAGCTTCCATGAAAGCAGTTTTTTTGTAATTGATTTTCCTTAGTTTACTCCATGCCCAATGGTGGCAGTCATCATACTCTTTCACCTGCAAAATTCACATGAAAATTACAGATTTATCCATCTGATGTTTTGAGTTATATATATATATATAATTTAAAATTAATTTGAGAGAGCCCTCTCAGACTGGAAGGGATAAATTCCAGTTAAAATTTGGTTTGAAATAGTTATGCTAGGTTGGAGCTTGACACAGCCCAACCTGTTCTAGCCTAGTGATAAAAAATCCACCTCTCCTCTTGTGCTTTATTCCCTTGTCATATGATTATCACTTAGCATTCCAATGTTTGGAATCTTGTTGAACTTGTCTCCCTCAAGTATCTCTTCATATTCTATGTTTGCACAATCCTTGTGAGATGATGCTTCCACTTTTGGCACATAATTTGAGTTATGTTCTCCTTTAACTTCATTTAACAACCCCTAGTTGATTTCTCATGTAAATAAAATAAAAACCAAGGCCATGGGACATGTATTCCAAGTTGAATGGCGAGTAAACATTGTAGTGGGCATCACTTGAGTTTTATTAATGGTTATGGAAATTGGAAAGGAAAAGAGACAATAATTGACATTTAATTTAAGAAATAAAGGAAAATAGGAGAAAATGAAGATGAAGAGACACAAATATTCATGCAAGGGAAATTATAGAGAAATGAAGGAAAATGAAGAAAAAAATGAAAAAGGAAAGGAAGAGACGAGATATCAATGATAAAAAATGCACATGAGAAATAGTTCACAACTTTTCTGAGTTCAAATTTTGATAGTTTTTTGGCTCAACTCTTGTTCATTCTATCTTTGTTACAGTCTTGAGCACTTAGAACATTCTTGGAGCATCATAGAATTCACTTGGAATTGGAGAGAAGCAAGCAAAGGATAAGCAAAAGGAATTGTGGGTAGCATAGAAGAACGTTGGATAAACAACTATAGTTGAAGTTCTTTTCACGTAACAGGTTGCATGTGTGATTCCTTGCTTATATTTGGATGCATGTTACATGCATGTGGTTCTTTGGTTATTTTGTTTTCATTGGCGTGGGATTTTCCTAGATTGATAGTGGTTTCAACCTTGCCATTCCTTGGATATCCATGTTGTAGTGGGTTCTCTATTTGAATAAGCTTTGGATGGTCAGTAGACTTGGCTCCTTATTGAGTTTGCCTCGGGAAAATTTCCAAGGGTCAAGGGTGGGTATGGGATTTCTCCTGGAATTCTTGACAGATGGGTGGAGATAGGAAAATTCCTCTAGAGATGGCGAAGGAAGCTGGAAGGACCCAAACTTGTTTTGGTTTTAGTGATTTCTAGACTGGTTTTAGTGAAATCACTATGGTTGAAGGTTGAAGTAGTTTGGCCTTTGGAAGCCTTGGTTGGTTCTACTTTGGTTTAACCCATATGATCCCACATTCATGTTTGGAATATGGCATGGGGGTGACTAGGTAAAAGATAGATTTGGTTCAGCCTAATCTATGGTCAGGTGGTACATGGAAGTCCCTGACTTGGTTGACATTTGCATATGAATAATATCAATTATTTTCCTATTGTGATCTATGAGAACATGTACTGGTTATTATGTTGATATTATGGTTGGGTTGCCATGGATTGTATTCTAGTTATATGTTGGTTATAGGCAAGGTTGAATGATGTGTTCTTGTTATGGATCTTGTTCAAGATTTGAGAATTTACTAAATGGTTGATGTATGCATGGGCTAAAAATTGTTGTTGCAACTAGCTTGAGTGGGCTTTGAGCCTTCTCGATGTTTCAATTATGAAGTTAATAATATCATGATCAAATATGCATTCATGACCTGTAGCTACTTTTTATATCATATGTTTGACGAAATGTCTATCATGTATTAGGCATGTATTGAAATTTTTGGGCTATTTTGGGCAGTGGATTGTAGGCTATCCCTGAAAAAGTGGCATAGATCTCGCAACCGCATCCTTTGAACTAGAGAATTTTAGTTATAATTGCATGCATGAAGGCTTATCAGTGTAGTTGGAGCCTTCCAACTACATGCACAATGTTTCAAGCATGTTGTTGGGGTGTAAAATATGAGAAATGAAAGTTCTAGCTCAGGGATTGATCACCAATGGTTGTTTTTAGTCACTGGTTTATAAATTGGACATGAATTTTGTTATAAAACAGAGTATACCTATTGAAACTAGATTACAAAAATTAGTGTGATGGTTTTAAGATCAAGCAGTAGAGGTGCATTAATATTCCATAATAGAGCTGCAGATAACAAAGTTCGACTTGCTTCCCATTGATGGGAAATGATCTAGCCATCACAAGGAACCAAAAAGTGAGACATGCCCATCACAAGGAACCAAGCAGTGAGACACATTTGAAAACAGAGATATCTAATCATGCCTTCTAGTGATTAGAAGTGGATAAGCTTTAAATTAGCATTGACAAAGTTGTAATGATATTTATATTTTAAACTTAAATTTCCTATAAGTTTTATGTGGATGAAATGGATATTCCATAAACCTACTACTTATCAAATTTCCAACTAATCAACCATTATGTTAACAAGGTTAACTCATTATGTCCATGCCCCTATTAGCATACGAAGATAAACAATGTACAAGGTAAGGGGATTTATAATTGTAGAAACGAATCTCCCTAAAGCATGGAGAATTCTGCGAGAATTTTTTTATAGTGATGGAAACCATTTACCTTAAAAAGTTGAACCATATGCAGAATTTTCCTCTTTGCACACATGGGGTATGATCTGCAAAAAAACAAAAAGAACTTGGAAGAAAGTCATATATATATTCAGATCACTCTTGCAACATCAATTCACAAGCAAAAGGTTAAATCTAGCCATATTTCCAAGTACATGTCTAATGTGTTGGAAATTTTACAGTTAACTCATGCTTAACTCTGAACTTAGAAATATAAATATGATTTAGTTTGCAGTCTTTGTACTGCTATAGCAATTAATCATTATCATTCTTAAATGGTTCGTTTTATCCATTGTGGAAAGGACTCTATTGCTCTGGTCTATAAGAGGGCTAAACCACTCTCGTGTTATATAGACAGGAAGTATGTCTATACCACAGCTGGACTGTTCCAGAATTCAATATTGGGTTTAATGCATTAAATGCTAATACAAACCACTGAGAATTCCATGGCCACATGTCATTGCAACTATCCATTATTCTCGTATGATCAAGAAATATTGGGAAGAAAAATTTACAAAAAGAAATCCAAGGAATAGTTTTTATTAACATATTTACAAATATTTGTCTATCATGGTCATCATGTTCTCGAATTACTCAAAATCAATTCTACCATCTGAATTTCTATAAATATTTTGATCATCATTTCACAACTCTCCAAATATTTTCCTTATTTTAGTCCTAAACTAAGAAGGACGTGTTGAAGTTCCCATGGGCTGATGAACCCATCCCCATTATTATCAAAAACATTGAACGCTTCAACCAACTCCTCCGACAACACTTTCTCCTCCATCTCTTCATCCTCATGATCTTCCCCACACATATTGAGAAGGAATCCATAGAAATCACCAAAGCTCATATGCTCCAGAGAACCCATCATTATTTTCATATTATCATCAAATATATTTTGAATTCCAAGATTTTCCAGTAAACCTTCTACATCCTCTGTAGTAAAAATTCCATCTCCATCGTTTTCCAAGCAATTGAAAATTCAAGAGAGGTCCCATGTATGAACGAAAGCAGTATATATTTTATTTATAAATCACTGATAGATTCATCAATCATATCTCTGGACGATGAGTAGTTTTCAATAGCCCTTAAAATATGTGGGCATTTAGGATTTCAAAGTTCAAGAAACTTAGTTTTCATCATTTGAGAAACCCAAACATAAACATAGTAGTTATAGAATCTATAAAACTTGTGGACCCAAATCAGGGCCATGGATACCATAATGCTCCAGTACATGGGCATGGCACAAACATTTGAAATTGCAAGGTTTTTTATGATAAGTTCAAACACCATCTTTGGCATATGAATGAGATGCCTCAGTTCAATAATTACTATAATGAAAAGAGCAGAGAAGAAAAAAGGGTCGGTGTATCTTGGGCGTTAAAGAATGGTAGCCATAAAATCCCATGATTGGTATTTAGAAGGTGTTTGATTGAGTGCAGATTTGCTATGAAAGTGAGCAGAAACAACCACAAGGATTCCTATTGAGAATCATGTGGTAAGTTACCATGAACTCAACAGAAAAAACCAATTAATATGGACTCCACGTTTACATATTCTTTTTTAGTATATCCATTTAGTGTTTTTGAAAATTGGTTGGGATGTACGAAGGTTGTTGGAAGATGCAAGGTCGAGCGAGTTATGTCACCTGGAATTTTTTTTCTACAAGAAAACTCATTTCAGTTACGTGGTACTGGGAATGGGTGGGCTTTAAAATTGCATAAAAATGTTAACTGGGAATGAATGCATGAGGAGGAGAGTTTGAGGTGGATTTGTGTTTATTTTTCATTGTATTTTAATTTTATTAATTTACAAACTATTCATCAAATTTAGCTTTGAAGTGGATGTTTGTTATGTTTTTTTATCAGCCACTTTAGGCTTAAAGTGGTTTTCTATGACGCTATGGATTGCATCTAGAAGACCAGGAAAGGAAGAGACCTTATCGCGTTAATATCTTATTATCATTACTATAAATTTCCCCTAAAAAGTTCAAATTAGGAACACCAAAGGAATCATGGCATCGACATCAGTGAGAGTTATTGGAAGAGATCAACATGTTGGGAAAGTTTTGCCATGAAAATATCATTGCACTCCTTGGGTATAGCACTGAGAACAATAAAAGGTTTCTCATATATGAATTCAAGCATAATAGCACATTAATGTAGATATAGAAGTGTCCTCAGACACATACTTTTATTGATCATGAAAAGAGATTACATAACAAATTGCAGGACTTTACAAATGTAAACTCTCTTTACAATGAAATTAGGAAACTAACCTATTTATAAGCTCTATGTTCTAATTTAATTTAGTTATGGATCACTTGGAAAACCAACAAGTGTCCATTTACAATAAATGACCTTCTAACCATTCTACTAACTTTATTCATTTTTTTAGAGCCTAGGAAACGACTCTATTCTAGAGTCCTATTTTTACTAACAAAATACTATTTCTAAGTATCTCTAATATTTATTAAATATTTTAATTTAATAAATATATTTATCCTAACTTTACATTATTTAATTTATGTATTTTTGGATTTATAATTGTCTTATGAAAGAGGCTAACATTCCCCCCTTCAAGGATAAATCCAAAATAAGAACAAGGAACCAGCTTCCAAGTTCTCAAGTTGATGCTGAAAAAAATCTTCAATCTGAAGAGACCATGAGTCAGCTGTATGTCTGAATCATCTTTGAATGTTGCTTGACAACTCCATCACATGCCAAGTTGCAAAAAGGATCCATCTATCCTTTGCGTGAAATCAGCATCCTTTGTCCACTGACAAAATTTGTTGAATGCCCATTGGCTGATGATGTCAAAAACAACTCACTATTGTTTTTGTTGTGTTGAAAACTGTTCATTGCTTCTTTGTTGTCGACTCCCCACTGGAAAATTTGTTTATTCCCACTGGTTGTTGAAGATGCCCACTGGTTGCTTTTGCTGGTTTTGTCGAGACTTTCAGTGTGACAACCATCGTCAATTTCATTGACATTTTCCCCCCTTTGTCAGCTAAAAGGAGAGACATTTCTCTGGAAAGTTTTCTTGAACTCCCCCCCTTTAGGTGTAGGAGTTTTACACTGGTGTACTCCCCAGTTCAACTGCATGAGAGTACCATCATATTTTCACTGTTGGCTGCACGATGTGTGATTTTATTCGGTTGTATAACTAAGACAATCTTTTGACTGTGGATGACCATTTCCAAGGGTCGATCCATTCATAATGTATCTTCAATATGGCTGTTTGTTGTTGGTTGCGACATTTTTCTGAGGAATTATTGGGCTTGCCACAATGGCGACAAGCATGGATATCAAAACACTGATCTTCCATATGACTGGTTCTTTGACAATGAGAACATTTCGGTTTGACTTCAACTTCAAGTTGCGGGCAATTATGTTTGGCTGCAACTTTGGGTTGCGTGCATTGTTGGTTGTCTGCAACGTTCTCAAAACTTGTTGAGGTGAGTTGTGCAAGAAATCCTGCACTGACGAACTTAATTGGCTTGGAATAATCTGGAATATGTAAGTTGGTGTCATCATTGACATATACTAAGCCTCGTCGATTCTTGTTATTTTGGAGTTCTTCCCAAGGCTTGATGATGGGCTTGGAAGAAAATTGAACTGGAACAACTTCAACACTTGAAGTTGTTTGAATGAATGACTTATCATCTAGATGGTTCAAATATTTGAAATTATCACTCTTATCTTGCAATTCATTCCTTTGAATGTGCAACTCTAGTTGAAGAAACTCAATAGTTTCATGTGTTTGTTGTAGATGCCGTGAAAGATTAGCAAGAGTGTCTTTGCTGATGTGCACCATTTTTTCATCACTTGAGATGATCAAACTATGAAGAATGTTTAACAACTGAATATGTTGCATCATCTGAACTTGCTCACTTGAAATCAGGCTCTCTTTTCGGAGATGTCGTGCTTTGAACTGTTTCACTTGATTTTGGTACTTGAATGACAGGCTTGCTTACTATGTGGCTCGAATGGCATGCTCGCTTGATTTGTTGCTTATTGCGCTTACTTGGAACGCTTTCTATAATTGTATAATTTTCTTTCTTAAACTCTGGAATTCATGCTCGCTTGATGACGATTGTGTTTGCTTGAACGCTCACTTGACTTACTTGAGGGCTTCACACTCACTTGAATAAATAGCCACGCTCGCTTGATGTCGATCTCAACTTGCTTGATTGTTTTAACTTGTTTGGTTGCTTTGATGGTTGCTGCAATGAACTTCACGCTGGCTCGCTTGAAGGTTTGAACTTTGTACTATCTAGACACAAATTTCTTGAATGAATACTCACGCTCGCTTGTAGGAGATGCGAACTTGTTGCTTGTTTTCTTTAGAGTTAAAACTCATGCACTCACTTGATTTTTCTTTAAAGAAAGAGTGTCGAACACTGTCGAAAATGAACCCAAGAAAGCTTACAATGATTTGAATGATTCACTTAAAACAATGAATCCACTTGTCCTCTTAAAAAAATCATTAAGAATGAATCTTTAATGATTCACTTCAAACAATGAATTTGATTACAAGTTCTTAAATGGATTTGCAAGAACGCTGATGTAGACTTTGCTTTGAAAATGCTGGAGTTTGCAGGTACATGAACTTGATTGTATTAAGTGAATTTGCTTGTTGAGGTAGAATGCCGATGTTGAAAACTTTGATTATTTGTTGTAGTGATGCAAATGCATATGTTGAGCTTAATTATCCTTCCTTGAAGCTACTTCATTACAAGTGTTGTGCTTGCTTGCATCGAATTTTATGTGTGCATTAAATGAGATCATTTAGGTGTCAAAACTAGACACAAATCACAAGCAAAATCATGAAGCCATAAAAATATGCGCCATCAACAAACACACATGGTGTACCTAAGATCCCCTTATTCAATTTCTGGCAGATCTAGGAAACTTGAACACCACAAATAATGTCTTTATTGAGTATTGAGATCATCAACCTTTCATCTTTTACAGCATTGCCACTGAAGCTTTCTCAAACAATGAGAATCTGACGCTTGCAAATTTTGGAAACAAAAGTCTTCAAAAAACGTGTGCACTGATCGCTCACACCTTATTACTCCAAGTTACAACTTAGTACTCCACTTAAAATAAGCACACTTATCTCTCCAAATACTCCTTATGTCTTCAAAAACACTTTTTGTTTTCAATTTTCAAATTTACACTTCACAAAATCACTTCAAAATTCAACTTATCACTCCATTACAAAAATTTCACATTACTAACCCTTTAATGCAACTCATCTTCAAAAACTGAATGGACAGTAACACGATCTCTCTCAAAGTAAAACAATACTTTGAATTACAACAAAGAATTTCTCTAAAAAATTCCACATATCACTCCAAATAAAAAACACTCATCCCTCAATGAATCACCTTTTGTTTCCAAATACAAAAAATAAACACTCATTCCACTCACTATCTCTCCTCCCACTTACTATCTCTCATACAAAAATAACATAACAGACTCCACTGCATGGGTTGGGTTCTTTGCATACCCAGACTTTCAATTGCTTAGCCATCCATGGCCATGGCCGCAGTGCAGAACTCGGTGATGCTTGGATTGAAGCAATACAATTCACGAATAGGCCAGGGTTTTATCCACAACTTGCCTTCAAGTAGATCCCGTTGGTCTCCTGAGTTGTGTAGAAATCGCAGCTTTACAAGAGTATCGGTCAGGTGCAGCATTGACAAGGAACTTCAATTTACAATGGCTGCCATTGTTAACAATGACACAGATTGCGTTGCAGAGGATACGTCTATTTCTTTGTGTGAAAGAGGTGTCCAAGAAAAAGAGTTTAGTGTTTCTACAATTCTTGTGAACTTCAGCAATTATTTTGACCCATATGATGCTCTAAGCACACCTCTGTACCAGACTGCAACATTCAAGAAGCCTTCTGCCATAGAGAATGGTCCATATGATTATATTAGAAGTGGAAATCCCACTCGAGATTCATTGGAAGATCTGCTAGCGAAGTTAGAGGGTGTTGATCGAGCATTTTGTTTCACATGTGGGATGGCTGCTTTGTATGTTGTTACACATCTTGTAAAAGAAGGACAGGAAATTATTGCTGGAGATGACATATCATGACTGCTAACAAAGAAGCAATACGGATCAAAAAAAGAATACAAAAATTGAAAACCTGATGTGAATCGATTCAGTTGAGATCATCCTGAGAGGCTTCGATGTCGAGAGTATCTTGAGGACAGTGAGACTGAATGCAGTGGTTTTTTATCTCTCAGGCGACGCCAAACTCTTCAGTCATTCAATGCTCAATGCACATGTTGGGCTCAATGCTGGTCTCCACGATCTGTTACACAAATATATCCCACACAATAGCATTCCTGCACAAACTACAGGCTCCTTCAATGTAGTTTAAACTCGAACTTCAATACAAATTTCCAACATAGACTCTGCTCAGACTTCAATGCCCCAATAATCAACAGTTACACAATGTTTCAACAATCTTCTGCTATATAAGCTCAATGCTCATAATGCAGTCACCACTAATCCACCAAATGCAGCTCACCATACCAAAAAAAAACCAAACAACCAATTCTTTATATTGTTTAGAGACACAGATGAGAATCGGTGTGCTCAGAGGTAATGCTCGGCAATTCAACACCGCGCTCCATTTCTCTGCTCAAAATTCAACAAAAAAATACAAACATAATCACTCACCAATCACGATAACCGTCGGCTTCACCTCTACATTCCTCTTCGATCACACTAGGGATGGGGGTCTCCATTCAAAACGCTCCAAATGTAGCAGTCTTCCACTACTAGATGGGGTTCTCTACTTCATATGTTGTGACGAGATCCTGAATGACAACATTCAAATCGCATGCACATCAAAGGATTTACTGCCTCTGAGCCACGTTGGATCTCAAACTTCTCACGGTCGTTTCAACCTCCAGGACTCTAGATGAAACAATCATTTGCTGATCAATTCAATGGAGTTTTCCAAGAACTTGTAGAGCTGGAATCTCCTCCTCGCATCTACTGCAGCATTACCGTGGCTCTGATATCACATGTAGATACAGAAGTGTCCTCAGACACATACTTTTATTGATCATGAAAAGAGATTACATAACAAATTGCAGGAGTTTACAAACGTAAACTCTCTCTACAATGAAATTAGGAAACTAACCTATTTATAAGCTCTCTGTTCTAACTTAATTTAGTTATGGATCACTTGGAAAACCAACAAGTGCCCATTTACAATAAATGACCTTTTAACCATTCTACTAACTTTATTCCTTTTTTTAGAGCCTAGGAAACGACTCTATTCTAGAGTCCTATTTTTACTAACAAAATATTATTTCTAAGTATCTCTAATATTTATTAAATATTCTAATTTAATAAATATATTTATCCTAACTTTACATTATTTAATTTATGTATTTTTGGATTTATAATTTTCTTATGAAAGAGGCTAACAATTAAGCCAACACCTTTTCCACTGGGAGAATAATGAGATCAAGCCTTTCAGTTTGTATAGTCAGATTCTTATTGCTTTGGATGTAGTTAATGGGATGCAGTACTTACACAACCTGGCATACTAAATTTTCATTCACGAGGACTTGAAGCCTTCAAATATTCTTCCCGGTGAAAAGTTGTAAGAAAGAAAGAATCACTTTGTCACTTCTCAAAAATCTCATTGACGAGCTAGAAAGTATAAGTTAAGAACATGCAAAATGTTTTTAAAATTAAAAGGATGAATCTATATTATTTAGACTATAAACTTGTATAAGTTATGAAATTTAAATGATCTATTTAGGTGAATTTAATGAAATTTTCAATATACTCACAGGTTGGATGAGGCTTAGATTTTTTTTTCCTATGGCGTAGCATGTTTTTTTAAATCACGAAATTTAAATGAGGTATTTAGGTGAATTTAAAGAAATTTGCAATATATTCACAGGTTTGATGAGGCTTAGATTTTATTTTTCCTATGGCGTAGCATGTTTTTTTAAATCTCAATTAACCTATTGTGATTTGAACTTATGTGACAAGATTATAAAATCAACCCACTTACCCATTCCTTTAATAAAAACAAATTTCTAATAAATTATTTAAAAAAAATTAAACTAATAAATTGTTTAAACACAAATGCACATGATTTAGAACTCTAGTATTGTTTCAAATCCAACAAAAAATTATGTATTGGATCAGAATGAGGTCAACGTTGAAAGTCAAAATTTCCAGCTAAAGAAGCCTTTGAATGTGGTGGTTGATTCTATATCAGTTTCTATTGAAGTTGAGAAACCCATAGATAGGTTCAAAAAGATGTTAACTTCATATATGTATTTTTTATTGAATCAGCCTAAAGTTGAAGCTGCAATTGGAAATGTACATTGAACATAGTTGTAGATTTCATTTCAGTTCAACCTAGGAATTCATCAAATACAAACTTGGATTCTTTTTCAAATCAACTTCAACCTCATGTTGTAGTTGAGAATGGTCATTATAGTTTGGAGGATCATAATCGTAAGCAAGAAAAGGCTTCGAATACAGAATTTAATTCTACAACACTTCAAGTTGAAGCTAAGAAATCCACTGATAGCATTAGAAGGACTTTAACATTGGATATGGATTTTGTCTGAAATAAACCTAAATTTTAAGTTGAGAGTAATAAAGGTACATTGAGCTCAATTATGGATTTTGTTAAATTTTAGCCAGTACTTGTATCGAGCTCAAAATTTGGATCCCCTTCAGTTCAACTTCAACCTCAAGCTGAAGTTGAGAAGCATGATTGTAGTTTAGATAAGCTATCAAATACAAAATTTGATTCCATTCCTTCGGTTGAGGGAGCATTCCTAATTCATCAGTCAATAAGAAGTTCACCTGAAACCAATAAGATGAGTCAAAAAGCAGTCCACTTGAAACAAATAAGTCGTAAAATGTGTCAACACAACAAGGTGTCATTTCGTGTGGTGACTCCATTCATACCAAGCATAAGACGCTTGAGTAAGCTATCAAAAGTAGTCTTGAAAATTCAATCGCCTCTAGAAAATGAATTTCATATAGCTCTAAGAAATATTATTATTTAGAAAATGATTCATAGGGAAGCACATCTCTTCCAAATTACATGGTTGCCAATTTGTCAATGAAATCCAAATCTAGTGTTATTAATTGTCTAGATTCAATTCCAGATGTCGAAGAGTTTGGTCCTGCAAGGAGAAGAAACTCTTTTCTAGCTTATAATGGGAATAAACATACTAGGCCTTCACATACTCATAGGTCATCACCATAAGTTAAAAAATCCACCAAGGGGATTGGTGTTCATTCCCCAAGAGACTCCATTTAAAATCTAAATCAGATGGAGTGTTGAAGGAGATGGACTACATGGCATCACCCTAGATGAACTGGTTTTTAATTGGTTCTTTTACAGAGGATTTTAGTCACCGAGAAAGTTGGAAATTTGGAAATAACTTTAGGATTGTTAATTGATGAGGTGCAATGTAGGTCCTCAGCTTCAGTAGTGCCAGGTAGGTTCTTGAGTTCATCAATGCCATAATTCTGTTGGTAGTTTTTAGGCACGCTATATAAATTTGTAAATACATATTATATTTCTAATTTTGGACCGTATCATGGCTTGTTTTCAGATTGTCAGTGTTTAGTGTCTGCATGGATAGAGTTATATTGAAGATTTCTAGGCGTAAATGTTCGCATAAATGTTCAAACCGTCAATTTGACCTTTATTTATCCATCTACGAGATATGCATTTTTAATAAGGCTCAGAATCATTGTATTTTATATATCTAGTGATTTATGTAATTTCATTGGTCTTTTTTTATGCTTATAGTTGAATAATTGTTGACATTATGTACATTTAAAAAAAAAAGTCTCTCTGGTTGTAAAGTGATATTTTATAATACAAATAGTTTTCTAAATTAAGATGTAAAATAAGATTTGTAAAAAAAGTGATCAGTTCCACATGACATTATGGAACCACCAAAAGTTTCCTTATCTAAGCATTTTTCATTTCCAAAATGAATGATGAGTCCACTTCTCTCAACACTTATGTAACAAGACAACCCTGTCCTCCTCCAACTATTATAGGTGGCATGGAATCTCAACAATTTTTCATTCACATGGGAAAAAACTACATATAATCTCTCAAGTGTGAATGATCCCCCCAATGCCCTAATCACTTAAAAATTGACATTTCTTTGAATCTTACAGTTTTTAATGATCACGCAAGGGAATCTTAGGAGGGTATGAAGTAGAGGTGGGAGCCAACTAGGTAGAGGGCGTTAGAGGGAAACACATGAAACTCAAATGGTCTATAGCTTGGAAATACAAACGCCAGAATTTCTATTATCATTGGAGAAAACTCAGTTAGAATATATATCATCAAGAGTAAGCAACCTCTAATGGTAATCAACATTTTCTTATGCCAAGATATGTCATTTACTCTATTTCTGTTAAATATTTTTGTTTTACAAAGGAGGAGGTATTCTTCCACAGTCAAAGGTAGCACGACCATATGGTTTGGAAACAACATCATCTGACTTCAATTCAAGTCTCCCTAAATCGTTTCACAAGAGTGCAAAAGAAGATATTTCGATTTTGGCATCTCAATGGGCATTTGGACAGTGAGATGATTAGAAAATCCCTCTATATGTTTTAATTTTTCACATAATCATAAAATGATGAGCTATAAGCTGATATTAACTTGCACAATATGGGCTCGATAATGTTGATTAATAAAATTTTGCAGTGCTAGTAACGCCTTTGGAGGGTTCCTTCGATTACTACTTTTACGATTTAGAAATTGCAGGTTTTTATTTTGGTTCACCAATTATTTGGTGTTTGACATTCAGAATACTGATCTAATGTTGAACCAACCAGTTCAGTAATAAAACAACCAAACCATCAAGTTCAAATAGGTTCCCACCATGAACCAACGTGTGGGACCAATGACAATTCCAGGGAATAAATCGAAAGTCAATGGGGAAAATAAGGAAATCCCCCTTCCCTGGTAATTATTGCTAGAAGAAAAACTGGATGGTGTAGTACAAAAAGAGATGAATTGTTTGGTTCTAGATTGGTCCCCATTACAACCAACCTATCAGACCAATGGCAATTCCAAGGTAGAAATAAAAAATTAAAGAAAAAAAAAAAACCCTTACCTAATTTGAACTCCGTAAAAAAATTTGAACCTCATTCCCAAAGCTCAATCATAAATTCCGTTGAGTTGTGACAAATGTCATTTTAAAGATTTGGAATACGGCCACCCAATGCAATTCTAGGTTTTTTGAATTTGTATTTGTATTTAGGTGGGATCTTTTACACAATGTTTGGTATATTTTTTGTTTTGAGCTGAGCATAGTGATCTCAAATTTTTGAAGCAATGACGTCCTTTTCAAATGGCTAGAGGGAATCCTCTATCCCAGGACACTCAGGTGATAGCAGCAGCAGCTACTCTGATTTAGATAAGCATAGATCCCATGAAAATGTAAAACATTCCCAACAACAACACTCTTCCTCTACCTCTGCGTCCTCCTCCAACTCCAAGTAGGAGGAGGTGAGTACCCGCCAACACCGGAGAAGCCCGCAGTTATGCCTTTGCTGAGAAACTGTCACTTCCTCTACCTTTGCATTCTCGTTCAACTCCGAGCAGAAGGACGTGAGTACCCGCCAACACAGAGAAGCCTGCAGCTACGCCTTTGCTGAAAAACTGTCACATTCTCGGGAAAAATGGTTCATGCGAAACTCGATAAAAACCCGTTACACGTGTCAGATTTGGAGTGGATAGAAGGGCGAAAATGGGTGGTTGGGATTGGCTGGGATGAATAGTGTTTGTCGAGCCAATATCATAGAAAGAATACCTTTAGTGTCATTAAATAGATTATTAATAAATATGTATAAGTTAGAAAATATATAAATTGATTTGGAATAAATTCAATTTTTTATTTTTAAATTAAAAAAATTTACCATATCATAATAATAATAATTTATTTTTTAATTATGTTTTAAGTGGTTTATATTGGAATTGGGTTTGAAGAATTCTTATTTTTAAATAAAGGAGTAGACAAGATTTGATTTGAAGAGAATATTCTTCATCTAATACATAATCCAATAAAAGATATGAAAAATATTGGAAAGATTTTCAATTTCAAATAAAAAAATAATATATTTAATTTAAAAATCATTTATTTCATTCACTTGTTAAGCTCTTAGTTGGTTTGATTCGTTGGGTTTTGAATCGGGCAATTGAGTGCTTTAGGGGATTAATTGCATATTCAAAATTCATTGGGTTTTGAATCATCCAACAAACATTGATTGATTCAGTGGGCTAGACTTTAAATTAACATTTTGTAGAAGACTATGTACATTTGACATAAATTTACTTGTGAACTTCAATTATGGTACGTTTTTAGATTTTTATTTTATTTAAATTATCGAATAAACTTATTGTATATCAACCACATTTATTAATAATTTGATGCCTACTAAGTATATATCAACCTAATATATCATTTATTAATGTGGTTGAGCTAGTTATAAATTGATTACCAAATATCAAATTATAATAAAAATGATGATAAAAAATTATTTATATTTAGAAATTTCAATAAACTTTATATTTATAAATTTCAATGAAATTAGAAAAATGATTATTATAAAAAATCTTTCGGTGATAATCACATCCACGTGATTATCACCGAAATATTTTTATATATTTTATGGATCACATAAGTCAAAATCTTAATAAAAATGACTATTTTTAATTAATTAACCATGAATAAAAAATATTTTTTTTTTTAAATTAATTAATTAATTAATTATATATTAAAATGTTTTATAATACAATGTGGATACGGTAGATATGAGATGTAAATATTATATTTATTTTGAATTTAAATATCTACTAAAATATACTTATTCTTAACCCTTAAACCCATATAATAAATATTTTTAATATAATATTATATTTATATTATAAACTATAAATTTTATCCTTTAATTATATATATACGTCTTCTTAATTAAAAGGGTCACGAATTTTTTTTAGTAGTATATAGTTTTTAAACTTTTTTATATCTTAACCTATTTTGTAAAGTTTTCAGAATGAGATAATATTGCCAACGTGGGTATGAGTGTTTGAGACCACCAGTAATTTTGTCCTAGAATTGGAAACTCCAGATAATATATGAGTTTAAATTTAATTTAAATTAGTAAAGGTTTATTTTAATTTTGGATTTATTAAGTTTAGCGAAAAAATGAAATTTCTCAAAATATAAATTTTCAGTGTAGATATTTTTGAAATATTTATATTTTTGAAATTTGATTTATATAGATTTTTGGTAGATCTAGAATTAACATAAATCTATACTGGTTTTGCACTTTGAAAGATTTATTTTTTATTAACTTTTAGTAGATCAAAAAAAAATTCATGCATTTTATAATATAATATACATAGTTGAATTATATGCATATAATATGTACGTATGTATATAGTCCACTAGTTTTCTTTTTAGAATTTTTTTCTTTTCCATGTAAGCACTCAATTTTAACCATTGAGGAAAAAAACACTTAATTTTAACTAGGCATAAATCTAGTTCCAATGATGCGTAGAACTAATTTATTTTTTCTTTACGCACAAATACACACCTTCAATTATATAAGTAACATTGACTAGCTAATATATAGCACTTGTTTATTAATAAATTTAACATTTATAATTTGTTCAATGTTTAATATGGATAATCAAATGTATATATGTAAAGAAATATATAATAATGTTTTAATAATATTTTAATGAGAGGATACAATATTTCAATGTCAACTTTGTATATTATATAAAATGAATGAAAAATATTTGTTTTTATAATTAAATTATTTTATTAGTGTTTTGCTCAAAACCAACATAGATCATATTAACTCCAATTCTACTAAGAGGTCCATGTATATTATACAAAACTAGTAAAAATAAAATTAAAAATAAAAAAATTTTAGTTAAAACATTTTATTAGCATTAATGTGAGAATATGAATCATAAATAAAATATTTCAATATATTAAAATTAGATAAAACAAATATTTATTTAAAAAAAAAATCAATTATAACTAATAGTGAGACAAACACACACTTCAAAAGTAACATACATGAACAATTTGTACATTGATATGAAATGAAAAGGAAATATGACTTTGTCTTTTCCTCTCTTCTATTTTACTTATTTACTTCCCACACTATGCATTCTCGATTCTTGTGATCGCTCCATGCCATGGAAACTAAGAGGAGTCTTCTTGAACAAAATAATTCCAAGCCAAAGTGGCACATAACCCGCCATAGTACCTTCCAAGAGCCTTCCTACATCCCGACTATTTTTCAAAACCGTTTTATTAGTGTTGCAATTGTTATTTTGAATTGAATTGAATTGAATGATTTTTAATGATGTCCACGAGACCTTGTGGTCCAAGGGACCGCACACTATCACTTGATCCATATTCAAATGCTTTTCCATGCTAATTCTGCTATTATTGATCTTGAGAAAGATTTTTTTTTGTTTTGTGAAGCCTTGTCTTCTCAAAAATCTTGCTGAGATTTTTCACCTTTAGGTTGTTATCAAATTGATGATGAATAAATTCATACACTACACATACTTTGATAAAATGCCATTATGTTTCTACCACCCCTCTGCTGCAAAAAATGAAAGTTTTTTCTTGCCAATATTCTTTAGGGACCACCCATCTACCAGTTTCACATCTTAGATTATGGGAGCTAGTCCTCAGCTGTGCTATTAAATTTTTGGATTTTACCTTGATTGAGGAACTTAAATACTCCAAGATCCTTCCTACATCACAACTGTTTTTCAAATCCCAACTAATTTTCAAAATTGTTTAATTATTGTTGCAACTGTTATTTTGAATATAATTGAATTGAATGATTTTTAATGACTTCCACGAGACCTCACAGTCTAAGGGACTATCCTCTATCACTTGATCCATAATCAATTTTTTTTCTATGACAATTATGTTGTTATTGATCTTGAGTAAGAAATTTGTTGTTTTGTGAAGTGTTGTCTCCTCAAAAAGTTCGCTGAGATTGTTCACCTTTAGGTTTTTATCAAATTGACGACGAATAACTTCATACACTGCACATTCTTTGATAAAATTCCATTATGTTTCTACCACCCCTCTGCTGCAAAAAATGCAAGTTTGTTCTTCTTCTTCGGGGAACACCCATCTACCAGTTTCACATCTTAGATGATGGGAGCTAATCCTTAGTTGTGCAATTAAAATTTTAGCTTTTCCCTTGATTGAGGAACTCAAATACTCTTTATCTTCATGTTTCCACATTGGGTTAAATTCTTTGGCATAATATGTGTTTTTTTCCTACCTTCTTTTCCACATGGAATTCCTAATTTTTTCTAACACCCAATTTTTTTATCTCCTCCTTAGCATGAGGAAACCATGTAGATTTATGTCTCATTTGTCCAACCACTTTCCGTTTTTCTTCATCCATGTCCTTCTCTCGCGATTTATCTCTTCTTAAACTACCAATTTGGGCCACCTGTGCTTATCCGTATTTCAACCTTCTTCAGGTAACTTAACAAATGAATAATGATTGAAGCCTCAATTGGAAACATACCAGCCTCAACTAAAAGGATATCATATGGGATTGTTGATTTTACTTTGAGGCTACTTGTGATTAGGTGCTTTTGAATTCTTTCTATTTGTCACGATTTGTGGCTTGACATGTTGCACCCCCATATTTCGCAGCCATACAGGATAACTAGCACCACTAATAGATCAAAGAGGGTTTTCTCAGTCTTCCAATCCCATAGTTTTTCTTGCCTACACTTGTTCTGAAGAAGGTATGAATCTTTCCATCCTCCTTGGATTCTCTTTGATCTACATGTCTCCCAAATGTAGGTTTTAACCATGTACATAAATTATCTGCAAATGAATTCTTAAAGACAAAAAATAAACAATAGGGAGAGAATAATATAGAAATTTAATACAAAATATGTATTGTCTGGATTCTCCTGATCTAACAATTATATGCCACAATTAAATAAAAAATCCCTTCTACAAAAATATTTGAGAAATTTGAACAACAATCGCCAATCACAATATCATGAAGAAATATCAATCGCACATAACACAGATAATTTTACCAGGAAATAATAAATCTAAAAACCCCACTATCTTCTATTATGTGTATCTCATGGATAATGAAACAAACACATACAAATATCCAATCCAAGAGCTCTTAGTACAATAGCTAACTGTCTCACACTGTCATACAAAAATTGGCAAGTTCCTTAGCCAATTTACTGCCTCCATATAGCCTGCCTCTACTGCGCAATCCCAGCTGATAAAAATCCCTGAAAGAATGGAGTCTTGCTTGCCTTGTTTGTCCAATCCTCATGGGCACATGCAATGTGTGTGTGGTCGCATGTGTGCAACCACTAATGTCACAACTGATAGTCAATATGTCCCTTTCACCTACATATCAACTAGGTCTCCACTGGATTTGACATGAATGTAATTATCTGTGGTAAATCTTCAGTTGCATGTGAGGCCACTGATTGTGAATTTAATTAATAATTAATTCAGTTGATCTCTCACTAGTGTATCTTCAGTTACAACTAGCACAACTTAGTTTAACTCACTTAACTAATTTAAACTACTTTACAACTTTCATAACTACACTTCCAACTCAGTTACAACTAAGTCCACTTGAATGTCCCACCAACCAACCACTCAACTCGAAATTCCTATAGCTAACTGATATGCCACTTCAGTTAACTATTTCCAAGTGCTCATTGAGAATAGATTATTCTTTATTGTCCAACTATTATTAAGGGATAATAATAGTCGACATGCATCTATAAATAGAAATGCAATCTATAAATAGAACCTGCACATACATCTATAAATAGAATTTTCTCATGCATCTATAAATATAATTTTCTCATGCATTTATAGATAGACATCCACCTAAAAATAGCCTGAGGCTCCATCCTAATGTAGGTGCATAATTTTCACTAGGATCTTCTTGTTTAATTTAAACGCTCCCTCTCAACAAGAAAGGGATTATCCTTCAACCCGATTCTGTCTCTATGTTATTCAAATTTGCTCCTGGTGAATGCCTTCATCAGAATATCTACATCCTGATCTTCTGTAGGAATGTACTGAAGCAACGTGATCTTCCTCTACACACAATCTCTGATATGATGATACCATATATCTATATGCTTAGATTGATCAAGAAACACATGATTAATCGAGAGTTTAATGCAACTCTGATTATCACAATGAATCACTATTGGATCTAAATGAGAACCAAACAAACCAACTAAGATCTTTCTCATCCAGATAGCCACACATGTAGCTTGAATCGCTGCCATGTATTCCTCTTCCAGCCATGGATCTCTGCTTTCTGCTGTACCAAGAAACAACTATAGATCCAATGCTAAAGATCCCCCCTGATGTTCTATTTATGTCTAATGGGCTGCCTGCCCAATCTGCATCAGCGAAGCCATGCAAATTCACCTCATCTGTCTAACTGTACCATAAACCATACTCAGATGTGCCCCTCAGTTATCTCAGGACATGCTTGCCTGCCTTCCAAAATAGCTTGCTAGGCTTAATCATAGCTTGACTCAGCTAGTTAACCACATAGTAAATCTTTGGTCTCATGTTCACTAGATACATTAGTGAACCCACTAACTGTCGATAGACAGTAGCATCCACTACCTCTCCAGAAGTAGCATCCTCTTTCCTCCAGTTTCTTGGAAGAGGAGTATCCATGGGTTTGCAACCCTACATGTGAAACTTACCCAGTATCTCCCTTGCATACTTGCCTTGAGACAAAAAAATTTCACCATCTCGATGCCATATTTCCAATCCAAGGAAATAATGAAGGAGGCTCATATCCTTCATCTAGAACTCCTTTGCAAGGTCCTCCTTGCATGAGTGTATCAGCTGCTCATCACCAGTCAATATTAAATCATCAACATAAAGGACAATGATTAAAATCTTACCCTCCACCACAATTTGGTATAGGTTTTCATCCGCTTCACTTTTGGTGAAGCCCAGTCCGGTGAAATAGCTATCTATCTGAGTGTACCAAGCACAGGGTGCTTACTTTAGCCCATACAATGCTATTTTGAGTAGGCACACATGTGACTCACTGTTAAAGATCTCAAATCCTTCAGGCTGCTCTATGTACACCTCTTATTTAATGATCCCATTGAGAAACACAGTCTTCACATCCATCTGGTGAATGCGCCAGCCCATCTGCGCTGAGAGAGCAAGGATGGTCCTTATGGAAGAATACCTTGCGACAAGTGCAAAGTTTTCTTCTTAATCTATCCCCTCGATCTGTGAGAAGCCCCAGGCCACAAATCTAGCCTTGTATTTCTCAACACTCCCATCAGCAGCTTTCTTTACCTTGTAGATCCATCTTGAACCTACTATTGAATTATCAACCGGCCTTGGAACAATTTCCCAAGCACTGTTTTTTACAATGGAGTCATACTCCTCCACCATTGCATCTACCCATGTGGGCTCCTGCACTGCTTCTTCTTGAAAGGAAGATGGTTCAGTCACAATACATTTTCTCATGAGAGCCATGTATCCAGTAAATTGTTCAGGAGACTGTCTTTGTCTGCGTTGTGAAGTAGGGGCTCCTACATTCTGTGTAGCATCAAATCTCGGCCTATCAGCTTCTGTGGTATGCCTTCTACCAGTTTTTATGGTTGGCTCCGCGTGAGTGGACTCCTCCACTCCATGAACCTCCTCCTATGGCTGATCTGCATCTAGAGACTCATCTTTGGGAACCAACCGTTTCTCCTCCGCATGTAAGTCTATCTCCCTCTCCAACGACAATCACATGGCTTTTCCCTCATCGAATTTTATATCTCGTCGTACTACAGTCATTCAATTGTTTGTAAAATACACATGATAATAATGGGGTGTTTCTGTGTACCCCACAAATATCCCAACCTCATCAGTTGGCTCCAACTTCTTCTAGGCGTCCTTGGTCACATGCACATAAACATATGAGCCAAAAATCTTAAAGTTCTAAACATCAGGTTTCTTACCAGTGAAAGCTTCTTCAGGTGTACTCATGCCAATTACTCTATGAGGATAACGGTTTTGCACATAAACCACAGTGTTGCATGCTTCCACCCACAAATACATTTGTAGGCCCTGAACATGCAACATCGCTCATGTTTCACCCACGATCATTCTATTCTTCCTCTCCATGACCCCATTTTGTTGTGGGTTATGAGGCACTATGAGTTCTCTTCAAATTCCTTCTTTGCTTCAGAAGTTCTTGAATTCGTTAGACATGTATTCTCCACCATTATTGCTCCTCGGAGCCTTCACTTGCTTCCCTGACTCTTTCTCTACCAATGCCTTAAACTCATAGAACTTTGAGAATGTTTGATCCTTCTTCTGCATGAATAATATCCAGTATTTACTAGAAAATTCATCAACAAAAATAACATAATACTTATGTTTTATTGTTGAAGCAATAGATAATGGTCCACACACGTCTGTGTGAACTCCCTCAAGGATCCCTAAAGCACGGTTCTCCTTTTCATGAAAGGTGGACTTTACATACTTCCCCATGGTGCAACACTTGCACTTGTTATCACTCAGAAAAAGTGAAACATTATTTTACATTCTCATAGAGTTCTCATTTGTCAAAGGTATGGTCATAGAGTTAATTTGTCACAAGTTGGTATAGGAAAACTTTAATTTTTTTCATATTAACCTATCCTAAGGTGCAAATCCACCTCCATTAAAGTCATATCATGTCCCATCAGTAGCGATTTACACTGTAAAAAGGCAGTTTTCACTACAAAACTACCTAATAGTTTCGTAGCGAAACTACCAGGAAATGAACTAACCACGCTATGAAAAAGGGTATTTTTGTTTGTCTTGTCAAATCCGGTGCAAGGTGTCAGTCCATGATTATAAGTGTTAGGGTAGATTTCATTCGAGTAATTTAGGGTTAAATCAAGGTACAAAGGTCATGTCTTAGGTCATTATTATTGGTTTTAGCATGTATGAGGCATGATTAAGGTATGAGTTGTCATCGAAACTTTAAAAAATTACCCAATTGAGTATTTGTCATTCTCCTCTTCATCTTTGCATGCTATTGAGGTCTGGAGATTCGTTTCACCAAGCCAAGGTGGTTGCTGGCATTTTCAAAAGTTGCAGGTGCCACTAATCAAGCGAGGCAAAGAAGGTATAAAATCACCATGGCTACAAAGAAGAATACCAAAAAAGGTGGTAACTGCCTCAGATATGAGCCAATGGACATGAATTTCTTAACTGAAGACCAAACTGCATTGGATATATTCAAAACAACAAGTTTTTTACAGTTCTGTGAAAGATTGCAAGGGTGCCATTTGCAGGTTTCTAAAGAGTTTGATATCAGCTTCATTGGGACAGCTTCAAAGGTGGGAATGTTAAACATCATAGTAAAACTAGAGACCATTGCAGCAGCAACGAGAATCCCTAGAGGAGGAGAGAAATGGTTCAAAGGTATCAAGTTCACCATGAAGGACTGTAACGAATTCATCAAAACATATCATAGTGAAACTAATCTCACAAACGCTATCCCAAGGAGCTATATGAAGGAAAACTACTCAAAGTTGTTGCCGATCATTCAGAAGTACTTCACCTGTGAAGGGAGGTACCACATGGTTTATTCCTACCACCTTAGGCTTCTACTGCATTTTGTGGGTAAGAGGTCTCTTGATTTACCTTTTTACTTATACAAAAGCTTATCTAAAATGTCAGACAAGGTTCAAGTTAGCAGAAGGAAATGAAACCTCTCTTTTTCATCATGGTTTGATCAAGTTGTTGGTGTTAGAGGAGTTAAAAAAATTAGGCAGAGATTGGTCATCTTTTTAGTTTATAAGTGGTTTTGAAGTAGATGCTATCACTCCTAAAATAACTCCCAAACCTAGATATGTTTCATCACCTACAGTAGCACAGCAAGTTGAGCCAGTGATCATGGAGACAGAGCCTTTGCAGAAGGTTGATACACCCAAAGCTACACCTGCAAAACAAAAGCCAACAGTGAGTAAATATGGCAGCAAGAGGATTACAAGGAGCCAAACAGTGGCTAAAGGTAACTTAGAAGACATCTTGCATGCCATTGATATTAAAGAAACTCCCATAGTCCAAGCTGAAGACATAGATAAGGGAGGAAGGAAGCTTAAGAAAGGAAAAACAACCAAGAAGTTAGAGTTTGCAGGTTAAGATGTAGGATTCATGTTTCAAGCTAGAAAACCAATGACAAGACATGCCATAAAGGTCTTGGAAAGCAACAAAGAAGCTCAGAAGGTCAGTGAAACTGCTCAGCCACCACCAAGCATCATTGATCTCTCCTCACCTATAAAAGAAGAATTGGTCATCAAACAAAATAAGGGAAAAGATAAAATCAATGAGAAGTCAGAAATTGAAGTCCTTAAGGAACAATTGAAAGATGCAAGTGAAGAGATATCAGTCTAGAGGAAGGAGGCAAAGAAACATAAAGTTGAAAGAGTGTAGTTTGAACAAATGAGAAAGATTTGGGAGGATCAAGTCACAAGTGCCTCTAAGACCTTGGACAACACATAAAAACTGATAAAGTGGACTCAACCACTAAGAAAAGAGGTCAAGCATGTCAAAAAGGTAAACCTACATTTGCAATCTATGAATAGGACACTGAAGGACCAAGTCAAAGACCTTCAAGAGAAATTAGAACTGATTCATGAAGAGCTAGAGAAGAAGGGTTTAAAGACGACTGTAGTTGAGGAGCCTATTGCTCAACTGATCATAAATGAGGAGGAGACACCACAGGAGCCATAAAATGAGATAGAATATGTTGCATAGGGTTCATTACATGCAGAAGATCAGGTTTTATCACTAGGAGATAATTTTGTGAAGACAATTTTGAAATAGGCAAATTCTGTGTTTTTACACAACTTTTCATCTTTTCGTAGCGTTTCCTAGGCTTAAAGACATGAAAACGCTACCAAAAAATCCTGTAGCAGCCTTTTTGTCTCTAAAGTCATTTTTTGAAACTTTCAAGAAGGGAGATTGATGGTCTGGATGTGTCATGACTTGAATGACACCATGGAACAACAAAGGAGCATATTTTTTGGGTGCAGAAGCTACTAAAGCTCGCTACGAAACTATCATGTTTTTGTAGCGATCTATTTTTGAAGGTTTTGGAAAATCTTAATGGAAACTGTGGATAGTTGGACTCCTCCAGCATGTCAAGGGACCTTAACATCAAATATTTATCACTCAAAGGAAGTGTTGTGGAGATAGGTCATTAGCCAAAGCTCTCGTTGAAGATAAGGGTTATACATTCCTGAAAAATAGGGTTTTGTTCCACATGTCTAGGAGAGTCTTAAATATGTAAAGTGGAAATGAACCTATCATGTATCTTTTGAGCATGTGATGCTTATTTTGTAACCGTTTCACAAGATAAGGTAGAGTATGTAATAAATAAGAGTTAGACTCCTATTAGGAGATGTCTTCTTTAAGGAGTAGCTGTTAGTTTCTTATTAGAAGTCATGTTTTTCAGTTATGTGATGTGTCATAGGGGAATTTGATGAAACTAGCCACCAGGCAGATCATACTTGTTGTAAGAATGTCTATTTAAAGACAAAGCATCAAAGTAATGAAGGGTTGGAGATTTTTTGCACCAAGCTAATGCTTTATGTATTTTGACTTATATCAGTAATACAGAGTGATTTTCTTCTTGACAGACCTGAGATTCTTATGGGGTTTTTAATGTCTTATTGATCTACATCTTATGTTTTACCACTTGTAGTAGATTTCATTTCTATTACTCAGAATTCATAACTCTATGCTCTGACTTCCTTTAGTAATGAAATGATTGTGTTTTCCTATGTTTTATGAGAAAATTTCCTTTGTTAAAGACCCTTATATGCCCCAGCTTCCATGTCAAGAAACCTTTCCACTGAAAATATTGATTGTTGACTCCATAAGCCCAATGGTAGCAAGCCTGTATTCTTTCAATCTACAATCATAAAAAAACAAGATACAAATTCTATAGAGTTATCCATCTAGTACTATCATTAACCAATATCATAAAATCCCTTTGAGAGAGCCCTCTTAGACTGAAGAGGCTAAGCTTCAGCCAAAAGCTGGTTTGAAACAATTACACTGAGTTGTCTGATCAGCAGCCAATCAAGTACAATTTTGTGATAACAACACTGATCTAAATGAGCAAGTGTTCCCATTGGAAGTCCAGTAGATATTTGCTGCATGATTTTCAAGGCTCCATGATGAAGATGGCCCAATCGCTTGTGCCATAATTCACCCTCATCCCGGCTCACCACTTTTTGTGCCTTGCTCATCATGGAAGCGCAACCATCTACCTCCAGCTTGTAGAGATTCTTAACTTGAATCTCTATCCTCTTGGCTTGACCCACTGTTTTATGTCGCAGGAAAGCTTTTCCATTGCTGAAAACAACGTCATAGCCTTTGTCCTCCAACATTGCAACTGAGACCAAGTTTTTCTTCAAACCTGGAACATGCATAACATGTTTCAATTGAACTGGTTTACCTGAATCCCTCTAAAAGGTAATGGTACCAATTCCAGTCGCACTGTACAATCCATCATCGCCCATCTCTATATGCATTTTGAGATATTTCTCCTCCAAGTCACTGAAAATCTCCTTATCTCCCATCATGTGAAAGAAAGCACCACTATCCAAATACCACACTGATCCTAATGCACCTGACACCATGCATGCGATCAAAGAGAAGTCAAGCTCAAATTGCGAGGTAAGGACCTCATCAACTGCATCTCCAACAACCTTCTTGTTCTTCTTCTTTTTTGAATAGTTAGTAGCGAGAAGCTCATGTTCGTGACAATGAAAACACTTCACCTTGGAAAAATCCAGATTCTTGCCTTTAGACTCGGATTTTGAATGGAATTTATTCCCCTTCCCCTTCCTTGCCTTGGAAGCCAAAGCACAATCCTCTTCATCATCATGCTTTGATGAAGAGCCATCTCTGGTGTTCCACCTGAACTCCTCCTGCACCAGATCCGACCACAGTCGTTCCCAATCCGGTAATTTTCCCTATCTGTTGATAGAGTATTCATAACTATGCTAACTCTTAGGAAGTCCCAAAAGAACCAAGCTCACCAAATCATCATCATCAACAGTTATTTCCACACTCCCCAGTTCATCCCGACATTGGACAAACTTGGTGAGATACTTTGGAATGTTGTTGCCCTTTTCCATCTTGATCTTCCTGAGTTTATCTTTGAGCGCCAATTTCCTATGGTCATTGCTGCTTTGGAAAATATCTGTCAAAGCCTTCCACATAGAAAATGGTGTGGATTTCCCATGAAGGCTTGAGACAATGTGGTCTCGTACTCCTTCCAACAGAATCCTCCTCTCCTTTTCCACTTTCTTTTGCCATGCATCAAGATTGGCAGCATCTGACGAAGCAGGCTTAGGAACATCACTGTCGATGAATTCCTTCAAGCCATTATCTTCCAGCACCATCTACATCCTGTCCTTCCAAGAAATGTAGTTTGAGTTTCCCTCGAGTGCATACTCTAGCCGCAAGCCATTGAAATCCATTTTGATCTTGAATTAGCTGTAGCACCAAGAAAGTCTTTCTGCAAATTTGAATTATTTCCACCAACAAACTTAGCTCCTGCTTCACAATTACAATTTCCTATGATCTGATACCATGTAGAAATTTAATACAAAATATGTATTGCCTGGATTGTCTTGATCTAACAATTATATGCCACTGTTAAATACAGAATCACTTCTACAAAAATCTTTGTGGAATTTGAACAACAATCGCCAATCACAATATCATGAAGAAAGATCAATCACACATAACACAGATAATTTTACTGGTAAAGCTAAAAACCCCACTATCTTCTATTATGTATATATCATGGATCATGAAACAATTACATACAAAGCTCCAATCCAAGAGCTCTCAGTACAATATCTAACTGTCTCACATTGTCATACAAAAATTAGCAAGTTCCTTAGCCAATTTATTGCCTCCAGACAACTTGCCTCTACTGCGCAATCCTAGGTGATAGAAATCCCTGAAAGAATGGAATCCTACTTGCCTTGACTGTGCAATCCTCATGGGCACATCCAATGTGTGTGTGGTCACATGTGTGCAACCACTAATGTCACAAATGATAGTCAATCTATCCCTTTCACCTACATATCAACTGGGTCTTCATTGGATCTGACATGCATGTAGTTAACAGTAGTAAAACTTCAGTTGCATCTGAGGCGAACGATTGTGAATTAATTAATAATTAATTCACTTGATCTCTTACTAGTGTATCTTCAGTTACAACTAACACAACTGAGTTTAACTCACTTAAGTGAGTTAAACTACTTTACAACTTTCATAACTACACTTCCAACTCTGTTACAACTTCGAATCACTCAGTTACAACTATGTCTATTTGCTATCCCACCAACCAACCACTTAACTCAAAATTCATATAGCTAACTAATTTTCCACTTTAGTTAACTATTTCCAAGTACTCATTGAGAATATATTATTTTTTATTGTCCAACTATTATTAAGGGATAATAATAGTCGGCATGCATCTATAAATATACATGCAAGCTATAAATAGAACTTTCACATACATCTATAAATAGAATTTTCTCATGCATATGTAAATAGACATCCACCTAAAAATAGCATGAGTCTCCATCCTAGTGTAGGTGCATAATTTTCCCTAGGATCTTCTTGTTGAATCTCAACACACAAAACATAAAACAGATACACAAAGATTTTTCCGTTAGATCCCAAAACCAGGACTACCGACTTGATTTTTCATTATATTCCTTTTAGTATTACAACACATATATATACATGTCAAAGCATTCATAAACCCTAATCCAATAACCATGGATTAGAACATAACCATAGTTACCTTGACCAGATCTACAAAATACAAGGGGCCTAAAACCAACATGCCCCAAAACCATGTGCAAACCCATGCACAACACCCCCCCCCCCCCCCCACACGCATGTGAGTAATCGTGGAAAGAATATAACACATACCCAACAATATCCCACGTGTTGTTTTCTTTCTGCATGGGGCCACATGATAGCTTAGTCATTAGTCAAGTCCTGCAACACCCATTTTTTCTCTACACCAAGATAACTTATGAGTGCTCACAAACTTTTCCAACTCATCTGCAAGATTATTCAAAGTTTCCACCTTTACCAGAAACACCTTTTATCATAAACCATATCTCTCACAAAGTAATATTGAACATTAATGTACTTTGTCTTTGAATGATAAGCAGGGTTCTTAGCAAAGAAAATTGCACTTTGGCTATCACAATCTATCTTTTTAGCTCACTGCACCAAGCCCATACTTGAACACAATCTTTGCAACCAAAATGCTTCCTTGCTTTCATGAGTGGCTACCATGTATTCTGCCTCTATAGTTGAAAGAGCCACTACAGACTATCTTTTACTCATCCAACTAACTGCACCTCCAAATAGGATAAACACATACCCACTTGTAGATCTTCTTTGGTCCAGATATCCAACCCAGTCTGCATCAACAAAGCCACGGATGTCTAAAGCTTTGTCCAATCTTGGTCTTACCTGGTAGCAAAAACCATAATCACTAGTGCCATGCAAGCATCTAAAAACCCGCTTCACTGTTGTCCAATGCTCCTTCCCCAGTTTTGACACAAACCTGATAAATACTCCCACTACATGTGAAATGTTTGGTTTGGTACAGACCATTGCATACATCAGGCTACCCACTGCACTTGCATATGGAACACAGGACATATCCTCCTCTTCTTCTTGTGCCTTGGGACACTTCTCAGCAGATAGCTTTACACCTACAGGAATAGGAACCTTCACCGGTTTACTATCCCGCATATTGAACCTCTACAATATTGTCTTGAAATACTTCCTATGGTTTAACTAGAGCTCCCTCTTTAGCTAATCTCTCTTAATTTCCATGCCCAAAATATAGTTTGCAGCACCAAGATCCTTCATATCGAATTTGGAGAACAATTAGGTCTTCAAATCTTGGATAATTTATTTATCACTTCCAATCAACAACATATCATCCACAAATAATACCAAATGAATAACACGGTCACCAATTAATTTAAAATACACAGAGTGATCCTCTTTTCTTCTGGTGAAGCCAAGTCCCCGTATATAGGTATCAGATTTTTGATACCACATCCTTGGTGGTTGTTTTAACCCATACATAGAATTTTTTAACCTACATACCAGTTCTTTCTTTCCCTTCACCATAAAGCCTTCAATTTTCTTCATGTAGATCTCCTCTTCCAGATCTCCGTGAAGAAATCATGTCTTCATATCCATATGTTCTATCTCAAAATAAAATGAAACAACAACAAATAAAAGTAATCTAATAGAAGTAAACTTGGCAACAGGAGAAAAAATATCACCAAAATCAATTCCAGACACCTGGGAATAACCTTTTGCTACCAACCGAGCTTTGTATTTCTCCACCTTGCCTTCTACCTTCATCTTCTTCTTAAACACCCATTTTCTCCCGATGGGCTTCCTTCCAGCCGGTAACTCCACCAGATCCCATGCATCATTTTTGTGCAAGGATGCCATTTCATCAACCATGGCCTCCTTCCAGAGTTTTCCAATCTTTGAATCCAATGCCTCCCTGACAGTTCTAGGATCATCATCAGTGATAGTAAAAGAAAAATTTGAACAGAAATCAGATGGAATATACCTTTCTTGCTTCCTTCTTTCTCAAATTGATCTTATAGCTAGAGTTTGTGGATCTTCTTCTTCTAAATCTTCTTCTGTTTTAGAGTCGGATTCATCCTCCTTTAGCTCAAACTCTATCTTCTCAGGTTTCTTTGGTAGGAATTCATGTTTAACAACATCTTTCACCTCTCTAAACACCACATCTCGACTGTACACAACATTCCTTTTTTATGGGTTCCAAAGCTTGTAACCTTTTAAACCATCCTTATACCCAATAAAGATGCACCTTTCATATTTATTATCCAACTTGGTCCTTTTCTCCTTTGGAACATGGACATATGCATCACATCCAAATACCCTCAGATGTGAAAGAGAGGGTTTCTTACCAGTCCATACATCATGTGGAACCTTATCCTCCAACCCTGATGAAGGTGATTTGTTAACCAAGTAACATGCAGTCTCCACTTCCTCTGCCCAGAATTCCTATCCTAACCTGGTACCACTGAGCATGCTTCTTGCCTTTTCCATCAGTGTTCTGTTAATTCTTTCTGCAACTCCATTTTTCTGAGGTGTGTATGGAGTAGTCTTCTGTCGTTCTATACCACACTTCTTACAGAACTCTTCAAATTCCTTCTTGCAGAACTCTCTACCATTATCGGTCCTCAACAACTTTATCTTCTTCTCTGTCTAGTTTTCCACCAGAGCCTTAAATTCTTTAAATATGTCAAAGAATTCAGATTTCTTCCTCAAGAAATATATCCATGCATTCCTTGAGAAGTCATATATGAATGAAACATAGTACACATATTTTCCCAGTGATGGAACCGACACAGGTTCAAACACATCACTGTGCACAAGCTCTAATATCTTGTTCGCCCTCTTAGTACCAAAAGGAAAACCCACCCGATTATGCTTTCCATATACACAATGTTCACAGAAATTGAAATCCAGAGAGAAATTAGACATACCTTCTACCATACCATTACCATGCAGTATCCAAAGGACCTTTTCTCCAACATGTCCAAGCCTTTGATGCCATAGCATGGTCTTTTTTCATAAACCACTAGGCTTTCCGCTCCACTTTCAGGAACCACAGAACTATTGCACCCATCAATAAGAAAGCTACCCTGAGGCTTGTTCAAAGTTCCAATCCTAACTCCCCGCATTAATACCAGTGCTCCCCGAACCATATTGCATGTTTCTTTTTCAAACATTGTTTTTACACCTGCATCATCCATCTTGCTTACAAAATTCAAATTTTTGGCCAATGAAGGAATATGAAGAACACCAGGGAGTGTTCTAATTCTTTCACATTGCAGCTTCAGCTTGACGTTTCCACGTCTAACGATTATGGCCTTCCTATAATCCCTTAAGAAGATATCACCACCATCATACTTCTCATACTCGTAGAACCACTCTCTATGGGGAGTGACGTGAAAGGATGCACCTGAGTCAATTAACCATGCCTCATGATCTACATGTGTATTTGAAGAAGAAGCCAAATACACATCCCCACCTTCATCTGAGGTGGATTTTTCTTCTACAGAAGGAGCATCATCGGATCCCTTTCCTTTCTCAGGAGCTTTAGATTTGTAGTCCTTTTTGTAGCGGCCTTCCTTTCTGCATTTCCAACACACCTTTACATACTTTCTTGGAGATTTAGAGCTCCCACTAGATTTATATCTCCCACTCGATTTTTTTGTTTGTTTGTTTGTTTGTTATGGGACCTTCCTGATACATATAAGGAATCTCCATTCTAGCCCTGCATATTTCTCCATCTCATTTCCTATGACAACAAGGCTAAGATTATTTCATAAAAATTCAAGGTAGTTGTATTGCTACCTATTGTAATAACTAGACTTTCACATGAATCTGGTAGAGAACACAAAAAATTGATGCACTTATCTTCATTTGATATTCTAATATCAACAGATGAAAGCTAACTTACCATAGTATTGAAGGTGTTCAAATTCTCTTTCACCGAGTCTCCATCCTTCATCCTCAGGTTGTACATCTTTTTTCACAGGAACAATTTATTCAACAAAGACTTATATTGGTACAAAGTCCCTAACTTGACCCACAAGGTCTTCGTCGTAGCTTCCCCAGATACATTCAACAATACCGAAGCTGAGATACACAATCGTATTGTGCTCTTTGCCTTTCGATCCAACTTTACCCAGTCTTAATATAACATTGTCGTTGGTTTAGTACTCAGATCTATCACAATCCACTGATATTTATCACCAAAAGATCCTCCATCTTGAGCTTCCACAACACAAAACTCTGACCATTAAATTTCTTGATCTCTATCTGTCCACTGCTCGCCATCTTCTTTCACCACAAGAATCGATCTCGCGGATCTCCCACTGAATAGGGTTTACCATAGGCCCAAGAAAAAAAAACCCTTAGCAACAAAGGCATCCCCTTGAAGCCAAAAACATCTCTGATACCAAATGTTGGTTTTAACCTAGGTATACAGAAATTATTTGCAGACGAATTCTTAAATTCAGAAAACAAACAATAATGAGAGCATAAAACATAAAACAGACACATAGATTTTTCTTCGAGATCCCAAAACCGGGACTACCAGCTTGATTTTTCATTATATTCCTTTTAGTGTTATAACACATATATATACATGCCCAAAAACCATGTGAAAACCCATGCAAAAAACCATAGGTGGGTCTGCTCACCGTAAAATAAGGAAAAAAAATTCTTGAGGTGCTGCCCTAGACCCTGCGTAGGGGGCTACCCACCCCCTGCGAATGCTTAGACAAGGGGGGTTGTCGCCCCCCCTATGATGCCCCCCCCCCCCCTCTCGTGCGTGGGACTAATCGTGGAAAGAATATAACACATACCCAACACCAAATAATCCTATAGTGGAAATCAATTCCTAAATACTTGTACTCATCCACAACCTCGAGGGGGTTTCCTTAAAAGAGAAAAGTAATATGTTGTTTCTTTCTTTCCAAAGAAAAAATCACGACTTCAGTTTTATTGGTATTTACTTGCATTCACACATCTTAACAAAAGAGTTCCATAGATTTCAAGCATTCTCTAAAACCTAGTGCAGATATAGCGATAAGAATAAGGTCATCTGCATATAAAAGTAGTTTCACCACATATCTTGCCAACTTGATGCCTTCTCCTTCGGTATTGCTTATCCACTCTTCAAGCTTATCAATATATAAACCAAACAATTTGGGGGAAAGAGGACATCCATATTTGACTCCTATTTCACTGCCAAATCATTCTGAAATGCCTTCCTTTGTTCTGATTTTGGCTCTAACCCACTCATAAAGCTTATGAACAACTACCCTATACTCTTTTGGGACCCCTAGTTCTTCCATTTTGTGGCATAGCTTATCTCTAGGGACAATATCAAAGGTTTTTTTGAAGTCAACAAAGCAACAAAATTCTTCCCCACCTTGGTTGTCCCAAACTTTTTCAATGAAGTGTCTTTGAGTGCTGCAATGATCATTGGTAGAATGCTTAGGCTTGAAGCCAACCTACCGCTTTTCTCTTTTCCTCTCTTTTTTAACCCATTCGCTGATTTCAAACTCTATAATGCTCCAAAAATGTTTTCCAAGAAGAGGGTTGATCATAATACTACAGTAGTTAGAAGGGTTATTGATGTCCTCGGTTTTGTGAAAAGGTATAACAAAACTAGTTGTCTACTCAACCATAAAGTTAATTTTTTTGACTTTGTTAAATATCTCCCAAATGTGTGGAGCTAGGAGCTTCACTCCCCATTAAAAAATTAAAAAAAAAATCCTGTAAATTGTCAATATCTTATGCTTTACCATTTTCGAATTTATTTATACCATGTTCAATATTTGCAACCGAAAATAAATTTGTTCAAGAGACAATTATGGCAGGCTCACTTTTCTCATTTGTGCACTCATATAAAAGTTTTTCATAGTCTAACCATTGGGACTATGTGATATTATTTTCTATTTTCTTTTTCTTTTGTTGTAGTTTCTTCTAGAAACCTTTGGGATGGTATTTTCCCAAAAAAAAGTAATTCCTTCCTTCTTGAAATCACATAATTTTCTTTTTCTTTTTATTTTTTTTATTAATTTCTTATATATAATCTTGTTTTATTTGCTTCATTTTTCTTTGAGGGCTCTTTTCACATCATTGCACTCCTTATCATGCCAAGGATTAGGTGGGAAGGTATTTGAGATCCTCTTCAAAGGTATAGATCTCTTACATACCTTTAAAGCTTTGTTGTTTTTGGCTAACTGGAGGTGTTCTTTAAGAGTAGCCATGCAGAGCTCTTGATTTTCTTCGTTTAAGATAATTCTCCCATGTTTATAAACTTTCTTTCCTGAGTGTTGTGAATGTTCCCCCTTTCGATCTTCTATATTTAGACCAAGCTTAATAAGAAGAGGCACATGGTCAAAGTATAGCTCTATAGGGCAACACTTAATACTAAAGTTCAACAACTTGGAAATAGACCTTTGAGAGAATATAACATAATGTACTGTGATTTTCCTGTTGTATGTTTTACAAGTGATATTATTGGACTTCGGCCAATTTTTCATGCCATTACATATAAAAATGTCATTTAGGCTACAAATTCCTAATATTTATGCTCCAAAGTGTGAAACCTTCCCTTTTCCATCCCTTGATGTCCTCCTCCAAGGGTGATTTTCATTCTCTCTAAGCCATAGTGGATTTTTATCCTCTCCCATATTGTTGCCCAACTAAATATATGGGTTGTTTTCTATTCTAGCATTAAAATCACCAAGTAGGAATATTTATCCCTTAGTGCTAAAGTTTGAAATATCTTTTTTCAATGTTGCATAGGGGTCTTCACTATCTAGGTTCCTTTTTTGGTAGAATTTTGAGTTTATGGATAACCTATGGATAACTTATGAAATTCCATCTTACCATGTATAGGTACTCTTGTGGGGCCCCAAATCCCTATTTCTTGTGTGTTAATCTATCAACGACTTGTACTTTCCCGTTTTTTGAAACCATGCCCACTTTCCTGCCTCTCTTGCTAATTTTACTATCTCCCATTCTTTCCTCCTTTCTTCTTGTTGGGAGAATGTTAAGTCTTCATCTAAGTAGATACGAGTGCCTTTAACCAACCCTCTATTCTTTAGGATCCTAGACTTATCCTCCATGCTTCTTAAATCCTAACTCTCACATGTTTATCTCTTCCTGCTCCCATAAACTTTCTTATCATGTTTTCCTGTTGAATCCAACATGTTCAATGCAACTCATGCTTGAGAAAATTCCTTGCTAGAATATTTCTTCTCACTTTTTCCCCAATGTCCTTCTAGCCATTGTTGTTGATAATTATCACTTTTTCTTCTTCGTCCTTTTCCTCTCTCATTAGCCTCTTGATTTTTATTTTTTTTCTATAATTTCCTTTTGTTCACTTTTTGGTTATTTTACCACCTGAGCATACGATCTAGTCTTGTTTCTTTGTTCCATTAACTTGCTTTCTCTTATTTCCATGTCTACCATTGTTGGCTGGAAATTTTCCATCTGAACTATTCTAGCTACTCATGTTGGCTATAAATGATTTTTTTTGTTTCTCTTTCCTGTCCTATTTCTTTCTTTAAGTTGATTAGCTCTTGCTACCCTTTCTCCATTTTATTTTGTAGGCTTTTTCCCTGCTCTTTTAACAACTTTTTCTCTCTTGCAATCCTCCCTCTAGTTTCTGTAATTTCCTTAATCTGGTTGTCTTCTTGTTCTACTTTTACCTCTAAAATTTCAATCCTCTTTTTCATGTTCATGAGCTCATCTACATAAAGTTCTAGAGACCATACTAAAGGTGAGGTTGTGGGATTGTATAGGTCTTTGCTGCTTTGAGGTCCATCCTTTCTATTCCATTTGTTTAATGGATAGGTTTCAATTTTCATTTTCTTTGTCTTATATGTTTCCTAGGAAGAAAGTGTCTCTTCCTTTTTTCCTTTTTCACATCCTTGGTCAATATGTTTCCTATTGTATGGCCCTTTGTATTTGCTACCACATAATTGTTTTATGTTACTTTTGGTAAAATCATGATGAGTCTTTTTTCCCGCAATTGTTTCCTTTTCCTAAATTTTCTACGCTTTGATATCCCCAAATATTGTTTCTCATTTACAAATATCCACTTATCGATTGAGCTACTTGTGTTAACCTATTGAAACTCTGGTAAAAGGGGTTTCCATTCTAAGTCGTGATATGTTTCTGTAGGGATTCTCACTGTCTCACAAAAATTTGGAGTCCATTTTACTAATCCAAGATTGGCATGGCATATGTTTTCCACTGGGGATTGGTTTTTAATAGCAAGAGGCCTAAGATCTCTTGTTTTAACTCCGCCTTGCCCCAATTCCGCCATGGGAATGTCTTTAAATGATATTTTTATGTTGCCTAACCCCTCTATTACAACTTAAAATTATTTC